>FXXK01000325.1:203612-354391 GCA_900184695.1 Betula pendula
AAAAAATTAAAATAAAAAAATTAAGGGTAAAAACCGTAAAATCCTAACGGAGAGGGGGACATTACAAAAAATTCAAAAATTTGAATACACTAAATTGAGAAACTTTAAACTTTAGAAAGTACATTGCAAAAATTGTGATATTTTCGGGAGAGTAAATAAAGTTATTTATATTATCTATTTAATTAACATGCACTAATCACTAACATAGTAACTTAACTTATCTATATATGTTACACACTAATATAGTAACATATTAACATATTACATAATGAATCAATGATTAATGACTAACTACAAACTACTTTTAACTTATATTAATTAAGTTGCTTATTAATTTAGTAATACTAAGTTATTATATATTAATTGAATGATCAATATAGATAGATACATATTTTTATTAATATATATATATAAGAACATTAATTAATATATATGATTACATACTATTATGTTAAATATACTATGTTAATTAATTGACATTAATATATTAGTTAATAGTTATGATAAGTATATAATAATAATGATTAAACTTAACAAAGTTTTATCTTATTCCTATTATCATTTGATCTAGTGTTTATATAATTATATGACATAAGTACAATGTTAGATAATTTAGATCATATGATAATGAATCAATGATATAAATTATAATGATTAAACCTAACCATTTGATCTAGTGTTTATATAATTATATGGCATAAGCACAATGTTAAATAATTTAGATCATATGATAATGATAATGAATCAATGATATAAATTATAATGATTAAACCTAACAAAGTTTTATCTTATTTATATTATCATTTGATTTAATATTTATATAATTGTATGGCATAAGTACAATGTTAGATAACTTAGATCATATGATAATGATAAGTATAAAATGATAATGAATCAATGATATAAATTATAATAATTAAACCTAACAAAGTTTTATCTTATTCCTATTATCATTTGATCTAGTGTTTATATAATCATATGGCATAAGTACAATGTTAGATAATTTAGATCATATGATAATGATAATGAATCAATGATATAAATTATAATGATTAAATCTAACCATTTGATCTAGTGTTTATATAATTATATGGCATAAGCACAATGTTAAATAATTTANGATCATATGATAATGATAATGAATCAATGATATAGATTATAATGATTAAACCTAACAAAGTTTTATCTTATTCCTATTATCATTTGATCTAGTATTTATATAATTATATGGCATAAGTACAATGTTAGATAACTTAGATCATATGATAATGATAATGATAATGAATTAATGATATCAATTATAATGATTAAACCTAACAAAGTTTTATCTTATTTCTATTATCATTTGATATAGTGTTTATATAATTATATGACATAAGTACAATGTTAGATAACTTAGATCATATGATAATGATAAATATATAATGATAATGAATCAATGATATAAATTATAATGATTAAACTTAACAAAGTTTTATCTTATTCCTATTATCATTTAATCTAGCGTTTATATAATTATATAGTATAAGCACAATGTTAGATAACTTAGATCATATGATAATGATAAATATATAATGATAATGAATCAATGATATCAATTATAATGATCAAACCTAACAAAGTTTTATCTTATTTCTATTATAATTTGATTTAGTGTTTATATAATTATATAGCATAAGCACAATGTGAGATAACTTAGATCATATGATAATGATAAGTATATAATGATAATGAATCAATGATATAAATTATAATGATCAAACTTAACAAAGTTTTATCTTATTCCTATTATCATTTGATTTAGTGTTTATGTAATTATATGGCATAAGCACAATGTTAGATAACTTAGATCATATGATAATGATAATGATAATGAATTAATGATATTAATTATAATGATTAAACTTAACAAAGTTTTATCTTATTTCTATTATCATTTGATATAGTGTTTATATAATTATATGGCATAAGTACAATGTTAGATAACTTAGATCATATGATAATGATAAATATATAATGATAATGAATCAATGATATCAATTATAATGATCAAACCTAACAAAGTTTTATCTTATTCCTATTATCATTTGATTTAGTGTTTATATAATTATATAGCATAAGCACAATGTGAGATAACTTAGATCATATGATAATGATAAATATATAATGATAATGAATCAATGATATAAATTATAATGATTAAACTTAACAAAGTTTTATCTTATTCCTATTATCATTTAATCTAGCGTTTATATAATTATATAGTATAAGCACAATGTTAAATAACTTAGATCATATAATAATGATATTGCTAAGTATCTAATGATAATGAATCAATAACATAAATTATAATGATTAAACCTAATAAAGTTTTATCTTATTCCTATTATCATTTGATCTAATATTTATATAATTATATAGCATAAGTACAATGTTAGATAACTTAAATCATATAATTATGATAATAATAATAATCAATAATATCAATTATAATGATTAACTTAACAAAGTTTTATTTTATTCCTATTATCATTTGATTTATTGTTTATATAATTATATAGCATAAGTACAATGTTAGATAATCTATATCATATAATAATGATAAATATAAAATAATAATGAATTAATAATCGTAAGTCACAAGTATGATAAAATATTTAATGATAAATGATAATACTTAGGAGTTAGGTGAGATCACAATTCATGCTAAGTATTTTATGATCAATTGATTATTATTTACTTAGCATAATTTGTGAATAATAATTTTTTTTATCATTATATACTTAGCAATTTAACATGATTTGTGAGCTAATTATATACTTAGCATGTCATATAAATTATATAATGATTTGTGATCACATAATAATATTATTATATGATCGTAAATTGACTGAGCTCGTGAGCCTGAAACGAGTCGGGCGAGCGGGCTTTGTCGAGCCTTAAACGAGCCGGATTCACGAGCCCCTATCGAGTTTTGTCGGGCGAGTCGGGTATGTATCATTTATTAATCGAGCGGGTTTCTACAGTAACGAGCGGGTTTCTACAGTCCCGAGCTCAAATTCGGATCGAGTTTAACTGGGTGGGTATCGAGCGGGCTGTCGGACGGATGGGCTCGCTTACAGCCCTATACAAAACTAAACTAGCCATGACATCAACCAATTCAAACTTCTCACCTTTTGACGTGAACACTCATTGCTTAATGAGGCAGAAGATCCAGTTACTCAGTGAAAAACTAAAAAAGTAGTCTCTTTTTTTTTTTTTTTTTTTATAGATGCTAAGGTATTCATCCAACAAGTCACCCAACTTCACTCAAGACATTGAAAACATACACAATTAGTTTTACATGTCATACCTCACAAACTATGTACTAATGTGTTCGTGGCAAATCAAATTGAAACAAGTGAATTCTCAAATGCCAAAAGTAAGCAACATGACTTAGAATCCTAATCATATGATCATGTGTTCAACATTCTAAGCTTGCCAATGAAATTCAAATCATAGTTTTAGATCAACCAAATTCTTAAAAATAACAAGATTATGCATTTTCAAAAAATTTGGACAAAGTATGTGTGTGTCTTTTTCATACCTCTAAACTTGAATTACATATTGTCTTCGATGTGTAAATAAATTGAAAAATCATACCAGGGAGATAGGAAACTTGAATGGGGAGGCATAGTTTATAGCATACCCCCAAACTTGAATGTAAGAACACTTGTCCCTGAAAAATAAAATACTAAAACAAACAAATAAAAAACAACAAAGATAACAACAAAATAGAAACTAAAAACAACCAAAAGAAAATGAAACAAAAATTGAAAACAAACAGAAAATGAACATTTCATAGTTACAGCCATGTAGTGTCTTAAGTAGCCTCAGTACCACTGTTTTGGATAGGTGCAGTCTCGAGCATAGTCAACATGGCTCGAGCACCTTTTATTGGGGAATAGCTGAACCTAAAACAAAAACAAAGAAGAAAACACACAAAGCAAAATAAAGTAAAGAGCAAAATAAAAACCGAAATGAAGTAAAAAGAAAAATAAAGGCAGTGCATTCAGCAACATCAGTACTATTGTTTGGGAACTGGTGCTCAAGCTCTATTCTCCTTTTGGGTTACCTCCCAAGTAGTGCTAAGTTTATAGTTTTCAGCCAAATTGTGGGGCACTCATGCCATATACTAGGCTCCAGCACTCCTAAGGACTGTTACAACTTTGAGCTGTTCATGACCTCTTGGGTTAGGTATGGTCTGTGATGGGAACTCCCCGCTCTTCCTCTCGCTTACATCCTTGGCCAATTGCCCTACTTAAGCCTCCAATCTTTGGATGACTTGGCTGGTGTTGGCTTCTAGTTTCTGAATTGTCTAACTCGTCTGAGTATTAATTTGTTGTTGTGCAATCAGAAACTGAAGCATGATACCTTAAACATCATTCTTCTTTGGCTTAGGATTGTGTTGCCCCACTTGTGGATTCAGAACATTTGGATTGCTACTCCATAAAAGGTTGGGGTGATTCCTCCACCCTGCATTGTATATGTTGGAGTAGGGGTTGTTCTTCGGAGGATAATTGTTCTGGCCCATATAATTCACCTGCTCGTGCTCTGAAAAAGAAGACATATGACAAGTTTCAGTAGTATGGTTAGAATGGGAATAAATAGCACATACCTTGACTTGTTGAACTTGATGCATTAGAGAGATGTTTGGCATGGATTTCACTAGCATATCGAGTTTTTTCTCCATTGTAGTAATTTGAGTCTGGACTCCACCATTGATGTTCATTTCATACACGCCTTTGCTTTTGCCTCCTTACTTCCCTCTTGTGGAGAATTGCTGAGAATTCTCACTTATGGGTCTCAGAAAGCTCGATTGCCTCCTTACTATTCTTCGCCATCAGCACGCCTCCACAAGCTGAATCTATAAGACCTTTGTTAGGATCATTTAGACCCTCATAATAGGCTTGTACCTTATCATTTTGAGATAAGTTGTGATGTGTACATTTGAGGAGTAGCTCATTGAAGTATTCCCAGGCCTCAAAGAATAGGTCTCCATCTTTTTGTTGAAAGGTTTGAATCTCTCTTCTCAGTTGCCTAGTCCTTTGGGCTGTGTTGTACAAAATTTCATATAAATAAATAGGCGAATAAATGCACGTTTTACTCGCAAGTGTACAAGATCAAAACGATAATATAGAAAGAGTAAGTACGAAATCATTCCTACAATGATTGATAAATGTGTTTAAAGAGAATTTCCTAAAATAGATATTTTCAATAAAATAATATATGATTGCAATGGAACGAAATAAATAATATAATTGAAAGCAATAAGTAAATAAGGTAGGGCTCCGATATCCACCACTAATCATACTCTTTTGAGGAAACGACATGCACAATGCTACAACCTATATTGATATGCTCAATGTTTGCTAGCCATAAGGGCATGGATGTATACTCCTAAAGCTATTGATTTTTCCAAGCAATGAATTAGGCATGGATGTATACTTTAACTCTTTTTTTTTTTTCTCAAAGGATTTAGCATGGGTATATACTAAGTTATTCTTCAAAAAATATAAATCTATGGAAATCGGCAAACGCACTCAGGCTGGAACATGGTGTATATTCTAGTTGTCTTTATGTTGGTTATTCTAAGAACCTGTGCTGAGGTTCTTTTGTCACTCTAATATGTCTAGGATTTGGTCATCCAAATCGACATATATAAGGAATCCATACCGCATGCATATGATGATCAAGCACAAACATGTGAGGAATGAATGTAAACTGAAATAATCAATTAAGAATCACAAATAGTTGTAGCAAGACAAATCACTCCTTAAAGAGACATGATTAGGGCTTTAATCGAGCCCCAACAAAAGTATTAAAAATAACTAAATTCATATTAAACTATATACATGCAAAAAATAAATAATGGAAGAAAGAAAAACCAAAACCCTTCTTGATCTAGCCTCTGATTCCTCTCCCAAAGCTTGTGTGTCTGTTTCAAAGGACTTAAGGGAGTATTTATAGAGTTTAAGAATAATCCTAGGTGATTTCATGCAGCCTACAAGTCCAAAATCGAGTTGGAATTGGAATCGGGTCTGCAGACTTCATTGTGCTCCAGCGCATGATTTTGCTCGAGCCCTTTCTGAATTGTGCTCGAGCATTTTTGGGTTATGCTTGAGCTCTTTTTGTGCTCGAGCACTTTTTGGGTTGTGCTCGAGCTCTTTTCTTCAGCTTTTCACCAAAATGTATTTTAAGCTCGGAACTTGATAGAATTGATTTCTTTTTCTTCCAAAACCTACAAAATAAGGGGAAACACAAAAACAACACAAAACATCATAGCATAATGAAACTAAGGGCTTAACATATGTAAATTAATGGGCTTGAATATATAACATTCAGTACTTATCACACCCTCAAACTTACATATTGCTAGTCCCTTAGCAATACAAAACTAAAAATAAAATAACAACTACTCTACCTCTTCTGTCGTGAGAAACACGATTGCATTTAGCGTATGCAAGAAGCCTTTTAAACCCCTAGGCATCCTTAGTAGGATGAATAAAGTCTCGTGAGGGTTTAATAGGAATGATACCCACAAACATTATGCACAATTCATGTTATCTCCAAGATTAAAATATCACAATCAACCAAGATTCTCATTTATTAGCAAGCTTAAAAGGATTAACTTCATCTTCAAAATGAATTGAAATTTCAAAGTTTAACCACCCACAAATGAGAAGCTAAGATTTCACAAGTTCATTCAGTGTAAAGTGAACCAACACATAATCATAAGGTTTCAAATTAATTCTGATGTGTAATGACTCAATTCCTCAAAGTTTACTGGGGCCCCCATTGGCTTGAATAACCATGGCAATTTTTTTTTTTTTGCCAGGCGTTGCAATGCTCAATTCTCTTAAGCTTTCTAATTGACCCTTGTGGCAAGTGTTAACTCGAGTCAAAAAGGCTATAGAACTAAACTAGCCATGACTTCAACCAATCCAAATTTCTCAACTTTTGACGTAAACATACATTGCTTAGTGAGGCAAGAAGTCCAGTTACTCAGTGAAAGCTTCGAAAATGGTCTCTACTTCAACCAATCCAAAATTCTCACCTTTTGACGTGAACATTCATTGCTTAGTGAGGCAAGTAGTCCAGTTACTCAATGAAAGCTTTGAAAATGGTCTTTTTTTTTCTTTTTCTTTTTTTATTATGCCAGGGTATCCATCTCACAAGTCACCCAGCTTCACCCAAGACATTGAAAACATACACAATCAATTTCACATGTCATACCTCACAAACTATGTACTACTGTGCTCATAATAGTTTAAATTGAAACAAGTGAATCCCTAGATGCCAAAAGTAAATAGCAGGACTTCAGAATCTTTTTCAAATGATCATGAGTTCAATATTCTAAACTCGCCAATAAAATTCAAATCACAATTCCAAATCAACCAAAATCTTAAGAATAACATGAATAAGCAATTTTAAAAAATTTTGGGCAAAGTGTGTGTGTTTCTTTTCCATACCCCCAAACTTAAATTACACATTGTCCTCAATGTGTAGATAAAATTGAAAGATCATACCAGGAAAATAATAAACCTGAATGGGGAGGAATGGCTCATAGCATACCCCCAAACTTGAATGGAAGCACACTTGTTCCATAGTTACAGCCATACAGTGTCTTAAGTGGCTTCAATACCATTGTTTTGAATAGGTGCACTCTCGATCATAGTCGACATGGCTCAAGCACCTTTTGTTGGGCAAAAGCTGAACCTGAAATGAAAACAAAGAAGAAAACACACAAAAATAAAATTGAAATATGCATACAGTAGCATCAGTACTACTATATGCACAAAAATAAAAACACAGCAAAATAAAGTAAAGAGCAAACCGAAATAAAAGAAAAATAGAGGATAGTGCATTCAACAGCATCAGTACTGCTGTTTTGGAATTTTTGCTCATGTTCTATTCTCCTTTTGGGTTACCTCCCAAATAGTGCTAAGTTTATAGTCTTTAGCTAGACTTGTGGGACACTCATCCCATGTGCTGGTCTCCATCACTCCTAAGAACTGCCACAGTCTTGAGTTATTCATGCCCTCTTGGATTAGGTACGGTCTGTGATGGAAATTCCTCATTCTTCCTTTCACTTAAATCCTTGGCCAATTGCCCTACTTGAGCCTCCAATCTTTGGATGGCTTGACTGATTGTAGCCTCCAGTTTTTGAATTGTTTGACTTGTCTGAGTATTGATCTGTTGCTGAGCAGTCAAAAACTGAAGCATGACACCTTCGACATCATTCATCTTTGGCTCAAGGTTCAGCTGCCCTACTTGTGGATTCAAAACATTTTGATTGCTACTCCATGAAAGGTTGGAGTGATTCCTCCACCCTGCATTGTATGTGTTGGAGTAGGGGTTGTTTTTTGGAAGATAATTGTGCTGGCCCACATAGTTCACCTGTTCTGGCTCTAAAGAAGACATGGGACAAATTTCAATAGTATGATTGGAATGTGAACAAATAGCACATACCTTGACTTGTTGAACATGATGAACTAAATAGATTTTTGTCATGGCCTACATGAGCATATCTATCTTTTTCTCCATTGTAGCCATGTGAGTTTGAACTCCATCATTAATGTTCACCTCATACACGCCCTTGTTTTTGCCTCCTTGCTTCCCTCTTGATGAGAATTGCTAAGAATTCTCACTTAGGGTCTCGAAAAGCTCAATTGCCTCCTCACTATTCTTCTCCATCAACACGCCTCCACAAGATGAATCTACAAGACCTTTGTTATGCTCATTTAATCCCCCATAGAATGCCTGTACTTGATCGTCTTTAGATAAGTTATGGTGTGGGAACTTTAGAAGTAGCTCGTTGAAGTGCTCACAAGCCTCAAAGAATAGGTTTCCATCTTTTTGTTGGAAGGTTTGGATATCCCTCCTCAGTTGCCTAGTTCTTTGGACTAGGAAGAACTTGAGAAATTTTGTGGCTAACTCTTCCTAGTTGTGAATTGATCCTGCAGCTAATGAATTTAACCAACTTAGCATTATCTTTCAAGGAAAAAGAGAAAAGAATTAACCTAATTCCTTCCGCGGTTAGGCCATGGATATTCTGAGTTTTGCCTCTGATCAAAGAAATCTTGGATGTGCAAATATGGATCCTCTATGGGTGTGCCTCGATAATGTGGCACCATGTTAAGCAAGTGAGGGGAGAAGGGCGCTCAATCGCAGTACTGTGCTCAAGCCCAGTGAATGCTGCGCTCAATCCTCCCTGCTGTAGATCAGAAAAAAACCTGCAAATCAGAAACAGAACAGATTAGAAAAAAAAAATGTTTTTGAATGTAAGTAAAAATAAATAAATAAAAGGAAAACTTCTAAACACAATTTTAATGCAATCCTCGACAACGACGCCAAAAACTTGTTATACAAATTTTCACCTAAATAAATAGGCGAATAAATACACGTTTTACTTACAAGTGCACAAGATCAAAACGATAGTATAAAGAGCAAGTACGAGATCATTCTCAAGAGGATTGGTAAATTGTGTTTAAAGAGAATTTCTTAAGATAAAAATTTTGAATAAAATAAGATATGATTGCAATGGAACGAAATAAATAATAGAATTGAAAGCAATAAGCAAATAAGGTAGGGCTCCAATATCCACCACAAATTATACTCTTTTGAGAACACGACATGCACAATGCTACAACCTATGTTGCGATGCTCAATGTTTGCCAGTCACAAGGGCATGGGTGTATACTCCTAAAGCTATTGATTTCCCTAAGCAACGAGTTAGACATGAGTGTATACTCTAACTCTTTTCTTTCTCAAAGGATTTAGCATGTATGTATACTAAATTGTTCTTCAAGAAAGTATAAATCTATGGAAATCGGCAAACACACTTAGGCTGGAACATGGTGTATATTCCAATTGTCTTTATATTGATTATTCCAAGAACCTGTGATGGGGTTCTTTTGTCATTCTAATATTTCCAGGACTCGGTCATCCAAATTGACATATATAACAAATTCATACCACATGCATATGATGATTAAATACAAACATGTGAGGAATGAATGTAAACTAAAATAATCAAGTAAGAATTATAAATAGTTATAGCAAAGCAAATCAAACCTTAAAGAGACATGATTAGGACTTTAATCGAGCCCCAACAAAAGTATTAAAAACAACTAAATTCGGACTAAACTATATATACGCAGAAAATAAATAATGGAAGAAAAAAAAAACCAAAACCCTTCTTGATCTAGCCTCTGATTCCTCTCTCAAAGCTTGTGTGTCTGTTTTGGAGGACTTAGGGAGAGTATTTATAGAGTTTAGGAACAACCCTAGGTGATTTTGTGCAGCCTACAAGTCTAGAATCGAGTTGGAGTTAAATTAAAATCTTTCCAAATCGGGTCTGCCAACTTCACTGTGCTCCAGTGCGCGATTGTGCTTGAACCCTTTCTGAATTATGCTCGAGCATTTTTGGGTTGTGCTTGAGCTCTTTTCTCCAACTTTTTACCAAAATGTCTTTTAAGCTTAGAACTTGATGGAATTGATTTCTTTTTCTTCCAAAACCTACAAAATAAGGGGAAACACAAAAACAACACAAAACATCATATTATAATGAAACTAAAGGCTTAACATATGTGAATTAAAGGGCTTGAATGTGTAACATTCAGCACTTATCAGGTTGGGAAGAACTTCTTGAGAAACTTTGTGGCTGACTCATCCCAATTGTGAATTGATCTTGCAGCTAAAGAATTTAACCATAACTTAGTATTATCTTTAAGGAAAAAGGGAAAAAAAAAAATTAACCTGATACCTTTTGCAGATAGGCCATGGATATTCTGAGTCTTGCAAAGATCAAATAAATCCTGGATGTGCAAATATGGATCATTCATAAGTGTGACTCTATAATGTGGCACCATATTAAGCAAGTGAAGAGACAAATTAAAATTGTTTTGCACAGCTGGCTGGAAAGCAATGCATGATGGCTGGTTGAAGTTTTATGGAATGAAGGAACTCTTCATTGGCTTTCGTTCGGGCTAATTCTCTACATGTGCTTTTGTCATCTCTTCCTTAACCTCGAATTCTTCTTCTATTTCGGAGTTGTCTCTTTGTCTTTGTCGAATGGTCCGTTCGATCTCTGGATTATATGGAATGATTACTAAGTTCTGAGATCGACGACCCTGCATAAGCGAAAAGCAATTCTGCAATGGACAGCAGCTTCAGTGTTGTTGTCTAGAGAAAGGGCGCTCGAGCATCTCTGGAGTGCGCTCGAGCCCAATGAGTGTGGCGCTCGAGCCACTTGTTGAAGATCAGAAACAGAATGCAATGAACAACAACTTCAGTGCTGCTGTTCTAGAAAAAGGAGCTCAATTGCACTGGTGTGCTCGAGCTCAGTGAATGCTGCGCTCGAGCCCTTTTTGCAGAAACAGAGGGCTACAGAAAACAAAAAACATAAACGAAAGAAACATATTAGATTAATGGAATTAAACAAGAATAACTAAATTAAAAGGAAAAAATTATTAAACATAATTTAACACAATCCCCAGCAACAGCGCCAAAAATTTATTGTTCAAATATCCACCTAAATAATAGGCTTTTCTTTGTACGTTTTACTCGCAAATACACAAGATCAAAATGATAGTTAGAGAGTAAGTACGAGATCATTCCTACAAAGATTGGTAAATGTGTTCAAAATGATAGTTTGAATAATGCTGGACTTAATTTCATAGTGAGCTGCCGTGACGTTCGGCAGCTGAATGCATGAAGGTGAAGTGTAAGTCGAGGGACATAATGATCCCTCAACAGAGTGGTTCTTGGCACTTCTTCAGCCATAGGGTTAGTCTGCACTCTTAGATTCGAGTCCCTTTCGGTTTTATGATGTCTACGAGTGCGTTCTAGATCTAGGTCGCAATTCAAAATGGTAAAGATAAAGACCGACGACCATGCATACGCTACTGGTTTAACAATGGCAATTTATACAGAGGATATATATACAATTTAAAAACAAAAAACAAATTTTAGAAGTTACTGTTTCTGCAATGCAGTAGCTCCTGTGGTGCTGTCTGAGAGATGGTCGCTCGAGCCAAGTTTGATTTTCGCTCGAGCCAACAACTTCGCTCAGAGCTATATGAGGATTTCGCTCGAGCCACTTATGCGAAACCTGAAACAGACAGCACTGAAACACAAAGTCAGATTCTAAACAAAAATTATCTATAAAAAAAATATGTACGATCCCAAGTACTTAATAAACAACCGTTAAACAGTCCCCGGCAACGGCGCCAAAAATTGATGTGAATTTTACGTATCAATTATAAAAGACCACTCGCAATAGGACGAATCCTTTATAGGATAGGGCTATTTTTGAGGGTATCGAACCTCAAGGACTGTTCTAAGTTGGGTCTTCATCAAATACTCAGAATAAAATTCTAATCTAACTCAGGAAGATAATTGGTTGTTTTAAAAACTAAATAAAGCTTAAACACGTAATGGAATTCAAAGAAATAAACATAGGGATTAAATCTACCACAAACCTCATTCCAATGATCGTTCATACTCATGTGGGATTCTCAGTATACAAACGATATGATGTGCGTATGATTATCAATCATACGACCCATCGACCAGAAAATACTTTTGTTTTGAAGAACATGATAAATCATCTTAGGTTAATACGAGTCGATCACCTAAACACTATTGTGATACGATCTGCATTCCCTAGCATGGCCTATACAATCTCTAAACAGCATACATGTCATCAAGAATCAAGAATAACCCATCCTAGGTTGCATGAATCATCTACCCAAATTAAGCTAAACTAAGATGTAGCATGATTTATGAATCCTAAGTATGACCTATCAAGCTTCTTGAATGAATGCCAATTAATACCATTGCTTAGCTATCATCCCCATAATCACAGAAAATAAAGATGTTGAATTCATTCAAGATAAAGACTATCTTATAGACAAGATTGAATGGACTCAAGAATGATTATTATCAATGAAGAACAAATTACAAATGGTTTTGCAATTCCCTAAGCTAAACAATCATCATGTATATTCTGGAAATCCCAGCAATGAATACAAACTACATCATGGAATTTGGAGAGGGTTTCATCAATTCCCTATGAAGAAAGGGATTAGCCACTCATAGAGGAGTTGAAATTCTCTATTAGATTAGAGAAAGAGGACAATCCTTTATAGGATAGGGCTATTTTTGAGGGTATCGAACCTCAAGGACTGTTCTAAGTTGGGTCTTCATCAAATACTCAGAATAAAATTCTAATCTAACTCAGGAAGATAATTGGTTGTTTTAAAAACTAAATCAAAGCTTAAACACGTAATGGAATTCAAAGAAATAAACATAGGGATTAAATCTACCACAAACCTCATTCCAATGATCGTTCATACTCATGTGGGATCTCAGTATACAAACGATATGATGTGCGTATGATTATCAATCATACGACGCCATCGACCAGAAAATACTTTTGTTTTGAAGAACATGATAAATCATCTTAGGTTAATACGGATCGATCACCTAAACACTATTGTGATACGATCTGCATTCCCTAGCATGACCTATACAATCTCTAAACAGCATACATGTCATCAAGAATCAAGAATAACCCATCCTAGGTTGCATGAATCATCTACCCAAATTAAGCTAAACTAAGATGTAGCATGATTTATGAATCCTAAGTATGACCTATCAAGCTTCTTGAATGAATGCCAATTAATACCATTGCTTAGCTATCATCCCCATAATCACAGAAATAAAGATGTTGAATTCATTCAAGATAAAGACTATCTTATAGACAAGATTGAATGGACTCAAGAATGATTATTATCAATGAAGAACAAATTACAAATGGTTTTGCAATTCCCTAAGCTAAACAATCATCATGTATATTCTGGAAATCCCAGCAATGAATACAAACTACATCATGGAATTTGGAGAGGGTTTCATCAATTCCCTATGAAGAAAGGGATTAGCCACTCATAGAGGAGTTGAAATTCTCTATTAGATTAGAGAAAGTCATCTCCTGGAGTGTTCTTTTTCTCTGGACAGACTTCAATAATCTCAGATGATGTTCCTTGGTACTGCCCACGAATTCCTCTCCCCTCTGGTTCCAGAAATCCAACCCTATATCAAATCCCCCAACTCACTCTCCAATCCCTCTTTTCAAGGGATTCTCTCACCTTCAATCTCTCATTTCTCAGTAAAATCGAGTCAACACTCATTTTGAGGGATCCCAGAGCTGTTCTCGCACTGACCAGGTCTTCTATGATCCTCTTTTCCTCTAAATCCGACGCAGATCGCACTTGAGACTCTGACTGGATCAACTTAGCTCGAGCCAAGTTATTGTTTCGCTCGAGCTATGAGGAGTGAACATCGCTCGAGCCATAAATAGAGATCGCTGGAGCCAAGTAAAGTATAGATCGCTCGAGCCAAATGATGAAGTAACTCGAGCCAAGTGTGAAAGTTGGCATATATTGAGGAATTCCATGATGTAGAATAATCTTTTCCATAAGACCTGAAAACACTAACAAACACAAAAACACGACAAAAGGGAAAAATTTTTTAATGGAGGGTTGTGAGTTAGTACATCATGAGCCTTCCAAAAGTGTAGAAATTGATTTGGGGGAAATGGTCAGCAAGGGCTAGAAGAGGAAGAGG
The DNA here is from genome assembly GCA_900184695.1 of Betula pendula. Taxonomy (NCBI): domain Eukaryota; kingdom Viridiplantae; phylum Streptophyta; class Magnoliopsida; order Fagales; family Betulaceae; genus Betula; species Betula pendula. The sequence goes on from FXXK01000325.1 coordinate 218,283, forward strand.
TATGGGGCTTTGATCACTTGAAATTTCACTACATGCAATTATTGGTACACCCAACCCTAGAACTATGAGGCTAATTGGGAAAGTTAAGTTTCAAGGAGTCACAATTCTAATTGACTCAGGCAACTCTCACAACTTCATCAATCCAACAATCACAACAAAAGTTCAACTACTAATTCAGCATGAAGAAAACTGGCTGTCAAAGTAGCCAATGGACAAGTTATCTACACCGAGGGCCTTGTAAAGCTTTAACCGTGAAGGTCCAAGCTACAACTTTCACTGTTGATTTTTTCTTATTACCTTTATGAGGTCATGACATGGTTCTAGGCATTCATTGCCTAAGAACCCTAGGCCCTATTGTTTGGGATTTTGAGAAATTAACCATGGAATTTTCCTTGGCTAATCAGAATGTCATTTTTAATAGGCTCAACCCCACTAAGTCTTTATTAGAAAATAGTTCTACATTTTCTAAAATTCCTAGTGGTCAAAAGAAGGGATTAGTGCTTCAAGTTATGCTCTCTATGGACCAGCAGCCTAGCCCTCAGCTAGATCCCTATTTTGCTACCTTGTTAAAAGAGTTTGGAGGGGTTTTTGAAGAACCTATTGGCCTACCACCAGTATGTTCTCATGACCATCAAATAGTGTTGAAAGATGGTACTTGGCCTATATCTGCGAAACCATAAAGGTGTCCCCATTATCAAAAAAGGGAGATTGAAAAAATTGTTCAAGATCTCATGGAATCGGGTGCAATCAGATATAGCCAATCACCCTTTTCCTCTCCCGTTTTATTGGTAAGGAAAGCTGATGGGAGTTGGAAGATGTGCATGGATTACAGGGCTTTGAATAAAGTTACAGTGAAAGATTAGTTCCCTATCCCTGTGGTGGATGAACTCCTAGATAAGTTGCATGGTGGTCAAGTGTTTTCTAAGCTGGAATTAAGGTTCGGATACCACTAAATAAGAGTTAGACCTGAGGATGTGCACAAGACAGCTTTTAGGACTCATGAAGGTCATTATAAGATCCTAATTATGCCTTTTGGCCTAACCAATGCACCTTCTATTTTCTAAAGTCTTATGAACCACATTTTTAGGCCTTATTTGAGGAAATTTGTCTTAGTATTTTTTTGATGACATCTTAGTGTACAACAAGGATAAGGCAGACCATGTGGTCCATCTTAGAGTGGTTTTGGAAACCCTAAGAGAACACCAGCTCTTTGCTAAGGAATCTAAGTGTAGGTTTGGTTGTGAAGAGGTGGAGTACCTTGGTCATATCATTTCAGCTTGTGGAGTTAAAGCTAATCCAGCCAAGATAAAGAGCATGCTAAAGTGGCCTATACCTAAATCTCTTAAGTCTCTAAGAGGATTTCTAGGTCTCATAGGGTACTGCAGAAAATTCATTAAATCCTTTGGTTAGATTGTAGCTCCTCTAACAGCCCTATTGAAGAAAGATTGTTTTATTTGGAGTCCATAAGCTAATGCTGCTTTTTTGCAGCTTTAGGAGGCAGTGACTAAACCACCTATGTTGATTTCACCTGATTTTTCTAAGGTGTTCACTATTGAATGTGATGCCTCAAGGCTGGGCATGGGAGCAATCCTAATGCAGGATCACACGCCAATTGCTTTTTACATCAAGGCCTTAAAGGGAAAAATGTTACATTTCTCTACCTATGAGAAGGAACTCCTAGCCTTAGTTTCAGCTATTAAGAAATGGAGAACGTATCTCTTAGGGCAAACTTTTAAAGTAAAGACAAATCATCAGAGTTTAAAATTTTTTTTGGAACAAAAATTGGTACTCCTATTCAACAGAAATGGATTACCAAACTCTTAGGGTCTGACTTTACTATTGAATACAAGCAGGGCAAGGATAATGTGGTTGTCGATGCATTGTCAAGGAAGTTGGAAGAGATAGACACTCCTATGGATGAGGGCAACCTCATGCTCCTTACCTTTTCAGACCCTACTTGGGTGGAGGACGTCAAACACAACTATACTATAGACCCTGCTGTCCAACAGATCCTCTCTGAGTTACAAACTCCTCAGACTCAGTCTCACTACTCTATAAAAAGTAGGCTACTCCTATACAATGGCCGAATCTATGTGGGACAGTTGGACTCTCTCAAAACTCACATCCTAAACTTGGTTCATGACAGCCCTGCGACAAGACACTTAGGTTATCAAAAGACTCTACATCAGGCTAAGCATGATTTTTACTAGCCTGGTATGAGACCTGTCGACCTGATATCAAGCATTACATTAAACACTGTGAAACATGTCAAAGGAACAAGCATGAAACTTTACTTCTAGCAGGCTTCCTACAGCCTCTACCTATTCTTACTTGGGTGTGGACAGAAATTTCCATGGATTTCATTAAGGGTTTACGTCTATCCCATGGCAACAGTGTTGTGTTTGTGGTGGTTAATCGTCTAAGTAAATATGCTCATTTTATGGCCATTTCTCATTCATTTACAGAAACCAAAGTAGCACACATATTCATGCAATATGTTTTCAAATTACATCGTATGCCTATATCTATTGTCAGTGACAGAGACTGCAGTGTTCACAAGTTCATTTTAGCAAGAATTGTTCAAGCTACAAGGCACAACATTAGCAACGAGCACAGCATACCATCCTCAGTCAGATGGTCAAACATAGATTGTCAATAAATGCCTAAAACATCATTTACACTATTATTCAAGGGAAAAGCCAAAAACATGGTCAATATGTTTAGCCATGGCAGAGTATTGGTATAATACAAACTATCATACTTCAACCAAACTTATTCCTTATGAAGTTTTGTATGGCATACCTCCTCCGAAGCTGCTGGAATACATACCAGGTACCACCCTCAATCAAGCTATGGATGAACAGCTCCAAACCCGTGAGCAAATTCTGTCCGTCCTTTGCCATAACCTTGCAGCAGCTCAAGAAAGGCAAAAACATCAGTATGATAAGCAACACACATAGTGATATTTTCAAGAGGGTGATTGGGTTTACTTGAGACTCTAGCCTTATCTCCAGAAGACGCTCGCCTTGAAATGTTTAAAATTACCTCCTCACTTCTATGGTCCATTTCAAGTGCTGAAAAAGCTCAACACTGTCACTTACAAGCTTGCTTTGCCTTCAGAGTCCAAGATCCATCCTGTGTTTCACGTTTCTGGTCTCAAGAAACATTTGGGTCACCGATCGGTTCCTTTACCAACTTTGCCACTGGTTGATGGCCATAGTGAGATACAACCAAAGTCGAAAAAAATTTTGGATCAACGGGTAAGGAAACGAGATAATCAGGTTGTGGCAGAAGTATTGATTCAATAGAAGGGCACTGCCAAGGGAGACACCACTTAGGAGGAGTTTTGGGTGCTCCAGAGCTGCTACCCTCACCTTGTGGGCAAGGTGCTCTGAAGGGGGAGGGAGTGGAATGGTCACTGTTTAGGCTAAGGAAGAGGCACAGTCTTCCTCAGCAGTGCCCTTCCACTGAATCAATACTTCCACGACAGCCTGATTATCTTGTTTCCTTACCCGTTGATCCAAAAAATTTTCCAGCTCCAGTTGTATCTCACCCAGGAAAAAATTTTGGATCAACGGGTAAGGAAACGAGATAATCAAGCTATGGCAGAAGTATTGATTCAGTGGAAGGGCACTGTCGAGGAAGAAACCACTTGGAAGGAGTTTTTGGTGCTCCGGAGCCGCTACCCTCACCTTGTTGGCAAGGTGCTCTGAAGGGGTAGGGAGTGCAATGGTCACTGTTTGGGCTAAGGAAGAGGCGCAGTCTAAAAGAAATGAAGAAGCTCATATGTTGACGTTAGAGTTATATTTCTTTGGAGGCTTGAGATTACTTTTGGAGATCCAACAGCAGGGATGCAACTTTGAAAATGAGAGAAGTTAGACATGGGGAACACACGCAATCTTATCTCCTGATATTCTACCTTATGTGCTATACGGTGGGTTTTTTGTGGTGCATTAAGTCAGATGAACTTTTCCTTTTAGTTACGTATATGGGCTCTTTCCTTTGTAATGCAAATATTATAATAAGTCAATTGGGCCAGCTGTTTAGGGCCAACTATTTGAGGCCAGCTATATGGTGTAGGTAGCTAGGCTTTATAAGCCTAGATTGTTTAGGAGAAGCTTTACGAAAAGTGAAAACCTATTCTTGTTTCGGGAACTTAGGTTAAGCTCATATTAACCCCTTTCAATACAATGTTATGTTCTATTCTACTACAATCCATAATTCCATTTTATTACAGTCCACAAATCCATTCTATTACAGTCCATAAACTCTCCATTACATTCATCATCATTCATAATACAAAACGTGAAACCCTAGTATATTACACTTAAACCAATTAGTGTAGAAGGCTAGAAGCCGTGCAATCAAGTGGTTGAATGGAAGATCAATGGCTGGATTTCCAACCAGAGGAAAGGGGTAGTTGAAGGAGGAATTTCGAGCATTGAATGCACGCATTGAAAACATGAACCACTAGCTAAATAGATCATTCATGCGATTGACTGAGTGAGAATTGAGAAGTGTGAACACACGAGACAAAGGCTACGGAGCCTTGGAAGATGAAGGCAAAAAATGACCTTGAGCCTTCAGACTTTTGCTTGAAAGTTTGAAACCAAACTCAGTTGCTAACGAAGGTTTTTGGAAAAAATTCACATACACACGTTTCCGACTGAAATTAATACATCTTATGATCCTTACCATCTAATATAATCTCTTAATTATTGAATCATTCTAAGTCGTTAAATTATTTCATTGAAAGTGATCTCATGCACACAAAAAACACCATATAATTTTCTCTCAACCGTATGTGATACAACTGTCTCCCACTTTGTTAAACCAACAGCTAGGATTGTTTTGAAAAAAATCGGACAGTCCACATTACACTGAAGGAGCTCAATTTTTCTTCCCTTGGTAATTAACCTGCGTGTTAGGCTGCATTCATGGCAGACCTAGCAACTTGCATGAAAAAATTCCCCTACGTCCATATGTATTTGAAATCAATGCCTTGTTGGATCCTCACTGTTAAATATAATCTCTTATTTATGGATTTAATTTAAGTCATTAGATTATTTCAAGGAAAGTGATCTCACGGCAAAATAACACACCAGATAAATTTTGGTGTGGCATGTGCGTTACAGTTGTAACCCATTTATTGAAACTAACGGCTACGATCATTCCCAAAAAAAATCGAACGGTCCTCATTTTACATTGACGAGCTGAAATTAAATTTCGTCGGTAATGTGCGTGTCAGGCTATCATTTTCATGGCAGCTCGAAAATTCCAAAGGTAAAAAAATTTCCTACAGGCATCTATTGATGATCTTTTCTCCACGTTACTCGATGAAGCAATCTTGAGCGTCTATTAAAAATTTCTATTTGATGATTCAATCCTACTCATTGCATCAAAAGAACGTGCATGCATGCGAGACACCATATAAATCTTCATTCTCCATCCAATTGCTGGAATTTAATCAAAAATAATAATAATTAATAGTCATAACTAAATAATAATGAAATTATAAATTTATAATAAAAATAAAAAATAAAATAAACTTAATAATAATAAGAAGAGTAAATTCAGTAATGATGCATCACACATGTCAATCCCTATGTGTACCTTGTGTTGTGTCTAATTAAAATTGATGTGTCTTTTAAAATCATCATTTGATCTATTATTGACTTTGATCCAATAGTGATTTTAAAAAACACATCAATTTTAGTTGATATTACACATTATTACATTAATATGCTAGCATCTACATACTTAAATTTAATCATTGATTCATTATTAACATGAATTTGTATATTTATATGACATTATGTGCCTATAATTTATACTTCTATCTTAATTTGTAATTATATATTTATGACTTATGAATTATATAATATGATGTGAGATTATCTATAATTAAGATAGTAATTAATATTTTGGATCATATTTATCTTAAATGCCTAATGATATAATACTTATATAGTTTAATAGTTATATCATATGATCACACCATCTAAGTATATTCATATGATCTAAAGTTCTAACAGTTAAATTGATATTAGATCATCTTAGATCATATGGCATGATGTTACTTTATTATATAATCAAATGATCATATTTATCTATTAATGATCATACTTATTTAGTTATATCATATGATCATGTGATTAGTGATCTAAATCCTAATCATAATACATATGAATCATATGATTATATAAGCAACTCGCATAACTTCTAATGATAATACTTAATTTTTTATTATAAGAAACAAATTATTGGTTCTAATGCTAATAACTTAATTTGGGATTATATAAATTATATTAATATATTATCATTATATAATTGTATTTGAATATGTATGAATAATATTCTTTAGTATCGAAATTAATATTAAATCATATGATTAACAACTCAAATTGTTGATTCAACCATGATTAGATATTTAGATACTTACTCATTATTATATGATCTAACATATACTTAATCATAGATTCATATGATTAAGTTTTCAAGATCATATGATCATATGATTAACTTATAACATTAGCTCATATATTATATAGATACATATATTATACCATTTAGCTTATAATTTATAATTAATTACTTATACTGTTATACATATAATTATGAGAAATGTCAAGCTTACAAAATTTTACAAAAAATACTCTTACAAAGTGATTTGATACAACATGATTGGATTTCTTAAAATATAGATTTATTTCATTTCCAATCATGTTGTGCCACATTACTTTGTGAGAGTTTTTTTTTTTTTTTTTTTTTTGTAAAAAATTTTGTAAGCCTAACATCCCCTATAATATGGATAAGTACATATATTATAATTAATTACTTATACACATATAATATAATATATTGTATTATAAAATATCAACATGTTTTTAGAATTCTAATCATATATTGTATAGTGTATACTATTTTTAGAATTCTAGGTATAATTATATACTCCTAAGTCCTAACATATAACATATAACACATTACGGATTACGGATTACAATTTACAATGTCAATTGTTAACATATTTATATTACATCATGTGGTGGTGATCCCCATTATCAACTACACATATAATAACATACATTTGTTAAGATACTTATAAACTATAACATTTTATGTATTACAACATAAATTATTGTATACACTATATATATATTATGAACATAATATATATTGTTTATTGACTATTATTACTTAATAAGTAATATAATATATAAGCTATTTTTATTATGAACAGAAATTTTCTACAAACCAGTTTCTAAAAAGTGATATGTGTCGTTTAAGCATGTAAGAAGCCCATGTTTTCTTATTAATGCTATTAAAAAGCATATAAGAAGCACATGTTATTAAAAAAAATATGTGCTTCTCACATGTTAAGGACACATGTCACTTTTAAAGGCCGAATTGTAGAAGTCTCCTACAAATTAGTTTGCAGGAAATTTCTACTAGATGTCCTTCTAGATTTTTTTTAAAATTTTTTTAATCAAATTGGGGCCCACCTTTCATTGAGAGGTGGGCCTCAATTTGATTTAAAAAATCAAAAAAAAATTATAAAATGATCCCTAGAAGAACCTCTAGAAAATGAATAAGTATTTTTCTATATATATATATACGAGATGAGCTAATAATCGAGCCGAGCCTTATATGAGCATGTTCACGAACATTACCCGAGCCGAGCCAAGTTTTATACGAGTTTATATCAAACCCATTTTTATATTTACGAACGACCAGTTTAATAATCGAATCGAGTTCAAGTCAAATTTAACCGAGCTGACCCCGAGCGAGCTCGTAAATAGCTTTGTTAATTTATAGAGCTGTGAAACAAAGAAGTCCTAGTATAGACCCGAACCCAAGAAAAAAGGCAATGAGAAAAGAAAGACAAAAACACAAAAATGGCTGCAGCCGCTCAAGCCCAGAGCAGACCCACTTGGACCAGACCCCTCCCTCTAGCCCCTCCTCCTCAGTCCAGGCAACCACCACTACCCCTAGCTCGTCCACGCTTCGAATCCGTCGATCGTGGAAAGGTCTCACTCTCTCTAAGCTTCCTCTTGGGTTTGTTCACAGCCAAAAGTAATTTGGAGTTTACTATATATGACACTGTGGATTATGCTAATGTGTTTGTATAGATCTTTACTGATTTCTTTCTTTTGCGTCCAACAAAAAAAAAATGCAGACTCTTGCCCTCTGTTGCTCCGAGTTTTCACTAAGGTATGGGCAAATTTTGTTCACTACTGTAAAATCGATCTTTTTCTTGGGTGAAATATTATATACATTTTTCTCTTCTGCTGAGAAAAGCTGAAGCAGAAGAGACCTACTAGGGAACTGAATTTAAATGCATGGCAAATGGCAAATGGCAATTGCACATAAATTAGTCAATCTCGTGCACGTGACACGTGTCAGTGGCCCCACTAATCCACCGAATGCTAAAGATCTGCACCTCCCGAGGCAGGCACAACAATCAACACGACCCCCTTATCCTCGCCCTCCATCTGCAATACTTGCGTCACACCTGATCATCTCTTACGCACAAAAAGCCACGTACTCCAAATATAGCCCATAACCGATAACGCCATACATAGTCATCCACAACTCTGTTTTCTCTCTCTATATATATCTCTACAGGCTACAGCTTCCCTCATTTCACACTACAGAAAGAAGTACGTTAATTTTTGCGCAGAGGAAGAAGAAGAAGAAGATGATGGACCTTGGGACATACGTTAATCCCACACCCATGGCTCAGAAGGCTGTAACGGGCGGCTACGATGTGCCTGAAGGAGTTGACATCAGGGGGCGTTACGATGAAGAGTTTGCGAAGATCCTCACCAAGGATGCTCTGCAGTTTGTTGTGGATTTGCAGAGGGAGTTTCGAAACCATGTCAAGTACGCATTGGAGTGTCGCAGGGAAGCTAAGAGGAGGTTCAATGAGGGTGCAGTGCCAGGGTTTGATCCTGCCACGAGGTACTTAAGGGAAGGGGAGTGGACGTGTGCGCCAGTCCCACCGTCTGTTGCTGATCGGAGGGTGGAGATTACGGGACCCGTGGAGAGGAAGATGATCATCAATGCCCTCAACTCTGGTGCTAAAGTTTTCATGGTTAGTACGTATTATTTGTCCATTTACTCTCCAAGTGGGTCATTAATATCGTGTCTATATATAACATACATGAAAATTTTTTGTTAATATAGTATTTAAGGACATACACTCAATAAAATTATTCTAGTTATTCAAATTTATGATTATTATTCAATATAGGACTTAATCTTTTACTATTACATGTATCTATTTTTAAATTACAAAAAAAAATACATATGCCGATACTACTTTTTTTTTTATGTTTTTGTAAGATGCGCCGAAAAAAATTATGTCAGTAATAAAAATAAGTGTTGATATTTTAATATAAACGTCGACAAATAAACGTGTTGATATAGTACTTATTTTTGGTAATATATATATATATATAGTTTTAATAAGATTGATGAGCTTGGTCAGTTTTAGTTATTAGAGCTCGTTTGGGTTGGGACGTACGTGTTCTTTATGTCTCATTTTTAATGAGTCCAATTCCAACGGCCATGTGGTTCATGTAGAGATTTTTAATAATTTTGTTTATTGGATTGTTAGTAATTTAAACAGTAAATATAAGAGAGATTTGTTTGAACAGGTCTTTTATAGCCAGGTACATGAGTTCATAAGAACTCTCTCTCACATTTTCTATTTAGATTACTAGCTATTTAAAAAGAAAATTGCAAAGAATTCAAATCTCTCTTCACTGGAATTTCAATTAAGTGAGACCATTTATAAACTTACCCAGCAATCGGGCAAAAAATTGCTGAGAATTCAAATTCCTTGACTGGAATTCATAAGGAGTGAGACCATTTTTATAAACTTACCCATCTTAGTAACATATGTAATATATATAGGAGCCTTAACTTTGGTAGAATTTATACCTAATACGTAAAAATTGTATTAGAGAAACTGAGAATTAAGCTGTTGTCTTTCCATAGGCTGATTTTGAAGATGCACTGTCACCAAGTTGGGAGAACCTGATAAGAGGCCAAGTAAACTTGAAGGATGCTGTTGATGGGACTATAAGCTTCCATGACAAGGCCAGGAACAGAGTCTACAAGCTGAATGATCAGACGGCCAAGCTTTTTGTCCGCCCGAGAGGCTGGCACCTACCGGAGGCACACATCCTCATTGATGGCGAACCTGCAACTGGTTGCCTTGTCGACTTTGGCCTCTACTTTTACCACAACTATGCAGCATTCCGCCGCACCCAAGGTGCTGGCTTTGGCCCTTTCTTCTATCTCCCTAAAATGGAGCACTCAAGGTAAAAATATTGAAATCATGCATATTCCCATTTCAGAACTTCATTCAATTTCAACAATGATCACAATTCTGTTTTTGACAGGGAAGCAAAAATATGGAACAATGTGTTTGAGAGGGCAGAGAAGAAGGCAGGGATAGAAAGAGGAAGCATCAGGGGCACTGTTCTTATCGAAACACTTCCAGCTGTCTTTCAAATGGATGAAATCCTCTATGAGCTGAGGGATCACTCTGTGGGTCTCAACTGTGGAAGATGGGATTACATTTTCAGCTATGTCAAGACTTTCCAGGCTCACCCAGATCGCCTGCTACCAGACAGAGTTCTGGTGGGCATGACTCAGCACTTCATGAAGAGCTATTCTGAGCTCCTCATCAGGACCTGCCACAGGCGTGGCGTGCATGCCATGGGCGGCATGGTACAATTTTTTTATTTTTTTTTTGTTAAATCACAAATTATTCCAAAAGTTTAAATTAATAGGAATTGTATAACGTTGTATATACTTTGAGAATTTCGTGGTTGCGGTTAGATTGAAAAATTAAAGCTCCAATCTTAATTTCTTGAACAGGCGGCACAAATTCCTATTAGAAATGATCCAGCAGCAAATGAGGCAGCATTGGATCTGGTGAGAAAGGACAAGCTAAGAGAAGTGAAGGCAGGGCATGATGGAACCTGGGCAGCCCATCCTGGACTGATCCCAGCCTGCATGGAAGTCTTTACCAACAACATGGGCAATGCGCCAAACCAGATCCAAACCATGAAGCGTGAAGATGCTGCTACACTAACTGAAGAAGACCTCCTGCAAAGGCCTAGAGGAGTGCGCACCAAGGAAGGTCTTCGGCTCAATACCCGGGTCGGAATCCAGTATTTGGCGGCATGGCTTACCGGATCAGGCTCGGTGCCTCTTTACAACCTCATGGAAGATGCTGCAACTGCTGAGATTAGCAGGGTTCAGAATTGGCAATGGTTGAAATATGGAGTGGAATTGGATGGAGATGGACTTGGGGTGAAAGTGACAAAGGAACTGTTTGGGAGAGTGGTGGAAGAAGAGATGGCTAGGATTGAAGCAGAGGTTGGGAAAGAGAGGTTTAAGAAGGGAATGTACAAGGAGGCTTGCAAGATCTTCACCAGGCAGTGCACAGCCCCAACACTGGATGATTTTCTGACTCTAGATGCTTATAATCATATTGTCATACATCACCCCAAAAGATCATCCAGGCTCTGAACCGGTGATCACTCATCTCCTTTAGTTGTTTGATTTGCCGTTTGTCTTGCCTTGCTACTACCGTTTCTACTAAATAATAATTCCTTGCCATTTCCATTGCTGTGCTTCATTATGTTCTTGCTTCTCTCTGTACTAAAAGATTACATAAAGACAGTTCATTATGTTCATATCTATCTGTGTTAACAGAGTTTACAAAGTTAAATAATCTGTATATTCTATAAATACAAAGCCTTCACCTTGATTTAAGGTAAGGCAGTCACAAACCGCAGATTCAGAGAGTGAAACTTTACAATATGAAACAAGACTTCATCAAAGTGCAAGGAAGGAAGCAGTGAACAAATTTCTCACCTTTTTGAGTCTGAAATTTCTTTTCGAGGAAGTAATAAGTTAGAGCTTATTGTGCTCACCTTACATCTTATTTTTTGAAACACAAATTAATCAAGCAAATAAATAGAAATACTAGAAAAACTGCTTCAATTGGATCGTGTTAGAATATATGTTCCGTATATTCTAAGAAAACTAAATGGGAAGTGGTGGTGTTTCACAGTTTCACTGAAAACATATGCATGCAAACTAGAAACTATAGAAATGTTCTTATGGAACGAAGTAACGAACCATGAAAATGCTATCAAGTACTTTGCATAAGTAAAACACAATGGTCTGCCTCTACTCCAGAAAATGGATCATTCAGGATTCCCCTGTTCTATTAGTGAGTTAAAATATCAATTAGGGAAAAATGCAAAATCAATCAATGGAGTTTACCTAATTTATAATTAGCTCCTTGTAATACCAAAATGAACTCAAAAGTTCATGGGTATGCAAAAATAATAATAATAATAATAATAATTTAGTCCTTGCAATTAAATTCTATCAAAATAATTGACGGATTTCGTTAGTGTGTTACATTAACGCTAATATAATGACAACTTGAACCAGTGACACGGTGTCTCGCTCTGATACTAAATAATACAAACTTTAAATAGAATTCATCCTTAAAAAGTGGCCAGCAAGGACACGGTGTTAGAATTTATCAAATTACATTCTTCCAAATACTCTAATATTAGGTAATTTCTCAATACTAAGAAAGATATTTCAAAAGAGGTAGGTATACTTGCATCAGTTCTCTTTGACTGGTATAAATCACAAATAGGACCTAAGCACCCGAACTTTTGCAGCAACCTAGAAGCTCTCTATCCCTTTTCCTTGTATTGAATAAAAAATAAATAAATAACCTAGATGCTCTACCAGGCTACCAATGTGTGGTTGTTACCCACACGACAGGTGTCACAAAACCCAGCATTTGTCTCCAACTTGAGCCAAAATCAAATTATTCAAAGCATTGATCGATTGTAGTACTAGTCTCAAATTTAATAATGCCAATGGGGATTTTAATTAATTGCTTTCATGTGTCGAGATACCATTGGCTGGACAAGCTCCAATCAAGGAGGATGTTCCAACATTGCCGGTTAACTTTTAGCTAAATATAGCAACAACAAAAAAAAAGAACAGAAAAAACTTTTAGCTAAATATAGACTTAAACCTTCTACTATAATCAAGAGACCAATTTGTCCATGTTTTTTTAAATCTGAAGGGCAGATAAAGACCAATATGGTCATAGACTTTTGATAGTAATATTATGGATCAAGATTTCATACAATGAAGTTGTTTTATTGTATTGTAATGAGCAACATCATATGAGAGGTTGTTTAAATTCTACCTATTTGAGTTGTTTGAACACAAGTAAATAGAGCCCGAATAACCTCTCACCCGAGCCAAACAACCTCATGAGATCTAAATCCTAATAACTATTAAATTTTAAATTGCTATAAAAAAATCCTCTCATCTATTATCCGATAAATTTTTAACAGTGTTATCATATCATATCCAATAAAAAAGAAACATGTTTTTCTTTTAATAAAAAATATAAAAGTAAAAGAAAACTTCAAATTGTTAATTTTTTTAAAAAAAAAAAAAAATGGGGCCATGGCCAGCACCACCACTCCAAGCATTGGGGTGGCTCGTGTGGCCACTCTCCACCTCTTAAGGGTGTCTCACAGCCACCCCAACTAAGACGGGTGGCCCCGTGGCCACTACCACCTCTTTCCTAGCAAATGATGGTCATGCGAGTGTCACCCTCTAATTGAGTATGACATGACAATACCGTTAAAATCTAACAGAAAGTAGAAGAAATGATTTATTTAATAACAAATGAAATTTTATGGAGTAAATCGATAAAATTTAAAAAACTCTCACATTTGGCTAGCCAAAATTGCCAAGAGTAACACACACACACAAAAAGAAAAATACTTTAAATAAAATAGTAAAAGTTAATAGTTAAAATATTGAACTCGATGTCCATGTTTTAAAAAAAATGTAACAAAAATAAAGAAAGTGTATTCTTTAATTATATTTTAGCTAAATATTTGTTGATTTATATATAAATACTCTAAAGAGTGATCTATTTTTTTAAAAAAAAAAAATCATTACTCAAGAAGTTCTAGAACATTTTCCCCAAAAGTTGTTGTCATGACTCATAATAAAAAAGTTCCATCTGGCTTAATAGAGTGCCAAATGGATGGTAGAGATGCAAGCCACAGCAAAGATTTTTTAGGAGAAAAGCTATATTAAATTACATATTAATGATATTATACACTGATCTGCCCGTCATTATGNAAAATCATTACTCAAGAAGTTCTAGAACATTTTCCCCAAAAGTTGTTGTCATGACTCATAATAAAAAAGTTCCATCTGGCTTAATAGAGTGCCAAATGGATGGTAGAGATGCAAGCCACAGCAAAGATTTTTTAGGAGAAAAGCAATATTAAATTACATATTAATGATATTATACACTGATCTGCCCGTCATTATGGATCTCATCAAAGATATTTAGTTATGAGTCTTGTGAAAAATCATTAAAGCGTCTGATACCGATTGTTCTAATTTGGATTACGCACGGGGTACGTGGTGATACTCTATTAGTCTAGTCTGATAGATGAAAGCTCCGTAATTATGGCGGTGTTTGGCCAAGAATTTGGATTGAGATTAGAGATTGTTGATTTTTGATGTGATATAAAAATGTTGTAAATTTTTTGTATGAAAAATTAAAAATTTTTATTTTTTAGTGAGTATTTTATTTGAATGGTAATAAAAAGTTAAAAAAATTATTAAAAAGTAGTTGATGTGATATAAAAAGTATAAATGTTTTTTAAAAAAAATAAAAAATAAAGTTTGTAAACAGTGTAATCCCAATCCCTTGCCAAACGTCCCCTATATATTATAGTTATGAATCCTTCTTGGAGTCCAAATCATGAAGGAGCTATTGCTGCTCGTTTACCATTTTTTTTTTGCTTCTTTTTTAAAATTAAATAAAGTCATTATAGAAGATAATTCTCATGTAGCGGTTTCAGCTATGATCCATTTAGATGTAGCTCAAAATTAGCGTCTTTTTCCTATTATTAGTAACATTATTAATTTCATTTCAATTGGCCTTAATTGAAAAGCTCGAAAAATTAATAAAAGTACAAATTTTTATGTTTATTTTGTAACACATTAGGTCACAACTAAATTTTTTTCTTACCGTATTCTCATTCCTCTTTATTCCTTTATTGTAAATGGAAAGACGTTCTCTTCCTGTTCTTATTTTATTCGGCATTAGGCTTGTTTAGTCTGTTTAGCAATGTGCCCACAATATATATATATATAATGTCTTTGAATAATCAACACCTGCAACTTGAGTAAAGACTTTTTTGTGCAACCTGGGCTTTATGTCTCACCATACGTATCATTCTGGGCTTTATGTCTCACCATACGTATCATTCAGATTACAGTTTACTTTATGTGAGTCGTGACTGCTTTTTTATTGAACTACTGGCTGCTGCATTGTATCTGGCCCTCGGCTGCCGCCGGCAAGAATGGTACTAAACTTTCACCGCCCACATGCAGAATGAAAAACTTTAAATATTTTTATACGATGTAAATGTGAAAATTATTTAGTGTCATTTTTAGGTCGTCTTCCTCAACAGGCCAACGACCCTAACAGTCACTGTATGATTGAGCTGAGAGTAGGCCTCCCTGACATGAGGGGGGCATATCTGCAAAATAAAGAAATTAACAGGATGTCCTCGGCCGGAGCCGACGACCCTCCGATATTTAAGTTTGCATGCTTATATAGAGTGAGGGAAATAAAGTGGGTTTTGGAGGGAGCCGTAGTTCTCCCTCTAAGGGGAGAACCTGCGAGTCGAAGCTCTCATGGAGAGCTCCTGTCAGAGAGAGAGGGAGGGAGAGACCCCCCGAGAAGAAGTCAAAGAGAGAAGTCCCCTTCAAATAGTCTTTTCTTTTTTATAAAAAGGGATCTCACCTTTTGTCAAAATTGCATCTTGGCCCTACACGTGTCAACCATGTGGACCCATAGTAAAAAAGAATATTTTATCCCAACACTTATAAACTATAACATTTTATGTATTACAACATAAATTATTGTATACACTTTAAATTTATGACACACACATATATAATAGCACTTTACTAGAATGAACATAATATATATTGTCTATCGACTATTGTTACTTAATAAGTAATATAATATATAAGCTATTTTTATTATGGACAGAAATTTTCTACAAATCAACTTCTAAAAGTGACATATATTTTTCAAACATGTGAGAAACAAATGTGTTCTTATTAATGCTATAACATGTGCTTCCGAGGCGGCCACAACAATCAACACGACCCCCTTGTCCTCGCCCTCCATCTGCAAAACTTGCGTCACACCTGATCATCTCTTACGCACAAAAAGCCACGTACTCCAAATATAGCCATAACCGATAACACCATACATAGTCATCCACTACTCTGTTTTCTCTCTAAATATCTCTACAGCTTCCCTCATTTCACACTACAGAAAGAAGTACGTTAATTTTTGTGCAGAGGAAGAAGAAGAAGAAGATGATGGACCTCGGGACATACGGTAATCCCACACCCATGGCTCAGAAGGCTGTAACGGGCGGCTACGATGTGCCTGAAGGAGTTGACATCAGGGGGCGTTACGATGAAGAGTTTGCGAAGATCCTCACCAAGGATGCTCTGCAGTTTGTTGTGGATTTGCAGAGGGAGTTTCGAAACCATGTCAAGTACGCATTGGAGTGTCGCAGGGAAGCTAAGAGGAGGTTCAATGAGGGTGCAGTGCCAGGGTTTGATCCTGCCACGAGGTGCGTAAGGGAAGGGGAGTGGACGTGTGCGCCAGTCCCACCGTCTGTTGCTGATCGGAGGGTGGAGATTGTGGGACCCGTGGAGAGGAAGATGATCATCAATGCCCTCAACTCTGGTGCTAAAGTTTTCTTGGTTAGTATGTATTAATTTGTCCATTTACTCTCCAAGTGGGTCATTAATATCGTGTCTATATATATCATACATGACAAAAATTTTGTTAATATAGTATTTGAGGACATACACACAACAAAATTATTTTAGTTATTCAAATTTATGATTATTATTCAATATAGGACTTAATCTTTTACTATTACATGTATCTATTTTTAACAGTTTTAATAAGATTCATGAGCTTGGGTCCAATTTTAGTTATTAGAGCTCGTTTGGGTGGGACGTACGTGTTCTTTATGTCTCATTTTTAATGAGTCCAATTCCAACCGTCATGTGGCTCAGATAGAGATTTTCAAATAGGGATGTTTGGTGTCCTACCAAAGTACCCAAACCCCATCCAACTTGCTTTTGCTTTTTTTGAAAAAAAAAAAAAAAACATTTCTTGGATGGAGTTGGATGCATAAGTAAGAAAACAAGCATTTTCCTTTTCAATAATTTTGCTTATTGGATTGTTAGCAATTTAAACAATAAATGTGAGAGAGATTTGTTCAAACATGTCTCTTATAGCCCGGTAAGTGAGCCTTATAAGAATTCTCTCTCACATTTTCTGCTTAGATTTCTAGCGATCTAGAAAGAAAGTTGCAAAGAATTCAAATCTCTTCACTGGAATTTCAACTAAGTGACACCATTTATAAACTTACCCAGCAATCGGGCAAAAAATTGCTGAGAATTCAAATTCCTTGACTGGAATTCATAAGGAGTGAGACCATTTTTATAAACTTACCCATCTTAGTAACATATGTAATATATATAGGAGCCTTAACTTTGGTAGAATTTATACCTAATACGTAAAAATTGTATTAGAGAAACTGAGAATTAAGCTGTTGTCTTTCCGTAGGCTGATTTTGAAGATGCACTGTCACCAAGTTGGGAGAACCTGATGAGAGGCCAAGTAAACTTGAAGGATGCTGTTCATGGGACTATAAGCTTCCATGACAAGGCCAGGAACAGAGTCTACAAGCTGAATGATCAGACTGCCAAGCTTTTTGTCCGCCTGAGGGGCTGGCACCTACCGGAGGCACACATCCTCATTGACGGCGAACCTGCAACTGGTTGCCTTGTCGACTTTGGCCTCTACTTTTACCACAACTATGCAGCATTCCGCCGCACCCAAGGTGCTGGCTTTGGCCCTTTCTTCTATCTCCCTAAAATGGAGCACCCAAGGTAAGGAGTTACAAAAATATTGAAATAATTGCATATTCCTATTTCAGAACTTCATTCAATTTCAACAATGAACTCAATTCTGTTATTGACAGGGAAGCAAAAATATGGAACAATGTGTTTGAGAGGGCAGAGAAGAAGGCAGGGATAGAAAGAGGAAGCATCAGGGGCACTGTTCTAATCGAAACACTTCCAGCTGTCTTTCAAATGGATGAAATCCTCTATGAGCTGAGGGATCACTCTGTGGGTCTCAACTGTGGAAGATGGGATTACATCTTCAGCTATGTCAAGACTTTCCAGGCTCACCCAGATCGCCTGCTACCAGACAGAGTTCTGGTGGGCATGACTCAGCACTTCATGAAGAGCTATTCTGAGCTCCTCATCAGGACCTGCCACAGGCGTGGCGTGCATGCCATGGGCGGCATGGTAAGGTAACTTTTTTTTTAAATCACCGGTGATCCCAAAAGCTTAAGCTAATAGGAATTGTTGTGTAGCGTTGTATATACTTTGAGAATTTCGTGGTTGCGGTTGGTTTGAAAAATTAAAGCTCCAATCTTAATTTCTTTAACAGGCAGCACAAATTCCTATTAGAAATGATCCAACAGCAAATGAGGCAGCATTGGATCTGGTGAGAAAGGACAAGCTAAGAGAAGTGAAGGCAGGACATGATGGAACCTGGGCAGCCCATCCTGGACTGATCCCAGCCTGCATGGAAGTCTTCACCAACAACATGGGCAATGCACCAAACCAGATCCAAACCATGAAGCGTGAAGATGCTGCAACACTAACTGAAGAAGACCTCCTGCAAAGGCCTAGAGGAGTGCGCACCAAGGAAGGTCTTCGGCTCAATACCCGGGTCGGAATCCAGTATTTGGCGGCATGGCTTACCGGATCAGGCTCGGTGGCTCTTTACAACCTCATGGAAGATGCTGCAACTGCTGAGATTAGCAGGGTTCAGAACTGGCAGTGGTTGAAATATGGAGTGGAATTGGATGGAGATGGGCTTGGGGTGAAAGTGACCAAGGAACTGTTTGGGAGAGTGGTGGAAGAAGAGATGGCTAGGATTGAAGGAGAGGTTGGGAAAGAGAGGTTTAAGAAAGGAATGTACAAGGAGGCTTGCAAGATCTTCACCAGGCAGTGCACAGCCCCAACACTGGATGATTTTCTGACTCTAGATGCTTATAACCATATTGTCATACATCACCCCAAAAGATCACCGGTGATCACTCATCTCCTTTAGTTGTTTGATTTGGCGTTTGTCTTGCCTTGCTACTACCGTTTCTACTAAATAATAATTCCTCGCCATTTCCATTGCTGTGTTTCATTATGTTCTTGCTTCTCTCTGTGCTAAAAGATTACATAAAGACAGTTCATTATGTTCATATCTATCTGTGTTAACAGAGTTTACAAAGTTAAATAATCTGTATATTCTATAAATACAAAGCCTTCACCTTGATTTAAGGTAAGGCAGTCCCCACAAACCACAGATTCAGAGAGTGAAACTTTACAATATGAAACATGACTTCATCAAAGTGCAAGGAAGGAAGCAGTGAACAAATTTCTCACCTTTTGAGTCTGAAATTTCTTTTCGAGGAAGTAATAAGTTACAGCTTATTGTTCTCACCTTACATCTTATTTTTTGAAACACAAATTCAGCAAGCAAATAAATAGAAACACTAGAAAAACTGCTTCAATTGGATCGGAAACAAAATGGGAAGTGGTGGTGTTTCACAGTTTCACTAAAAACATAATGCTTATAAACTAGAAACTATAGAAATGTTCTTATGGAACAAAGTAACAAACCATGAAAATGCTATCAAGTACTTTGCATAAGTAAAACACAATGGTCTGCCTCAACTCCAGAAAATGGATCATTCAGGATTCCCCTGTTCTATTAGTGAGTTAAAATATAAATTAAGAAAAAATACAAAATCAGTCCATATAGTTTACTTGATTTATAATTAACTCCTTGTAGTATCAAAATAAATTCAAAAATTCATGGATATGCAAAAATAATAATAATAATAATTTAGTCCCTACAATTAAATTTCATCAAAATAATTAACGAATTTTGTTAATGTATTATGTTAATGCTAATATAATGACAACTTGAATCTGTGACATGATGTCTCGCTTTGATATTAAATTATGCAAACTTTAAATAAAATCTATCCTTAAAAAGCGGCTAGCAAGGACACTGTGTTAAAATTTATCAAATTACATTCTCCCAATACTCTAATATTAGGTAATTTCTCAATACCAAGGAAGATATATTAGGTAATTTCTCAATACTAAGGAAGATATTTCAAAAGAGGTAGGTATACTTGCATCAGTTCTCTTTGACTGGTATAAATCACAAATAGGACCTAAGCACCCGAACTTTTGCAGCAACCTAGATGCTCTACCAGGCTACCAATGTGTGGCTGGCACCCACACGACAGGTGTCACAAAACCCAGCATTTGTCTCCAACTTGAGCCAAGATTAAATTTTTCAAAGCATTGATCGATTGTAGTACTAGTCTCAAGTTTAATAATGCCAATGGGGATTTTCATTAATTGCTTTCATGTGTCGAGATACCATTGGCTGGACAAGCTCCAATCAAGGAGGATGTTCCAACATTGCCGTTTAACTTTTAGCTAAATATAGGAAAAAACAAAAAAAAAGAACAGGAAAAACTTTTAGCTAAATATAGACTTAAACCTTCTACTATGATCAAGAGACCAATTTGTCTATGATAATGGGCATATGAGAATTAGTATAGTGGTGTGGGATTTTATAGGTTTTTTGATAGCAGATATAAGTTTGACAAAATTAGAAAATTAGAAAACTTTAAGCATGTTGCAGTGGAAGTTCTGGTAGCTTTCCATGCTACTATGTTTAGCAAAGATTTGAGTCTTCAACATGTCATCTTGAAAAGAGATGCACTTCAAGTGATAAATGTGATAAATGCTATAGGTATGAACTGGAGCAGATTTGGTCAACTTGCAGAGGATACTCAAAAGATTATTAGACCATTGGCTAGTTGGCAGATTAACCACATTCGTCGGGAGGCAAATTGCACGGCCCATGGGCTAGCTAAGTTTGACATTAGACAATTTATAGATCATGTTTGAATAGAAAAAATTCTTACATATATTTGTGATATTGTTTCTTTAGAGCAATTTGCTCTAAGTATTTGAATTTTTTAATGAGATATTAAGATTTATTCAAAAAAATAAAAAAAGACCAATTTGTTCATTTTTTTTAAATATGAAGGGCTGATAAAGACCAATATGGTTATAGACTTTTGAGAATAATATTATGGATCGAGATTTCATACAATAAAATTGTTTTATTGCATTGTAATGAGCAGTGACATGTGAAAGGTTGTTTAAATCTTACCTATTTGAGTTGTTTGAACTCAAGTAAAACAGAGCCTGAATAACCTCTCACTCGAGCCAAACAACCTCATGAGATCTAAATCCTAATAAATATTAAATTTCATAGTATATGCTACTCTATAACAAGGAACATAGGGTTGGTACCATGTGATTTCCCATTCCCAGTAACATTTATATATGATGAACAAAGTCTTCCATAAACTCGTGCATGTAGTAAATTGCTAGGAAATCCTGTTGTCAGGAAACAAAAATGAGCATGAATACTGCTTAAGACATACCAATAATACATGGCTTTTTCTCAAATCACTCTTTAAAATTTAAATTTTAAATTGCTATAAAAAAATCCTCTCGTCTACTATCTGATAAATTTTTAACAATGTTACTACTTCATATCCAGTAAAAGAGAAACATGTTTTTCCTTTAATAAAAAATATAAAAGTAAAAGAAAACTTAAAATTGTTAAATTTAAAAAAACAAAAACAAAAGTGGGGCCGTGGCCGGCGCCGCCACTCCAAGCATTGGGGTGGCTCATGTGGCCACTCCCCACCTCTTGAGGGTATGTCTCACGGTCACCCCAACATTGTGCGAGTGTCGTCTTCTAATTGGTATAACATGACAATATCGTTAAAAATTTAACAGAAAGTAGATGAAATGATCTATTTAATAACAATTGAAACTTTTCTCAAAAAAAAATAATAATAATAACAATTGAAACTTTATAGAATAATAAAATTTAAAAAATACTCACATTTGGCTAGTCAAAATAGCCAAGAGTAACAAAAAAAAAAAAAACTTTAAATGAAACAGTAAAAATTGATAATAAAAATGTTGAATCTGATTTCAGTGTTTTAAAAAAGTATCTAACTAAAATAGAGAAAGTGTATTCTTTAATTATATTTTAGTTAAATATTTGTTGATTTATATATAAATACTCCCAAGAGTGATTTAATAAAAAGAAAAATCATTACTCAAGAAGTTCTAGAACATTTTCCCCAAAAGTTGTTGTCATGACTCATAATAAAAGAGTTCCATCTGGCTTATAGAGTGCCAAATGGATGGTAGAGATGCAAGCCACAGCAAAGATTTTTTTAGGAGAAAAGCAATATTAAATTGCATATTAATGATATTATAATATACCCTGATCTGCCCGTCATTATGGATCTCATCGAAGATATTTAGTTATGATTCTTGTGAAAAATCATTGAAGCGTCTGTTGATACCGATTGTTCTAATTTGGATTACGCACGGCGTACGTGGTGATACTCTATTAGTCTAGTCTGATAGACGAAAGCCCCGTTATTATATATTATAGTTATCAAATATTTTTATCATTCAAATTGACAATTGGGAGGAAAATGTCTTTTTTTTTAATTTATGTCTCACCATACGTGTCTCTCAATTCTTCGATTGACACTACAGGGGAGGGATTCAAAATTTTGCAAGTAATCCATACGTACAATTTAAAAAAAAAAAAATCAAATATTTAAAATATTTCGATTTTGAATGTTCAATTTTTTTTCGGCAATTGATGTCCAAAAATAATAATAATAATAATTATTATTATTATTATTATAAAAGCAACAAAACAAACGGACTTTAAGGCATCGTTTTGTACACGAAATGAGTATTCCATAAAAAAAAGAAATAGTTATTACTTGGAATAGAAGATGGTGAAATGAAATAGTTATTTATATTCATTGGTTTGATGACAACATATATACTTTAATAAGAATTAAACCAAAATTATTAAAAAATCTCACTTTATTTCTTTTTAAAAAAAAACTCAATTTTTTTTAAAAAAAAAATATTAATGGAAGGACAATTGTGGGTGGCCGCGACCACCACCGAGGTACTCCAAGGGTGGTCGCATCCACCCCTGATGCAAATCGGAAATGACCAAGCCACCACCAAATGAACCAATGGTGGTTGCACCACTCGCACCACCCCGGGCGACCACCATGAGGGTCGCTACGGGTAGTGTGACAACCCCCGTGCCCTGCAGTGGGTAGCCGACCACCCATTGGGGTCCGCCAACTAAAACTCACTTTTTTTATTTTTAGTTAAAAAGAAAGTAAAATAAATGATAATTTTTTGAAAAATGTTATCAATACCTCAAGAAATTGTTACTCCTCTTCATAAAGAAATAGTTATTTCAATGGAATACCTATTCCTAATAATAAGTCCCTACAAAATAAAAGGATAATTATTCCAAATAAATAGCAATTTCATTTCAGAGGTCTATTCTACAAATCAAACAGGACTTAAATATAATTTTTCCTATAATTATCTAGTAAGTACTTATCATAATTTATTTATAAAAATAAAAAATTATAGTACTCATCATAATTTGGCAAAGTTAATAAAACACATTTGTCTATTCATTTTTCTCTTGTGAAGTTTTTGTTGATATATAACAGATATAGTTGCATTATAGTCTACCACTAATTATATATCACCAAGATATCAATACTATAAAAGTTGGAACTGAGGAATTTTTCCATGGTAAAATTAGATGTTATAGTATCTAATGATGTATATATTGTCCTTGTCATGTTATTTAAATATTTTTAAATAATGTAGCACCATATACAATACCATTAGATGCTATTGTAAAAATTTAATATGAATAATAAAATAATTTTTTTTTTATTTCACTTTGAAATAGAGAGGTCCTATTTCTCATAAAGTGAGTGCACAGTCATTATCTAAAAAAAAAATCTCATATTTAGCCTATAAGTTTTTATATTATTTGAATTTAGTCATTAAGTTTTCTAATTTTAAGAATATGGTCCTTAAGTTTTGCCCATATTTTAAATAAATATTTTTATCACTTTTTCTGTCAAAATGAATGTTTTGTTATATATCATATGTGTCTTAATTGATATGTTAGCGTTCATATCAACATTTAATATAAATATCATATCATTAAGCGTCAATTCATCAATTTAAAAAAAAAAACAAAAACCAAAACAAAAACAAAAACAAAACAAAAACAAAAACAAAGCAAAACAAAACAAAAGAACAATTCCAAAAACAAAAATCATCTTCTTTGATATCTTAATCTTCTAGATTTGTAGCATTAAAGGAATAACCATTAACTTTAACACTGAGATAGACTCTGACGTATCAAATGAAACACACGTAACAAATAAAAAATCGTTAACTTTGACAGTAAAGTGATAGAGAGATCAATTTTAAAACTTGAGTAAAACTTAAACACCTTATTCTTAAAATTAAAAACTCAATAATTAAATTCAAATCAGATAAAAACTTATAGTTTAAATATGATTTTTTTTAATATATATATATATAAAGTGTGTACAGTCGTTGATGTAATCAACAAATAATTAAAGAAATAGTGGTCCCTAAGTTTTTGTCGTACCGTAAGGCGTAAGGCATGGGACCAAATAGGCTGGGAAAAAGTAGATCACATTGTGACATAGAAAATGTGCATGCTTAAATATCTGGAAGGTGCCCTAACTCTATTGGTACATTCTTCTTTTTTCTGGAAACTCCAATGATATGTACATATTCCAAATCAATAGACACAAAGATGGCTTGTCCGATTGATGTTATAATCAACTTTGATTTGATAGGTCACCGAGAACTATTTATATCTTATCATTCTTGATCAGAGGAATTTGCCGTCTCTAAAGAGTAGTTCAATTAGTTCGAAATCACGTTTCACAAAGCAAAAATCATTAATTTAAATTTTTTTCCTTCTTTTTGTCTTTTCCTCCCCTTATCATAAGTAGTTCTCTAACCACCAATAATAGAAATATAAAGTTTATTTTTAATAAGAAATTAATGTGAGATATAATTTTTTTTTATTTATTTATAAGCAAATATTGAAAAAAAGGAAAAGAATCAAAGTGGGTCATGTTCACTCATAATTCTTATAACTGAAAAGAAAAAAAAAAAGTGAAAATACTTTTATAGCAATTATGAGAAGTGGCCCATTTGACAACTAAATGTACTCGGAGATTAATACTCTTAAAAAACGTTGGTCACAGACAAACAAACAAAAAAAAAAAGAGAAATAACATCATCAATAATATCACTAAAAGACCGTTCAGCACAGTAACTTGAATTATTGAGCACCAGCACGGTAACCAAAGAGTCGCATTCGAGAATGTTATTAATGTAGACCTAATTAACTCATACATGAATATGATAATGTAGACCTAATTAGAAGCCTGAGGAATTAATCAATATTTTGCTGATAAGTCAATTTTGATGAATGCAGATTTTTAGGAATTCACGTCTCTAGGACTAGGATAATGTATAATTTATTTTTAGAATGACTGGAAGGTCGTCGTCGTCGACCAATAATAGACGATTCAATAATATGTAAGGTGTCAATGATCTTCCCCCCAACATATTCCAGACGACATGATCCAACATGATATACCTAAATTTAGAAACTAAAAAATATATACTTTTTATATGAACACCTTATCTCATGTCTCTGTCTCCCACAAAGTCTTCCACACTCAACCAACCAATTCAGGTCGGGTAGACATGCTACACGACAGCATGTCAGAGCTGTTGAAATATTGTGGTTTTGATTGTTGCATCGAGGTTGTCTTGGTCTTTGAATCTAAAAATGTAAAATAAAAAATAAAAAAAAGTTAGGAAAAACTTTACGAAAGACCTTTTAAATTTACACGTGACTTAAATAATTTTTATTAGTATTTTATTTATTTTATTTTAGCTCTCATACTTTTAATTAGTCTTACTTTACTTTTTTCTGTTTATTTTTATTATCAAATATTATTAAAATTTTTAAAATACTCATGTATTTTAAAAAAATATTATAAAATAAAGAGTTGTTTTGGTAATTTTTACATCATTTTATTAGGATTTAACATAAAATTCTAATAAATAGAAGTAAATGAGACAAATTAAAAATTTGAAGAAATTAAATTTGAGATAAATCAAACCATGAAAGGTCATCTTAAATCACGTGAAAGTTCGAGGCCTTTATAAAGTTTTGTCAAAAAGTTTTCTCTATATTTGATTTTTTGTTAAAAAAATAAAAATAAAAAAAAAAAAGTAAAAAAAAAAAGCTTATTAGACTGACATATATCTTTAAAGCGGAGTAATGATACCAAGTCACCGTCTATTTTTATCTTGTGTCAACCAAAAGTGACGTGGCTTTTAAAATCACTATTAAATCAAAATGTAATAATAATCAATCATAAATTCAATAGTGATTTTAAAAGTCACATCATTTTTAGTTGAAACAAGGTAAACATGGAAAGGGACATATATAATTATTCCTTTAAAGCATATGATTGTCACATATTTTTTTAATAGAGCGTGCAATAATACATGCTTTAAAAATATATGTCAATATATCAGTTTAATATAATGAATTTCTTCTGATTCAATTAGTTGAAAGAAAATTGTGTGCATTGGTTAATTTTTTGTATCCTGAAAATATTGTGTTTGAGTCTGTTAAGGATTTTTTACAATTTTTTTAAAAGTGTAGATATTAAAATATAGCATGTTTTCGAAGCAATAAAAAAAATATTTCAAAATACTTTTTATTCACTTTTAAATAGATGTTTATTCATTAGTAAAGCAAAATACATTTTTTAATTTAAAACTTTTTTATGACATAAATTACAATAATATGATAAAAATATATCAAATTTTTATTAGTAACATATCATATTTTTAATAAATAATATTTTTCAAGTCGTTTGATTTAAAAAAAAAACATAAATTTACGTAATTTAAAAATTTACATTTTTAAAAAAATTGTAAAAAATCCTTAACATACTCAAACACAGCAAGTGCCTATATTTGGCAGAGATCTAGAAGCTCAGTTTGGCGTAAAAAAAAAAAAAATAGTAATAACCACATGATCTGGTGCACATGAAAACATATCAAATTTTTAATTGATTAGATATTAAAAAAATAAATAAATAAATTTACGTAACTTAAAAATTTCTTATTCGACCCAAACGCAGCAGGTGCCGATATTCGACAGAGATCTCGAAGCTCAGTTTGTCGTCAAAAAGAATAGTAATAACCACATGATCTGGCGCTATCCTATTGGTTGGCTTCTACCAAGAAAATCCAGGCGGGGGGCACTCTTTGTGTTGAAATCTAACCTGACGCCCCTGAAAGAGGGGAAGAAAAACACTTACTAATTTTCAAATCAGTAGAGCGGAAATGGTGGGTACTAGGCCAAATCAATTGACCACGTCACCCGCAGCAAGTCTATCCTATGTTCTTAGACCGAGTTCAAATTAAATCTCAATTTTGGAAATGATAGAGGGTTCTACAAGGAGAAAAGAATTTAGCAAAAGAATTTGTTGGAAAGAGCTCACACCGGAGATAATTTTGATGTTTAAGTTAATATCAATTAAAAATAATAATATTAAAAAAGACAAAGGTATTATGTATCATTGAAGATTACCCTGCTACAAATATATTCCTTACACCATATAATTCCTATTAGAGGTATACAATCGATTGCGGTTGCTAATAATCAGTTTCAATGCAGATAATCGGTTTTGATGTTATAGATCACAAAAAAATTTATTTTTAATCACTTCTTATCGAATTTTTATATATATATAATAATTTTAAAATTAATTATCTATATGATTTTTTGAAGGCATCTTGAGAAGTTATGCCCACAAAAATTCAAGTAACCTTTTTATAAAAGTAGAGGGTGGAAAAAGTTTTGCTTCATTGTTTTTTTTATTATTTCTCTCTCCTTTCTTTTTTGTTTTCTTTTATTCCTCCCTGCCAGGGAGCTCATGCTCCTTGTATCTTGAGAGAGAGAGAGAGAGAGGAGAAGAGAAGAGAAAAGAAGAGGAGAAGAAAGAAAGAAAGAAAAAAAAATTGTATTATATTAATATAAATAAACTTTTCTCATCTTTTATTTTTATAAAAATGCTAATTAAGCCTTTGTGAGCATAGCTTTTTAAGATGCCTTAAGAAAATTATATATATAATTAGTTTTTAAATTATTATTATTATTATATAAATTGGTTATCTGGTTATCCGGTTAATAATCGCAACCGCAACCGGCCTAACCAGTTATCTGGTTGTTATTATTTTTTATTTTCCAATTTTTTTAATTTATCCAATTATCTAATTATATTTAATTAATAACCGTCTCATTTATACACTCCTTATACCTATCACACGTATTACCTCGTATCAAAGATCATAGGAGCGATTACCATGTGGCTAAGGACGAGGTTCAATGTGGTGTTGTGCACCTATTCTTAGGTTGGTTTGGTTAATGAATTGGGTACCCGATTTACAAGCCTCGTCAATATACAATATATAATATTAAATACAATAAAATAAAATATAAATCAAAAAGTATATTCTTTTTAAATGGAGAGAATCCTCATCCCCGTTAGGAATCCACATGCATGTTTTTTGATTCCATAATTTTCATGATTTTTCTTTTTGGAATTGACAGATACGGGTTGTATTTGTGAAGTTATTTTTATTGGGTTTGATGTGTGACCTTATGCCTTATATGTTATAATTTATGTTTAAAATCCAAACGATAGGGTGTACAGAATGAACGATTTGATAACAAATCATAGCTTTAGGAGTGATTTCATAATTTGATAAAAGATTACACCATTCATACTTAAATTATCTTTTTCTTATTTTTCTTTTTTAATTGATGAAAAGACGGGCATTTTTATTTTAAAAGTCATATTAATTTTAAGAGAATATAAAAATAAATATGAGTATTCTTTTTAATATTATTCATTTGAAAAATCAAAGGGCATTTTTATTTTTGGGGTTATTTGGCAGAGAGATGATATATCCTACATAGATTCACCGTCCAAGTTCATATTTTTATGGCTGCGTTGATTCTCTAATACTCTGAAATCTACTCTAATGGCCCCAACCACGGAAGAAGCTGATTCACTAGATTCACTACCACTAAGCCTCCCAAAATTTATTGTGCCTTATTTCTATGAGCTTGGTTAACATTTGATAAATCAAATCCTGAATGTTATCCAAGTTTAATTATTAGTCGGTACATTATAACTCTCACATGTCACAATTTCAAAAAAAAAAAAAAAAAAAAAAACTCTCACATGTCATAATTAACGTCCACCTAGGGGTGTTCGTCGGTTAAGTCGGTGTCGAAAATAGCATTTTCGCTTTTCACCAAATCACAGTCGGTAAAGTCGAAAATTGTACCGACTTTACCGTATGTGGGCTTGTTTCACCTACCGACATTACCGACTTTTGTCGGTAATGACGGTCGGAAATGTCGGTTAAATCGGGTCAAGTTTCTGGTTCAGCTGGAGTGGCCCATGCACTTTTTGGGCCAATTTTTAGGTTATGGCCTTGCAGCTTATTTGTTTTTTGGGTCGAAAAATAGGGTTTCTAATATGACCATTTTAAAAAATTATGAATATTTTTAAAATATAATATGACCCAATAATATAAAAACCTGTTTCAAATTTACATTCTCATAATCAACATTCACAAACCTATTAGGTCGGTCATTTACATTCTCATAGTGACATCATAAAATACTTTAAAAATTCTTTACAAAAAAACTCTTACAAAGTGATGTGGCACAATATGATTAGATTTCTCAAAATGTGAATTTTTCTCATTTCCAATTATATTGATTATGAGAATGTAAATGTCGGTTAAAGTTGGTTAAAATCGGTAGGCGGTCGGTACAAAACCATTTTCGCCTACCGACCGACAATTGTCGGAAGAAATTTTTTTCTTCCGCCTACCGACCGCCAGTGGGCGGTAGGCGGTCGAAGACGGTCGAAACTCGGTC
Source organism: Betula pendula (assembly GCA_900184695.1). Taxonomy (NCBI): domain Eukaryota; kingdom Viridiplantae; phylum Streptophyta; class Magnoliopsida; order Fagales; family Betulaceae; genus Betula; species Betula pendula. The sequence goes on from FXXK01000325.1 coordinate 248,548, forward strand.
GGTACACGGTGAACTTGTACACCCCGGTCCACCCATACATGTATCACAATATAAAATTGATGAGCCCAGGACATCTAATAAGCGTTTTGGTTAGTGTAGCCACTANTTCCAACTAAAATAGATGTATTAATTTAAATTATTAACTTTTTCCACTTTAAAACGGATAAAGTTTGTCGGAGGATTTGTTCTAATTCAATCTATTAAATTGATATATATTTTTAAAGTATGTAATTTTTACGTATATTTTTAATGTGACAAAATACCTATTGTTAAAGCATGTGATTCTTACATAATTTTTTAAAATACACGTAAAACTAGTTTGGATAAAATTTCATTTAACCCATGCTAGTAAATGCAAAGTATCCTTTAACATTTGAAATGCACATGTTTTCTTTAATATTCTTAACAGTTATCAACTCTCACTCTATAACTTAGATCACTATCACCAGTTTCCCTTAGATTTTTCTTAAATGTAAGGAACCAAACAACTTTTTGCTTCCTTATTCAAATAAATTTCATAATAATTTTTCTTATCATTTTCCTATACCATTTAAATCTCCTTTAAATTAAAGGTAAGAAAAAAGAGAAACCATTTAAATATTGTTTCAAACAAATATTAGAGGAAAAAAAGAAGGAAGATCCCTTTACTTTAGTGTTTTCTTAGTTTAGGGAACTAGTAGCAGATACCCTAAAGCTTGTTCAATTCCTTAAATATAGAGAAAATATGGAAAAAAGAAAAAAACAAGAAAAAAGAAAAAGCATTTGTAGTAGATACTCATATGACTTGTTCCTTTCCCTAAACCATTGGGAAGCTACAATGCTTCCCAATGCATTGGGTAGCATTATAGTTGCCCAATAGATTATAATCCTAAAGTACACACTACCCGATGAACAATAAAATGACAAATAGAAAAAAGTAAGAAAAAATAATAAAATAAGAGTAAAGAAAGGTATTTAATTGATATAAGGAAATATAAATGAATTTATTATAGAGTTTTTTTTTTATAGAGAAGCAAAAAGTAATTTTGTTCTCTAAATTTAGGGAAATGGTTGGGTATTTGTTACTAGTGCTCTACGAGAAGTTGTTGCAGGCTTCTTTTTTTTTAACAATTTTCCTTATATCTAGAGAAGGAAATGAGTTTTAGAGCACTAACAACACCTTTTGAGCATTCAACAGATTCCCTATAACCTATTCCCTTCCTTAAATATAGGAAAAAAAAAATCATAAAAAGTGGCCTACAACAGCTTCCTAACCAATTTCCTAAAGCTTGGGTTTGCTACAGTGTAACCCAATGCATTGGGTTATACTATAGCAAACTCAATGCTTATTATAATAAAAAAACTTAATATCCTCTCCTCTCACCCCGCCCAATAAACCAAGTCATTCAAAAAAAAAAATAAAAAATAAAAAAGTAAATAAATAATATTTAATTGATATAGAGAATGATTAAGAGAAGCTATTATTGAGTGTATTTGTATAGGGAAACAAAAAGTAATTTGGTTTCTTAAGTTTAGGAAAAATGACAAAGAAGCTGCTGTGAATGCTTTTAAACCCCGTTCCCTTCCATAGTGTAGGAAACTATTAAAAAAAAATCTGTAGAATCTTCCCTTAGTGTTTCATAAACTAAAGAAATATTAAGAAAACAAAAAATTGTTTCATTTAAATACTAAAAGTGGTTCCCTTAACATTACTTTAATATAAAAGATTTTATCTTTATTTTCTATTTCTTTTATCATTTGTTTGAAATAATATTTAAATGATATTTATTTTCTCTTAGTATTTAATTTAAAAAATAATTAAATAATATAAAAAAAATAAGAAGAAAAACTGTTATAGAATTTATTTGAATAGAGAATAAAAAGCACTTTAATTTCCTACCTGAGTTAAAATCTTAGAGGACATTATCACACTTATCAATTCTCCATGAAAAAATGTTGGTCTTTTCAAACGACTTTAGAGGAAAACTTTTTCGAAAATAAGCCAGTTATGAAATTGCGCAAAGACACGGGCTCTTGAATTGATAGGTTGAGAGGCTGATTTCAATTTCCAATCAGTAGCAACTCTCTCAACTTCTCATTTTCAACGAGGCTTAGAATAAAAAATGTTCAAGGTATTTTTAAGTATTTTCTTCTTTTTAAGTGTACATTTTTTAAAATTATTATTGACTTTTAGATAGGTAATTTTCAAATTTTGGATTTAATAGTAATTTTTACTGTCACGTTAAAAAATATATATTTAAAAATAAATACTTAAAAGTGCATGTAGTATTTGTCGAATTGAAATTCTTTATAATTATTTATATTTGCAATAAAATGAGTCATCGAATGACTTTACAAGCCCAAATAAGTCTCGGATTGCTTAAATACTCATTAAGGACACTGACAACAATTTTCTTTAAATTTCATTCTCTTTTTTAGTGTAGAAAAAACTGTTAAAAATATTTAAAAAAGTATCTACTGCAATTTCTCTAAACTATAGAAACATCAAGGGAACTAAAAGTTATTCCCTTTATCTAGGGAATCAAAAGTGGTTTCCTTAATATTTTTTAATATAAAAAAATTTATCTATCATTTCTCTTTCCTCTATCATTTGTTTAAAACAATATTTAAATAATTTTTTTTCTCTCTTTCTTCTAGCATTTAATTTAAAAAATATTTAGATAGTATAAGAAAATGATAAAAAAAAGCTGTTGTGAAGATTATTTAAAAAGAAAAGCAAAAAATAGTTTAATTTTTCACACTAAATAAAAATTTAAAACAAACTGCTACTAATACTCTAATACAAATAAACCCCATAAAAATTATTCCACCGTTACAAATTGTTCGACCTACAATTCCAACAAAAAAATATCCCGTTCCTTTATACCAGGCAAAGGTCACTTTCCCAAAACAACCATTACCATTCAGGGCATGCTTCAAAATATTTTCCACAACCCAAGGCTATTTTTGTACTATAGAGAAAAAGAAAATACAGGCCTAGGCCTTTTCCTTTCCCCAATCACGGGGACAAGAGAAAAATGGTCTCCCTCTCCGCCAATCCAACGTCACAAAAAAATCAAATCGTTAACAGCCGTCCATTTGGCGTACTTTTCCTGCCAATAATGAACCCCACAAGCGCTTGGCCCCTCCTTCCTATCCACATCCCATTGGCCCACGTCCCTCCTTCTGGAACTCAAACATAGACCCTCGAAGCTAAGAATCCCACACATTGCACGAGACTCGATGCCCTACGTGTCCCTCTGCGTCTTCGGTGCCCGACACTTCTCGCTCTTCTATTGGTCCTCTGGCGGGGCCCAATCACAATCCCAGCTTTTGTTGGACCCGCCCCACCTTCTCTGCCACGTTTCCTTGTTCCGCCAATCCCTTCGCTGCGGTGTTCACCCCACTGTGGCGCACGTGTATGCTCTCACACGTGTCGCCTCGCCAACCCTATAAAATACTAGGTCCTGCCACGCCACATTTGGTGCGTTTTATCACGAACTCAAGAGCAGTGAATCAGTGATGGATGGGAGAGGAGGTTGTTGTGTAGGAATTTCGAGATACGGTGGTGGAGTTTACGATATGTCCAAAGTGGATAGGATAATGCTAAGGTTCAGGCCGATCGCGCCGAAGCCGGTCGCCGGAGGATCAGATTCTGGAGGGCCCACGCCGGAGAGAGCTGACGTGTGCGGCAAAAGTGGGAGAGGAAAGAGAAGGTACGTGAGAGATAATAGTAATAACAATATTGTTAACAGCAAGCGGTGCAATAGGAAAAGAAAGGCTTCGCCGGGAGAGAAGGTGGTGACTCTGCCACTGCTGCCGGAGGCGCCTGACCGAAAGGACTCGCCGGAGAGTGGGTCTCCGGGGGAGAGCCGTGACAAGACGGAGGAGATGAGAGAAGAACTGAACGTGTCGATGTGGCTCAGCTTTGACGGGAAGTCAGATCGGAAACTGGTGATGCCGCCGGGGGTGTGGGTGGTGGGGTCCTGCGTGATAGTCGAATGTGTGATGGACACGTGGGTGGACGAGTATGGGCTGGGGCGTACAGACGAGGAGAGGGGGACGGCTCTGAGGAGGGACACGTGTCCAGGGTTCGTATCAGACGGTTTGGGGAGGGTGACGTGGACGAATGAGGCGTACAGGAGGATGGTGGACCAGGGGGACCCAGAGGGAAATAAGGACCACCTGGCGGTATGGTTGGTGATGAAGGAGGAGACTACTGTGACGAGGCTGACCTACTCGGCTTTCACGTGCCGGGTGAGGCTGGTCCAGTACGATACACGTGGGAAGGAGAGGAGCTCTCTGACGCTGCCTTGTGACGTGTGGAGAATGGACGGCGGTGGGTTTGCATGGCGGTTGGACGTCAAAGCTGCTCTCTGTCTGGGTCGGTAAAAAGCCGATCATGTACGTGATCTCCGGTTACTGGCTTTGGTTGAAAGAAGCACGCATGACAACTAAGCTTTTGTACCCTTCGTAATTGTGAATATTTTTGGGCTTTCGAATTTCGATGTACGTTTGCCTTTTTTTTTTTTTAACTTTTTTCCACTGTTCTTCAACGTTCTTATCTCTTACGTAAGTACCCTCGGTGGTTTGATCAGAGGGTACATATCATTTGTTCTTCGTTAAGTGTGAATATTTTTGGGCCGTTGATCTAGGTTTGCCTTTCGCCTTCTTTCTACTGTTTTTCCACGTTCTTATCAATGTTTCAGACTCTCCTGTTAATTGTTGTTCTTCACAAGTGTGAATACATCTTGTGCCGTTGATGGTACGCGAGTAGCTAAAAGCTAGCCTTTTTCTACTGTTCTTTCACGTTATCGTCTCGTGTAGTGTTCCCAGTTGTATAATAATTTCTCGTGTGTTTTTTTTGTATGTTTTGTTTACTCCTTACTGATTACGCCTACAGACACTTTCTACAAATAGGTGTCTATATACTATTTATGGGAACTGGTTGATCTGCAGATTACGGTCTTCAATTACTCAATTAATACCCGATCTATTACGCAATAGTATATATATATAGAATAGAGACATTCTGTTCACACAGAGAGAGACAGATAGAGAATAGGTGTCACTAAAAAAATATATATTTATACGAGTGGTTCTAGTATTTTAACTTTTACAATAAGTCCGATGCTGAAAGATTTTATATTTGCACTTATCAGGTAGGTCGGTTGGTAATTAAACTGTTAAATTTATTAATTATATTTTATTGCTTTATTTATTTTTTTTATAAACTGCTCAGATAAGTTTTGTGCTGATTTCTTGTATTAATTTTTTTAAAAAAAAATGTTGCTCAGCATTTTTAAATTATTATTATTTTATATATATAAAAACTTAAAAATATCGAATAGCATTTCTTTTTAAAACACTTTACGTCACTTGGGGGACATAAATGTGAATTATTTGTATAATGAAGGTAGAAGGGCCTAATTTAGGTGGGGGATAGGGGGCAGGAGGGGGTAAACAGGAAGATGCTTAAAGGGTTTGTTTGATTGGGTTTGGGAGTTTGGGAAGATCGCAGGAGAGAGGGAGAGAATCTAGTTGGACGAAAAGCAGGGAGATTTTCCCGGAAATCAGACAGGTGGATAAGAAGAGTTGGTTGTAAGTAACTTCATAATACGGAGAGATCTTTGAATAATCTCTCTGTGTCAGGACAGTGACAACTGTGACATTGCTTTTTAACTCTCTTTCTCTTCCAACTCTTTTTATTGCACCACGTCGCTGCGTCAACACCGCCTCTCTCTGTCTCTTTACTCACGCTGGCTCTATACATTTTAGGCCTAAAGGCGGCTAGAAGGTTAAAGTGAGACATTTTTTTAATTTTTGAGAGAAATTTCATAAAGCCTTTTTTAAATTTTTATAAAATTTGAATAACCTAAAGGTTATGTTTGGTATGTGAAATTACTATTATTTGAAATGTTCCTTATTAAGAAAGAAATAAGTGTAGTGAATTAGTATTGTAATAGCTATTCTTATAATCATGATGGAATTGTTATTTCATCAATTGAAATAATAGTCATTCCTCTTAAATTTAAGAGGAATGGTTATTCCCTCAATTGAATGAATAATCATTCTTTTACAGCCATCGGAATGACTATTCCAAGGCTAATGCACTACATTTATTCTTTTTTTTTTATAAGAAAAATGCTATTCTTCCAACTTTTTTATCCAACTTCATCCAACTTTACATAAGTGACTTTTTTTGTTTTTTTTTTAAGAGTTTGTTTTTTCATTTGTGGAGCCAATCTTTGTCCACATATGCAAATTTGGATAAAGTTAAATAGAAAAGTTGGACATGTAGCATTCATCTTTTTATAAAGGTTATTCGTTTAAATAGCCATTCCGCATACCAAACATGTTTAATTTTTATTAATTTAACCTCTCAAACTTTCAAACGAAGGAAAATAAAATTAGACAAATTGAAAATTTGAGAGACCAAAGTAAAAGAAATCAAACATTAAGGAGAGTTATTAATTAGTTTAGGGGGTCTTTGTAAACTTTCTCTTAATATTTATATATTCATTATGTTATATTCCATCTAATACTGTATTTATTTAAAAAATGTTAATTTTATACAAAATTACTTATTCAATTTTTTATATTCAATTTTTTTTTTAATATTCACTTTTCAATTGATAATATAGGTAATTTATTTCATATTTCTTACGACATTTTCTGTCATGCTTCACCCCATTTTGATCATTTTCGTACATAAAATATACTATGAAAATGTCTAGAATTCTCATATGTAGGAATATTTATATTATTGTCTCTTATTGGACTATTTTCTACTAAAGAATCTATAAATTTTACATTAATATTTTTCTATTGACCTTGGTCGTAAATATTTGTAACGATAGAATCAAATACATTATTAGTATTTTTGTTTTCTTCTAATTTTTATTTAAGTTCTTCATCAATAATTGTATAATACATATTTAAAAATTATTATCATTATTTACAATGTCATATTTTTGTTGTATTATTTTATTATCTTCTAATTCTTTTTGATGAAATTATTGTTAATTTAGGAGTTTTTCACCTCAATTATCATTTATATTTTGTTTATTGCTAATAGCAAGTTTCTTTAGAGATCCTTATGAGATTCAATTAATTTTTCTACTTTTCTCTTTTTTTTTCTTTAAGTTTTTCATATCTAGATGCCTATTTTCTAGTAGATATCTATAATTAAAAATATTTACAAATTAAATAAACATGTTTTAAAAAATAAATTTATATTATGAATAGAATAAATAAATTTTAAAAATATAACAATAAAACTTGATTGTCAAATAGACTATTTCGAATTCATTTTTAAGCTTTATGATAGGATTATTTTAACATTTTTCAACCTGCATAAGAAAAGACAAAAAGATGTAAAAATATTTATTAAAATCAAACGGAAAAAAAAAAATGCAAGTATTAATTGAGTTTTTGGTAACTAACTTTTTATTTATTTTTGTCATTGATCATATATGGAATGATTTTAAGACTTGAACACTAAGTTGTTGCAAAATTATGAAAATGGAGAAGAAGATGGAAATTCAAATTTGAATAAAAACTTTAAATTTAGAGAAAAAAATAGAGAAATAAAGAGAAAAAATTGAAATTTATAAAAAGTGGAGGTTGTAATTGAATAAAATATTTAGAGACTTTCTATCTTCTTAACAATTATTTATTTATTTATTTATTATTATTATTATTTTATCATTGGACTCCAATAATAAATTTCATATTTTTGATATTTTTTTAATCTTATATAATCCATTGATAATAAGTCATGAGCAAAAAACTATTACAAATTATGAGCTTTAGAGTCTGTTTGAGATTGCGATTTAAAAAATAACGATTTTAAAAAGTGCGATTTGAAAACGTGATTTTTGAAAATGCAGTTAAGCGTTTGACAAAATCGCAGTTTGACCTTTAAAATCGTAGTTTAGCATTTAAAATTTTGCATTTTCAAAAAAACACCCTCTTAATTGTTACCATCAATAGCATAAAAACGCAGATCACCATAACACAACGCTATAAACTTACACAATTATAGAAAAAAGAGAAAACTTATCTATGACATCATATTCCGCTTACCTATGTAGAACATTGATTAAAAAACGAATCTGCTTTGAACATATTAGATCTAAGACATTGGTAATCCAAAATCACACCAATTTTATTTATCTAGTCGTAAGAGATAGTCTCTCATACCGATCTACTCATTTCCGACCATAAAGGTCAGGAAACAAAACTGTCATCGACCCAAGGGTCAGGACAACAAGAACTAAAACAGCAAAAAATCCCCAAAACATAGTGGTGCTGGCGGTGGAGAGTCAAGGAAGGTAATAGACGGATACATTGAGGGCCACGGTTGACAGAGAAAAGTAGATCAAACTTATTAACAAACTGATTTTATAAGAACTAAACCAGCATCGACGAGCCACACAGTGGATGAAGCAAGCGATGAGGTGGCTAAGGTGGATGACGTGACCAGCACGGTGGAAATGGCTAGACGCTATAGTAATGGATAAATAAACAAAGGAGCAAAACAAAATAAAGAGGAAGATGAGGAGGGGGAGAAGAAAAGATGGAAGAGATCCCTCCTCCCCTGGCCGATGTTTTTTTATTTATTTATCTCTTTGGCATATTTTTGAAAGTTGTGTGTGAACACATAAGCAATCCAATGTTAGAGAGGGGAACAAAAAAAAAAAGCTTCATATCTTTCAATGATGATCGAGTTGATAGTTAGCCGTCTTTTGTAATTATGATGGGAATATTGGCTGCTCATCACAAGGCCAAAAAAATTTATACCCTATAATGTTAACACATGAGAATAGTTTTATTTAATAATGAATTTAATATTAATATATTATTTGATTTCCTTATTTAATGCTATTAATTTTTTGGACTGATTTTTCCTCTAAACTGAGTTGGAGAATGTTCATTAAACTCAATTTATAAAAATGACATGTATCCCTTTAACATGTGAGATGTAAATGTTTTTTTTAATAGTAGAGACAATGTTGGACATTGTTTTATTAAAACAACATGTGCATCTCACATATTATTACAAAAAGGAACACATGTCTTTTTATAGATTATGTTGGAGAAAATTTTTCTAACCAAGTTTAGAGGAAAACTTTGTCCTAATTTTTTTTAAGACTTGTTTTAAGCATAAAATGTTTGATATTTAAGTTGTTAAAAGAATCAAATGATATTAATGCATTTTTTAATTACTTTTTTACCACAATTTGGAGTCATAGTTAAAGTATATTGATTATAGTTAGAGCTTTAATTTTTAATTGAATAAATCTTTATTAATATTTATTAATTAGGAGTCTTAGACAGTCACTTAATTCGTCTTAGGTTGAAACCAGACCTAAGACTCTTACTCTTTTTCCCTGTTTTGTATTTTACTGATGATAAATATGATGTTCCGCATTATAAAGAAATAATGCACGATCTATTATGTATGAGTAATGTTAGTACTTAAAAATTATATTTTTATTTCATAATATTATTGGGTTAGCTATTATGAACAAAAATAAATTAAGAATTGGTTACAATTCCCACAATAAATTAATTATTATGAGCTAGTTATGATATAAAAAATGTAAATTGTGCCGTATTTATCAAAAATTTACTATTTTTTTTTATAATATTGAAAGAAACTAGTGTTACTACCTGAATATTATTTACCAAAAATTTACTCGTTGTATTGAATAATTAATCTTTTCCCACTAAAGTGGATGAGTTGTCACGACAGCATCTCAATAAGTACTTTTTTTTAGAAAAAAAACAAAAATCCACAAAAGAGTACTTTTTTTTATTTTTTTAACACAGCATCTCAATAAGTACTTACACACCAACTTTTTACCACTATGATGGTTGGTTTTTGAGGGAATTGCTTTTGTAAGGCGACTCTTTAGTTATTATTTTGGCGCTTAATAATTTAAGTTATTGTGCTGATTAGTATTTTAGTGGCATTATTGTTGATGTAATTTCTTTTTCTTTTTTTGTTTTTTGGGTTTGCGACCAAAGTCTCTAAAAGTATTAACCTTCGAGCATACTTAGTTGCTAAATGAATTATTTCTCATAATTGTTATGAAAGTATTTTTACATCTCTTACTTTTATTTCTGCTGTAAAAATTATGAGTGAGCATGACTCACCTCGACTCATTTTTCCTTTCCCAACATTTACTTATAAAAAAAAAAGAAAAAAAAAGGAGAGAATTGCTCCTGAAATAGAATTATACATTATATATAATATAAACATTCCTATTTGGCTTAATTGTAAACGATCGTTCTTTTTGTCTCACTAATTATTCACGAATCTTCATCTTTATTGTTGATCTTGAAAGTCAAGTACAGATCTACTTATTTTTATGAATTATGAATGACAGAGATGACGATCTATAGATGAAAGTAAAGCTGTCAATTTTTCACACCATTTGAGAATTTGCATATAAAATTTAACAAATTAATACTAAAAACATTTAATCTATTTAATTAAATATAGAGAAAATCATATTTAGTCCTTAGGTTTTTATATGATTTGAATTTATCCTTGAGTTTTTAATTCTTAAGAGTATGATCCCTAAGTTTTGTTTAGATTTTAAATAAGTCATTCTATCACTCTTTCACAAATGAATGGTTTGTTATATATAATTTGTGTCTTAATTCATTTGCTAGTATTCATATCAATACTTAATATCAATGTTATTATCGTTAAGCGCCAATTCATCCATAAAAAATAAAATAAAATAAAATAAAAAACAAAAGACCTAACTTTAAAAACAAAAATCATCTTCTTTGCCATCTTAATCTTTTAGATTTGTAGAATTAAAGGAAAAATCATTAATTTTGACGTTGATATAGACCTTGGCATATCAAAATAAGACACACATGACAAATAAAAAATAATTAAATTTTAAAAGTAAAGTGATAGAGGGACCATTTTCAAAACTTGAGTAAACTTAAGGATCTCATTCTTAAAATTGAAAACCTAAGGACTAAATTTAAATTTGATGAAAACTTAGAGATTTAAATATAATTTTTCTAAAAATTTAACAAATTAATACTAAAAAATTTAATCTATTTAATTAAATATATATTTATAATATTTTATATTTATATTTTAAAACAACCTAATTTAACCCATAAACACGAATGACGACTCTGCATAAAAGTTTTGTGTAGAGTGTTGTTTCATTATTATATATATATATATTTTTTTTTATTTAAAAAAAATCTCCCATATTCAATGGCTGGCCAGGGCGGTTATTTACCTGAACTCGCCCCTGTTTCCACCCTTGTGTGTTTGCTTGTAGATTTGTTGAGTGTGATTTAATTTGACTTAAGAATTAGTAGTTTTTTTTTTTTTTTAAGTGGAACATCCACATTTCACTAAATCATAGAAAAACCTTGAAGAAAAAAAAGATAAAAACCTCTTCATATATTATCTAAAGACTAATAAATTGCAGCATGCGCTAAACAGTGCGTGACGCCATTAGTCTCCTTACAAGCATGAGAGACACTCCAAGACTAAAACTACTAAGTTGTTTTTGGGTATCATCGATCAACTGACCATAGCGACTTCAACATGACTCTAACTGTTGTAAGGCTTGAACAATTTTTAATGCATCGCCCTCCAAACGTAAATGTTGGAACTCATTTCTAAGCAAAAAGAAACTATCTTTCACATGGCTACTAGCTCAGCAATAATAGATCAGCACGATAGTGCGTAATGCTGAGGAAGCAATTTTGATAGCTATGTGTACTACTGTGGCACTTGCTAATCAATATGCTCTTGCAATGCCTGTGCAATCATATATGAATAAATTAATTTACAAAATTTGAGTTGAATATCAACATTTTTAAGTGAAAATAATTTTGAAGTATAAGTATATATAGTATCTTCTAGTAATGTTAAAAATTCTTAACATAACTGAAACTTTGTTGGCTTCTTTAACTATTTTACAGGTCTATAGCCAACAGACTCTATTAATTTAGAATAAGAGATGTGTTATCTCATTAAGACTTTAGTAATGTAGTACTATTACCTTATTAGAACTTTAGTAAATTACTAATTTTATTTTATTAGCTATATGGTATTTATGTATTTTTATTAAAGTCTATTTCAATTGGTACTGGCTTAATTTCTTAAACAGGTAACAATGTAACATATATGGTCTATTTGAAATTGCGATTTTAATTTTTTTTTTTTTTAAAAGGAGTTTGTTTGTACATTTGTGGAGTCTATCTTTGTCCACATATTTAAAGTTGAATGGAGTTGAGCAAGAAAGTTAGAAATATAGCATTACTATTTTTATAAATGTAGTTAAGTGTAGTTTATATTTTAAAATTCTGCGTTTTAAAAAAAACACTAAATTATCTGCGATTTAAAAACACAAATTTTTTTACATTTTCAAATCACAATCCTGAAATGATCCATTTGTTGTGATTTGTTTTAACTTATCATCTTTTTATTGGTCAGCTCAATGACTTTATATAAGAGACTACATACATAAACACCGGATAGCTAATGAAATTTAACTAACAATTTACTAAAGTCCTAATAGGATAATACTACTAAATTACTAAAATCCTAATAAGATAAGACATCTGTTATTCTAAACTAATAAAGTCTTGCTACTACAAGATTCTTTATGCCGTACAGCTATAGACCCGTAATAAACTCCTCCATTGAAATTTGAAACCCTTTTAAGTGCTCTAAAGCTCGTTGATTGGGGCTTCTCGCTTCCCACCAATATTGTCGTCTTCGGTCATGATCAGCCCTCCTCACTTGGTCAAGTGCTTCTCCATTGCTTTTTCTCAGCTTTCTAGTTGACTCAGATATTTTTCACTTAGCTCAAGAATATTATACTGTCGATGCGCTTTCACCAAGCCGGCGTCTCTTGGAATCTTGTGGAGGGTTTCCTGAAAAAAAGCGATAAAAATTGGACTCAACTTTGGGGTTACCAAAATGGAAGACTTTGTTGCCTGGGGGAGAAAGACGATTTTGGCAATCTCAACCCTACAAAGCGTTCACTAAGTCTCAGATTTGTTTGGCAGGGTGAGTAGACACTCGGACATATTTGGTAGCTTATATTGTTAGAATATATTATATTATTATATTTTTATTATAGGGTTTATTTCCTTTTCTTAATTTGCTAGGTTTACTTGCTGTATACCACTCATAGCATCTTTATAAATAGAGGTCTTTGTAATAGTTTAATAATGAAGCTAATGAGCATAATGTAGCTCTAAAGACCTTTTAGAGTGGTGGATGTAGGTGTTTAACACCGAACCACCCGTAATTCTCTGTGTATCTTTCTCTGTCTTACTTCCGCTCTTATTCTTATATTTTAGTATTTCACATATATTTCTACATGGTATTAGAGCTATAGGCTAGCGCCAATTTTCTGATCCTCGCTTGCAATTTTTTTTTTTTCCTTCTTGTTTTGGATTGTTGTCAATCACAATCACGGTACAAAAACTTCTCTCCGAATTCTTGTTTTTGCTTTGTCACTGTAGATCCACTTCCAGCAGCCGTCTATCGCCTCATTTGATTTCTCTTCAGCACTCACTCCGGCAGATCTCACTCCAGACAGCAATGTTCTGCCGCCTTCACCAGTTGTCCACGGTACAACGACTTTACAGCCATCCGCCTTCACCAGTTGAGACTCTCATACCATTCTCGTAGATTCACTTTCATGGGTTGTGTAGATTACTATGTCCATATGGGGTGCTTGGTTACTACACGTATGTTGCAGGTCTGGCTATTATGGACTGATTGGTAAAGATAGTGTTACACAAAAAGTGGGGGAAGGATTTGGTTTGTGTGGTGAGGAAGGTGCAAGGAGTGAAAAAAAAAAAAGAAAAAGAAAAGAAGAAGAAGAAGTTCCACATCCCTTCGGCCCTCTTTTGGAATTTTGCCTGTAGTCGGCTTTTTTGGTGCCTCTTTTAAACTTACGTTATTTGTCCATGTAGTGTTTGTCTTCCTGTTTGAGTGTTTCTTTTAGGTGTTTTTCTTTGTTTTAAACAGCACACCGTACGCTTGTTGTGGTTGCTTTTGTACGTGACGGAACTTTGGAGTTCATATTCGGCCCTATTTTGTTGTGATTTGCAATGCAATTCATTGACGAATCTTGGCACAATGTGGTTTGGCCCCTCACGGGATTTGATGGCTAGTTTCTGTTACTCCTTCAATCATTGTTAGTTGAGGCTTTAGATCTTTTAATGGATTATCTCCGTTTTTCGGCCGTGACACAATGTGGTTTGGGCTCTCACGGGATTTGATAGCTAGTTTCCGTTTCTCCGGCCGTCATTGTCAGTTGCGGCTTGGCCCTTCACCGGATTTATTTGCGGCTTGTCTCCGTTCTCCGGCATTCCTCCGGCCGCCTTTATCAGCCTTTCTCGTGGCACCGCCTTGATCCAACTACCGACTTCGGCTGCATTTATATTCCGTTTCTATTTTCAAACTCAAGGTTTCAGAATCTTCCACCTTGAGTTTGAGGGGAGATGTTAGAATATATTATATTATTATATTTCCATTATAGGGTTTATTCATTTTCCTTAGTTTGCTAGGTTTACTTGTACACCATTCATAGCCTCTTTATAAATAGAGGTTTTTGTAATAGTTTATTAATGAAGCTAATGAGCACAATGTAGCCCTAAGGGCCTTTCAGAGTGGTAGACGTAGGTTTACTTGTACACCACTCATAGCCTCTCTATAAATAGAGGTCTTTGTAATAGTTTAGTAATGAAGCTAATGAGCACAATGTAGCCATAAGGGCCTTTTCAGAGTGGTAGACGTAGGTGTCTAATACCGAACCACCAGTAATTCTCTGTGTATCTTTCTCTGTCTTACTTCCGCTCTTATTTTCATATTTTAGTATTTCGCATATATTTCTACATATATTATTCTCTTAATTGAATAAATAGTTATTCCCTCATGGTCATAAGAATGACTATTATAATTCTAAAAAATAGTTATTTTGCGTACTAAACATAACCAAGTGACTTAGATTCACTGTCATAAGACAATGGTGAGTCCTCATGTACTTATATGGGTTATTTTCCTTCACTGTTTTTTTTAATTATTATTTTTTTGTTTTTTATTAGGCTTTACTAGTTAAAACACTCATTTTTATGTCTTAATTATCTATTACTTTGGATTATTAATCTAGATTTAGAAGTTACAAAATCTTTTTTAGTACACTATGCATGATTGATATGACATAATTAAATAACTTTAAGGTTATGTTTGGTACGCGAAATAACTATTCTTTAGAATAGTCCCTATTAAGAATAGAATAAGTTTTGTAATAGCCATTCTTATAGCCATCATTCCTCTAAAATTTAGTAGACATGATTCTCTTATCGCCATCAGAATGACTATTTCAAGGCTAATTTTTAATAAAAACTATTATAAAGAATAGCCATTCAACATACCAAATGGTTGGTCATAATAAACCACATTCTTTAGGGATTAATATATTAATAAAATACAATTATAATTGACTTTCCTTCTTAATAGATTGGATGGAAGTATATGCTTACGACTGAAATTCATTAATTACATACAAGTACACATCAATTTTTTTTTTTTTTTTTTTGAAATGGAATTTCAGACTTTTATTAAATCAAAAAGTTTGCTCAGCAAGTACAATACTGTGGATAAATTCAGGATATGAACCTCTCCATATACAATAGAGAGATTGAGTGAGAGCCCCCTTGGCCAATCGGTGTGCAGCCTCATTTGTCTCTAGGGGTGGCAAAATGGGTTGACGGGTCGGGTTCGGGTTGACCCGCCAACCCGTTAACCCTAAAGCTGGATATGACCAATTTATTAAATAGGTCGTGTCATGTCAACCCGTTTATTAAGTGGGTTAACACGACATGACCCGTCAACTGTTGACGGGTCTTGTCATCGGGTTGAGTAAATTCAACCTAAACCAACAGACCCAGACTTGAAATGGAAATGAGGAAAAGGAAATCAGACTAATCAATGAATCACTCAGAATTGGAGATCATGGTCCATGGATGATGGAACTGGAAGTCGAGAGTCCGAGACCTGAGATCACTCAGAGTCTTAGACCCGAGATGGATCATGGAAGCCAAGGGGTTGGGGTCCTTCCGGCTTCCATCCTTGGGGATGATCGATAATGATGGCGTCATCACGGCGAGACCGAGAGAGAGGGAGAGGGAGATATCAGATTCAGAGATTCTGCAGTTCCGGTGACGATCGATGACAACGACTCGCTGTGGGCCAGACCGAGAGAGAGGGAGAGGAGATACCGCCGCCGCCGGGGATGATCGATGACGGCGACTCGCCCTGGGCCAGACCGAGAGAGAGGGAGAGGGACGATCGATGGAGTCTCGGAGGAGACAGTGAGAGAAAGAAAGGGAGATTGAGAGAGAGAGCTGAGAGTTGACGGGGGGGGGGCTGCGGGTTAAAGGATAGATGAGTAGTTAGGTTTTATTTTTTGCTTTTAGGTTTTTAGTTTTAGGAAGTAGGAACTTTTGCTTTTGGGTTTGACCCGATAATCCAAACCCAAACCCGGTTTTTTCGTGTCGTGTTCGCGGGTCGTGTTAAAAATTACCTCCCCTATTTGCCTTCCGACGAGTATGTGAGACAGACCAGTCATGAAGAAGATCAAGCTGAGATCGAGAGCCCTCAATTAAGTAGCCAAACCTACTCCAGCATGACCCCTCCATGAGTAAAGCTTGGATGATTTCTTGGCAATCACCTTCCAGATGAAGTTTGGGAAGTTGCAGGTCATTAAATAACTCAACAGCCTTCCATAAGGCTATAGCTTCGGCAACTGCAGGATCCAATATATAAGGAACAACAGCACACATAGAGGCTGCCACATCCCCTGCTTCATCACGGATAATAATGCCCACTCCCATACGATTATTCAAGGTATCGATAGTAGCATCCTAGTTGGTTTTTACCACTCCTATAACAAGCTTCTTCCACAGCGTAGCAGTTTGCAGAACGCCAGGCAGATCAGAAACTTTCGTGCAGAGATTAAAAGTGCGAAACCCATCCAGAGAATTGTGTCCTTGCTGTAGAACTTGGAGTGGATGAGATAGCGCCCCACCAAATACCACCGTATTACGCCGAAGCCAAACTTGGCGAGAAATAAAGGCTACGAATTCCAGATCCTCATCCTCTAGAATGGCCATCAACTGCTCAAACAGAAGGAGACCATCATTCTCCCGTATGGACAGTTTCTGGATTTTCCGTGAGCATTCCATCCACACCGCTGTAGCCGCCCCGCAGCTCCAAAGGGCATGTCCAATAGAGTCACAGAAGATCCCACAGAGTGGGCACGTGGGATCAAGAATGATCTTCCTCTTATACAAATTTTCCTGAGTAGGTAAGGAATTGTTACATACCCATAACTGTCTGTCCATTGCAAGATAATAGGCACTTCTAACAGTGAACAAACCATGAGATGTGCCGGACCATACCAATTTATCTGGTCTACCAGAGGGGCTAGGAGCCATGCTGCATATCCTGGTGACTTCCTTGGCATAAAAAATCCCCTGTATTAGAGGAATATTCCACCACTTGGTTGCCGAATCAATAAGCTCACTTACACACGCCTCTGGAGAGAGCCCCTGTGCCGGTGATTGGATCATATGTGATATAGGACGTGGGAGCCATTTGTCACGCCAGATTTGAATGGATTCTCCATTGCCTACCCGCCAGACCAAACCATCATTTAATAAAGCCCGTGATTTGAAAATGTTTCGCCAAGCATATGAGGGCCGAGCACCTAAACGTGCTTCCAAGAACCCTTGAGTTGGATAGTATTTGGCCTTTATAACTTGTGCCAACAAAGAATCCGGGTGATGAAGGATCCTCCACCCCTGTTTGGCCAGCGAGGCCATATTGAAGCTCTCCAAATCCTGAAACCCCAAACCGTCTCGTTTCTTAGGAAGCCTCATTCGATCCCACCGCACCCATACCATCTTGTACTCATTTTCCTTATGACCCCAGTAAAACTTGTTCATCATAGCATTTAATTCCCTACATAGGAATTTGGGTAGCTGGAATACACTCATACAATAAGTGGGAATGACCTAGATGACTGCCTTAAGGAGAATTTCTTTACCCGCTTGCGATAAAATTTTTTCCTTCCAACCACTTAACCGAGCCCGGACTTGACCCAGAGTACTTGCGAAAGTGCGAATTTTCTGACGCCCCACCAAGGCTGGAAGGCCCAGATGTTTTTCATAACTTCGGGTAGCTGAGATCCCAGGAATAGAAAAAATATGTGCTTGAAATTCAGGACGTATATTCTTGCTGAAAAAGATAGAAGTCTTCTCCTTGTTAATCTTTTGTCCCGAAGCTTGCTCATAATCTTCAAGAATCCCATGAATAGAACACCACTCTGAGAAGGTAGCCCGACAAAAAAGGAGGCTGTCATCAGCAAAAAAGAGATGACTCAATGATGGTCCCCCTCGCGTTATGGATAAGCCAGTAATGTGCCCACCTTGCTCAGCTTGCGTGATAAGGGAACTCAGCCCTTCCGCACATAGCAAAAAAAGATAAGGGGAAAGGGGATCGCCCTGTCGTAGACCCCGTGTGGGAATAATTCTCCCTTGAGGAGAGCCGTTTATAAGCACCGAGTAACTAACAATTCGGACGCACGTCATAATAAGATGGATCCAACGGTCCGCGAACCCCAATTTTCGCATAATAGCCTCCAAGTAATCCCATTCGACTTTGTCGTATGCCTTCCTCATATCGAGCTTTATGGCCATAAACTTGTTCTTGCTTCGAAGCTTCGTAGCCATTGTGTGAAGAGCCTCAAAAGCGATTAGAACATTATCCGAGATGAGCCGCCTAGGTAAAAATGCACTTTGAGTGCGAGAAATAATGCTTGGTAACACCCGCTTCAATCGATTGGCCAGCATTTTAGCAATAAACTTGTACAGTATATTACAAAGACTAATAGGTCTAAAGTCGGTTACTTTTAGGGATGGTGATGCTTTCGAAATAAGGGCAATAAAAGTAGTATTAACCCCGACATCAAGATGACCTGAATTAAAAAAACTAAGCACTGACCTATTGACCTCTTGACCAACTGTGTCCCAATGTTGCTGGTAGAAACATGCAGAAAAACCATCAGGTCCCGGAGCCTTTAATGGATGCATCTGAGATAAAGCAACAGTTACTTCATCGGAGGTAAACTCACTGATCAACATAGAATTCATGTCCTCTGTAACCTGGGTGTTCACACTGCCGAGGCTATCTGCAATGCCATGGGGAGTAGCTGTAGCAAATAAAGAGTGACAATAGTCAACAAAAACCCGATCAATATCTTCCGGTTCTGTCCAAGTAGTTCCGGTTTCATTCATGATACTGGTAATTTGGTTTGTTTTCCTCCTGTGATTGGTCCACGCGTGGAAGAATTTTGTATTTCGATCCCCTTGCCGAAACCATTTACATTTGGCCCTCTGTTTCCATTTGATATCTTCCAACTCCAGCAGGTGGTCAATCTCCCCTTGAAGCCCTTTGATAGTGTCCCTGTTACTCCCTGTTGCATCTTTTTGAAGGCCAACGAGCTGCTTTGTCTTTTCATTGATAGCCTTAATCGAGTTTCGGTAATTGGCTGAGCTCTAACTTGTCAAAGCAAACTGACAGTTTTGCAATTTTCGACGAGCCCCCTGCAGTGGAGTTTCACCAAATCCCACATCGGTCCAGGCTTTCCAAATAATCTCCTTGCATTCACCCTCAATATTCCACTTAGCTTCAAAACAAAAAGGCAGATGCTTACGATTGTGTCTGTGTTTCTTGGAAAATTCGACTAACAGTGGGTTATGGTCGGAGGTTCGCGCGGCCAGTATGAGCACTTCCACTGCATTAAACTGATTGCACCACTTAGAATTGGCAGTAGCATGATCGAAGCGTTCTTTGATAAACTGGCCAGTCTCACGGCAGTTGGACCAAGTAAACTTCGGACCTTTATATCCCAGATCACATAAACAGTAGGCTTCCAGAGTGGAACGAAAAATTGCCATTTGTTGCTCGCTACGAATTGCTCCTCCACTTTTCTTAGATAGATCAAGAATCTCGTTGAAATCACCTACATAGAGCCAAGGAGAGGGGCTGAAAGAATTCAAGTGAGTTAAAAGACGCCAGGATGCATCTCTGCGTGTACGATCAGGATCACCATAAAAGCCGGTAAATTTCCAAGGACCGAACAACCCACCCAGATTGATTAGAGCATTAATATGGGAATGAGTATAATTCTGGATTTCAACTTGCTTTGTCGCCTTCCAGACTAGTGCTAGGCCACCACTTAGGCCTCTGGGTTCCACAGTGAACAATCCTTCGAAACCCAATTTACTACGTATCACTTCCATGCGAGAATGGCGGATCTTTACTTCCATTAGAAACAAAAACCTGGGCTGCTTATCCTTTACCATTTGGCAAAGGTCCCGAACTGTCCGAGGGTTCCCAAGCCCCCGGCAGTTCCAGCTGATGAGACTCATAGTTGATGCGGGGTTGTTCCACAGCCGTCGCCAAATTGATGGAGGAAGAACTTGCATGAAGTGAAGCCTTCTTTTCCTTCTTAGAGACACATTCAGTAACAATCCCGCTGGAACCTTCTATGAGCTGCCGCTTTCGTTCAGAGCTGGGGATAGTCTCTGGAATCCTAGAAGATGAACCAAGAGCCCTTGCATTTCGTTTCCAACTCTTCACAGACTTATGACCAGCCCCCGTAAGTTGAATTGGAGGACCAGATAGAACACTACTCGGTGGAGGAGAAGAAATGTTTGGCCCATGGGGGTCCTGGGCTGTCCACCCATTAACATTTTCCACAATAGGTCTAGAGATAATCCCCACTGCGGATTAGGCTTCTGTAGGCCCCCCCTTACTTGCAGTATTAGTGCCACCAAGCCCACTAGGCCCAAAAGAAAAACGGTCCCTGAGGGCACCTGGGAGCGTGGTTGAACTTTTGCCAACTTCCCACGTGTTTCCCTCGTACCCAAAGATGTATAGGAAGTGAAAAGAAAAGTCGTACCTGGAATGCCGTCATCATGAGGCGTAACGGCAGGAATTGGGGCCGGATGTTGCGCACATTCATTCCCAGCCTTCATAGAGGAGTCTTTAGAGCTCAGCCCCCAATTAAAGCCCCCATTTGCCTTTTCTGTTACCTGATTTGATGAGGGGATCCCGAAATTAGTGCACTTTCCTGCACCAGATTGTAATAGACTGGACTGCTTGCCTCCACAATGTGTAACCATCGGGGAGGAGCCCCGTGCCACCATGGAAGGCCTATCCGAGCTGTCCGACAGCCGTTGACAAACTCCCCCAAAGCCGCCCAATGGTTTCTTTGGGGTTTCAGCCTTCAACCAAGTGCGCCACTGTGCTTCCCCACCAGTCATGGTACCCCTACTGAGCGAGCGTATGGGGCAGACGCTGGGCTCATGGACAATCCGACCACAAGAAAAACAAAATAAGGGGAGCTTTTCGTATTTGAAAGATACCCAATAGGTTTTTCTTGCTACAAGAAGAGTACGTCCCCTCTCCAAAGGCTTGGTGAGATCCAAGATAATTCAAATTCGAAGACGGCGCCCCCAACCCCCTCCATCTCCGGCCACATCCGCAACGATGAATGTTCCCAGGGAAGAGTTGATTTTCTGACCCACCACCTCCGACATGCAAATAAGAGGCTGATCATGGACCTGCACCCAAAAGGGGGAAAACTTGAACTCCATTAGCTTCGGGGCTATGCTATCATCAAATTCGTTTAGGACCAAAAGGTAGCGATCAAAGAGCCACGGTCGTCCTTCCAGAACCCGTCGCTTATCAACTTCATCGGTGAATTCGAAAATCCACAAATGCTCGTGAAGTGCCTAGAAAACAACCTGTCCACCCGGTCGCTAAAGCCGATGGAGAAGAGTTTTGAAAGCATCGCGGTTGATCCTCTTATCGGTCTCAATGCGACCCATTAAACAATGTGAGCCCCTATCGCGCAATCTCACCTTCAGAGATCGAAATCTTCTCCAACTCACTATCGATGAGCGAGATCCGACTACAAAGCTCCTCTAATTCTTCTGCCAGAACACTAATCCCAGCAACACGAAAAAACAGCAACAAGAGCCCTCAACAAGAAACCCACTAGAACCTTCCCACACGGAAATCGATAGGAATGATAATTTCCACTAGTACAGGGAGAACTGGTAACGTTAAAGATTTTCTATTCTAGGTCTTGAGGGGGTACCCACATAATTTGGACCCCATGAATTCTGGTTATCAAAAAAACAAAGAGAACGAGAAGAGAGATGGGATTGCAAATGGAAAAAGGAACAAAATAAGTACACATCTATTAATGAACCAAGCTAATCGACAATAGAATTTTTTTTTAAAAGTAACAGGCACAGAATTCTAATTAACAAACAAAAAGTAAAGTATACATATCACCCTCAGTATGATCATTCACAATGTACTATTTAAAATTTTTTTAAATATAATTTTAAAATTTTACTTTAATTGATTTAGGTAATCATTTTTTAAAACTACTAAATATCAAACTCTTTAAATATTTATCTACTTTAACTAAGTATTTTATTTTATTGATAAAACCAATTTTTATACTATTTGCATTAAAAATATACTTTGATTAAGAGGAAAGAAAAAAAAGTATAACAAAAAAAGAACATTAATAAATTTTTAAGACTTGCTTTTTGACTTTTTTTAGATTTTAAAAAAGTTTCTAACCGATGTTAAATTTAACGTTTAATAGTTTTGAGTGTTTTGTTAAAAATTTTAGAGAACAACCGAATTCAAAAAGCTCTTTTATTTTTTGATGAACAATTCAAAAAATTCATTGTGAGTGCTCTAATACCCAAAAAAAGATTGCAACAATATATCTTCAAAAGTACCGTTTAAAATTTATGACATTATTTAAAATTTAAAATAGCATTACAAAATCTACACCCACCATCCTTATCCCTTTACGCTCGGTTGGTGGCTAGTGGCGATAGTGTGGAATCAAGTTGGGTTGACAATAGGCCCAGGAGAAGTCCAGATTTGGGCCGGTCTTATAGCGTAAACCTAAATCTTAGTATGAGCTGGCACGTCATGAAGTCCAGCACGTGTGAACACCGGGAAAAAGTACATCACTTGCCGCGTCACATGGCGGTGAGAAGTCAAGACCAACACGTGGTCGGCAATCTCAGCTCACTTTCTCGATTAAGAACTTTCTACTACTCGCCCAACTAAACCTCGAACGTATTGTCCTCAAAATTTAAAACCCGCAAATATCCAATAAGAACGCGAGTTTAAGGGGTTTTCATACTCGAGCGAGTGGTTTTTGGACGCCTCAAATAGCGTTAATTTGTGTCGATTAATTAATAAAATCAACGCAGCACGACCGAGAAGAACCAGGCCTCGTCAGATTCAGATCTGACGAATAATAGCATGTTTAAATGTGGACCGTCCGATGGGGAAACGAACGGCTATGATATTCATAGTAGCGGCAGGCAGTAAGGCCTACGGGCCTTTAAGTAGGGCAGCGAACTAGCCCAACGATTTCAGGGTTTCGTTCTCTCTCTCTCTCTCTCTCTCTCTTTCTCTTTCTCTAGCGCTGTCTCGCTGGCTCAGGAGGTTAGCGAAGAAGGAAGGGGTTTTGGGATTAGGGTTTGGTGGTTTCCACGCATTTGGAGACGGCTCTGCTCGGAGATCCAGGATTTGGAATTGGAGTCTTGCGAAGCAATTCTAGGGTTTGTACTTTGTATCGTTTTCTCGCATTGTGTTGTGCGGTGCGTGCAATTTCTTTAGCTTCGATTGGGGGTTTACTCTCGATCTACGGTTTTGTTCTCTTCTCGGTTTAGGTTTCTCTCCTAATTCTTTATTTGCTGCGATCTTGTTGAGTTCGCTCAGAGCGTAGGATCTGAGACCAAGAAAGAGGAGTTATTGACCGACCAAAGAAAGAAAATTTTCTAGGGTTTGTGGTTTTATTCTTGGGGGTTTTAAGGGTTTGAGGGTTTACATTGCGTGGATTGGGTCAGGGAATTTGTCGTGGTTAGGGTGGTCGCAATCGTCATTTGTCATTTAGTCACTGTGGAAATCGCTTATAGTTCTACTATATTTTAGCCTGTAAAATTTGTGGATTTTGAATTTGGTATTGCTGGAGAATAAAGAAGAACATGATTATACCGGAAATTTTTTAAAATTTGGCATTTATTCAAGCTCGAATGCTATTGAAGAGAACCGAACAAGTGCCATTGTTTTGGGCTAAAGTATTGTTTGCGAGATCATTTTTGAAGATATAGGAAAATAAGCCAATTGGGTAATGATGGGAATATTGGGATTTATATTAATTTGATAATTGAGTTGGATTTTTTTGCATGATTTACCAGATTTGGAAATATAGGATTTTCTAAGATTGATCCGGGGGGAATTGCTTATCGTCACAGTTGATATGTGCAGTTATTGGGGATTTATCTTATGGCTCCGACTGTTCCCATAGAGTTCACCGGACAGAAGGAATCGAGGAAGTGTACGCTTTTACAAGTAATGGGGAAGTCACGGAAGTACTCTAAAGGACATTCGACTGGTTTTGTACCGGATTACCGGCATGCTGTTGAGACGATGGGTGAATCAGAAGGGTTTGGTAGCTCTGGGCGGGTTGAGACGGAGATGGCGGTTTCTGAGGATTCGTACGCCCCAAAGAGGAAATGCATTAGCTTGAACAGGGATGGTTACGATAGTTTTGTTGTCCCAATGCAAGTTTTGTCATTATCTAAGATGTCACGGTCTGAAAGGAAGAATTTAGAATTAAGGTTGAAAATGGAACTGGAACAGGTCCGGATCCTTCAGAGGAAAGTTGATAGTCTGAGTTCAAATGTTGTTTTATTGTCCCCATCTAGTGATATCCGGAGCTGCAGTGATGGGAAAAAAAGGCCTCCGCTAGAGAGTTTTCAGAGGTCATCTGAAGTATCGGGACTTGGCAAGAGAAAGGGTCCTGCGGCGCGTAATGGTTCCCGATCTAAAAAAAGTACATCTGGGAGTTTTGAACCAACAAAACTGGCTGCACTAGCGAGCACTTCAAATGCTTTGTTGATGGAAAAATGTAAGATGTTGCTAGACAACATGAGGTCACATCAGTTTGGTTGGGTTTTCAATGAACCAGTAGATGTTGTGAAGTTGAATATTCCAGATTATTTCAATGTTATTAAGCATCCAATGGATTTAGGCACAGTGAGGAGTAAGATGGCTTCAGGTGAATATGCAAGCCCATTGGAGTTTGCTGCAGATGTGCGGCTTACTTTCTCAAATGCTATGACTTACAACCCACCCGGAAATGATGTACATTTTATGGCCAAGACACTCAGTAAATTCTTTGAAGCAAGAATGAAAGCTATTGAGAAGAAGCTTCCAGTGACCACTGATGAGCAATCTGTGCCTTCAAGAGCCTGCGATCATATAGAAAGTGAAATCACCATGCAAATTCCACCCGCAAAAAGGAAGAAAACCATGACACAGGATGGTGCTAGTGTTAAGCCAGAGCCTGTTAGGCAGATAATGACTGGCGATGAGAGGCTGAAACTGAGCACAGAATTGGAGGCTTTGTTGGGAGAGTTGCCTGAAAGTATTGTTGATTTCTTAAGAGAACAGAGTGCTGGGCAAACCAACGAGGAAGAGATTGAGATTGATATTGAGGCTCTCAGTGATGATACCCTGTTCAGACTAAGGAAGCTTTTAGATGACTATATGCTAGCGAGACAGAAAAACCAGGAAAAAGCCGAACCTTGTGAAATTGAGGTAGCTCTATTTCTCTCTAACTTGTGTTTGTCTTCCTGGGTGAAGCAATTTCTCATTTGATATATGCAACTTAATCTGATCACTCCATGCTTTTCTTCCTGCAGCTTCTTAATGAGTCAGGGGTTAGCAATTCATCAATGCAACTATGTAAAGGTTTTTTTTTTTTCTTCTTCTTTGTTACTATTTCTTCTCTATGCAACTTCATATACTGAATAGGTTGACATAGATATCTTGTCACGACCATTTTAAGTCTCATTTCATTCATTTTCTCAGGCAATGACCAGGTTGATGAGGATGTAGATATTGTTGGCGGTAATGATCCCCCTGTTTCAAGCTACCCTCCAGTAGAGATAGAGCAAGATGCAGCCAATAGAAACAGTAAATGCAGCAGTCCAAGTAGCTCCAGTAGTGAATCGGGCTCTTCATCCAGTGGTTTGTGCTTCTGCATGCCCTATATGTGTTTTTTGAATTTACATGTTCTTAATTTACTGGAATTTGGAGAAAGGAGTGTAGAATGTCGCTGTTTATGCTTATCCAGTTCTGATCAGGATTCTGTTGAGAGACATATGATTCAACATATCTTGTAGCTTTACAGTTTTAATGCATACTTTATCAAAAATGTTAATATATTTTTTTATCCAAAAAATGCATACTTTAAAACATATTTTCTCATGCAAAATTTTAAAGTTGCTACACCCCCTCACCCTTTTTTTCTCCTGGAGTATGGCCTACCATTTCTTGTCATGAAACTAACATTGGAGGCTATGATTTTTCATGTGCCTTGTCATTTTTTTTTTGATAAGTAAGCAAAAATTTTATTAAAAAAAGCGTAAGGCGCCCCTAAGTACACTAGAAGTATACAAGAAGAAACCTAAACAGAAAAGCAAGAAAACAGAAAAAAACCCCAAGCCCCCACAACAACACCCTTAAACCCGCAAGCACGATCTATTTTTAACCCGGCCAGACCCAATACTTCCCACATCAAAGTTAAGGGAACATTCTAAATTTTTCCGTTCCCTCCAACCCTTTGATTTTAAAACAGAGCCCCCTTCGTCCACAAACACACCCTCCCGCTTATGACCCTCCTCGATGTCGCTCAACAAATCAAGGAAACCTTTCTCATTTTCCCCACACGAAATACCCAAAAGAGGAGCGATCGCCAACGCATCAGCCATAGCCTCGGGGTATCCATTAGCCTCCAAGACCCCGTCCTCAATCTCAACCCCGTCCTCGGGGTATCCATTTCTTGTCATTTAACTGCAACTGGGTATTATCAGGCTAGTCTGTGCCTTTGTGAAGTCTGTTTTGCACCTTAACAAATAATTTTAGTTAATGTTAAATTCGCACGATATGGTCATTACCTACCAAAACTGACATGAAAATGTGATTGTGTCAGCTCATGTCATATAATTGGGCTTCTCTTGAGCTGAAGTGGACACTAGCCTAGGTTTAGTGGATGCCTGCCTTCCAAAGTATGTTTTCCTGCTAGCTCACTACACATATATCTATTTTGGGAAAAAGGATTTCTTTCAATATCCTTAACTTGGGTTTTGGGAATAGCTTCTGTCATCACTTCTACCTTTGGTTGAAAAAAAAATGAATGTCTTGAAAGCAGATTTTTTGGGGAAGCAATGCCATTAAACTATATGTCTATATGGTGAGATTTACATCCAATAACTCCTCTCAGAGATAGTGTTGGAACCCTTTAGAAATCCATGTTTATGGGATGAGATAGTTGGACCCTTTAGAACTCCATGTTTATGAGATAGTGGAACCGTGCTTCCTTTTTGTGCAGGTCAGAATCCATTCTCCCTTTGCGCATCCCAATCTGCCCTCTTTATGTGCAGGTCTGGTCACTCTGATTGAGTTTGGGGGGCGGACCGCCACCCACTTTGTAGTTTCTTTGGTTTTGGGTAATTTTGGTCATCTTGGGTCAGAATAAGGATGTATTGGTTTTGTTGACACTTGCTTGTAATTTCTAGCCTGTCTTCTTGCTTGGATCTGGAGCTGCCTGTAGCATGGTGAATTGTTTTACCATACTGTGATATTGGTCAGATTAACATTTAATTGCATGATAGTGAAAAAAGGCCGTGATGTCATGTGACGGGACAATTCTATTGTTCAAATACCTTTGAAGTATAAGTCTATGTGGCCCTTTTTTGTTGCTATCACTTGCCCCAGATATGTTTTAACCTTCACAGACTTTGTCCTGTGTTATCCCAATTTTTCCACTGGGTGATGGTCTGCTACTTGAGTTAATAAAATACAGCTGTAAACTGGAATCTACTTTTGTTGTAAGTGATTTATGCAGTTTCCACCAAGTATGGTTGAAGTGCTTTTGCAATGAGGTGGAAGATTGTAACTGAACTAAGTTGTGATCCTTTTCTTCCAGTCATGTAATTCTTTTTCTGAATGTTGGGAAGTCATAAGTAAAATATATAGTAAAGCCTTCAAATGGATACACGGTTTCTTAGCCACGTGTTATACCCTAATCAAGTAACACAAAGGACAAAAATCATGCACCATTGGGTCATTGACATCTTGGTTATAGGCTGCTCAATTGACAGATTGTTATTGGTCTAAGTTTGAGTGTTCCTATGCATCTAGCCTTAATGCCTCCAGGTTTAGTGATGTGGGACGTGGCCATGAAATGACTTTACTGGACATACTTATCAAAAAAATGAAATGACTTTACTGGACATATCATATGCTTGTAAGTTGAATATGTCTTGTAATTTCTCCCTTGGATGTATTGAGCTTATTGGATTTTGTTTACTCTGGGCGCGCGGGGGGGGGGGGGGGGAGGTGTTGGTGGCAACGTGGAATAGGGAGAGGTCATGGTGGTGATGCAGAGTGGGGGAAGGGGGGCACAGGCTTGGTCTGAATTATGGCTTACTCGTCAACAAAGCATATGTCATCTTCTGTCTCTGTGGGTATAATGTTTTGTTAACCATGAAAAGTTTTTCTTTTGAGTATTTTCAGTTGCACTAGACATAGAAAAGTACAGAAAACAATTTACGTTCCTTAGGTTATGATTACTTTCTCTTATTGTCCCCCCTCCCGCCCAAAAAAAAAAAAAAAATCTAATGGCACCCTTAATGACTTGTTTAGGAATAACCAATTAATGGGGCAGTTGGAGTATCACATATGAGGCACTATAACGAATATGGGTATTTGGAGTGATGAAGGTGTAGCCGGTGCGCACATGTTGTGTTGGGTCCATGTGTTTATATAGATCCTATCAACATTCATGGTTTAATGAAAATGTGCAAAAACTCTACTTGCCTCTGTCATTCTATGAGTCCCTTCCTTTTTCTGTATGGCATTGCTTATAGGGGTTAAGTTATTAGCTTAGGAGCTTGTCTCACATTTGATTCTTTTTTCAATTTCCTCTAGTAGCTCCACTTGGATACCAGATGCAAGGCTTAGGACTTGCTGTGGTTTTCTTATTCTTGGTATTTCTGCTGGAAATGATGCATTTGTTTCAGTTCTTCATATTGCTCTTTTTTTGGAGGAATGGTTCTTCATGTTGCTCTGATGGGCATATGACGATATACAGTTTATATGGTCTTTTATGTTAAATATACTCATACTCTTGAATCTATTGTGTTTCAGTTTAAATGTCATATAAGCCTTCATTGTTTTTATTCTTGAATCTATTGGTGTTTCAGTTTAAATGTCATATAACCCTTCATTGTTTTTAAATCTCATAGGTATTTGTTAGCTAGGTGTTTTTATTGTATATTTCTTGTGTACTTGAGTGGTGTCTTTTACGCTTTTTAATGAAATTTCGATTACTTATAAAAATAAAATAAAATTCTCATAGGTATTTGCTTTCTATGTTACTTTTTAATTTACAGATTCGGATTCAGGCAGTTCATCTAGAAGTGAATCAGATGCTGCTAAAGCTTCAGTTCCTGTTACTGCTGTTGAGGTATATTCTAAAATTTTGAAAAGAATCTTGTAGGAATATTGTGAAATGAAATTTCGTGCACTCTCTCTCAGTGGAGAATTTTCTCATCACTTCTTTCTCATGGCAGGAAAACTTGGGTTCTGGAGCAAATTTGGATCAAAAGAAAAGTGATCTTGGTGATTCTGAAGTTGAAAATAGTGAGTTCATAAGTTGATGTGCTTGGATTTTGAAGTGGTGGCAATTGTCTTCTCCTTTGGAACAATTGTCTTGGCCAATATTCTGAAGCTTGCTTTCCTATTTATTTTACAGATTCAATAGACGGGGTGGGGCTAGTTGAGCAGAATTCTCAGTCCAAGCCAATTTCTGCCGAGGCAGATGGCCGTCAAGAGGGTAAGCATGAAATCACGAAGAAAACTATCTGCTGTTAGTTTTGGGGCATCATCTCACCCCCTTCCTGATGTAACATTATAGCGGAGAGTGCTCCATCTGAGAGGCAAGTCTCCCCCGATAAGCTTTATCGTGCAGCTTTAATGAGGAGTCGTTTTGCTGACACCATACTTAAAGCTCGAGAAAAGACACTTGAAAAGGTTGGTTGATTGCTACTATTTATTTGTTGATGTACTTGTCCAAATTTTATTGCATCTTCTACTTGAATTTTGTTAGTTAACATGTGATACTGGCTGGGTTCAGGGTGAAAAGGGGGATCCTGAAAAACTACGACTCGAGAGAGAGGCACTTGAAAGGAGACAGAAAGAAGGTTTGCAAGCACTAACCTTGAACATCACTTCTATGTGATCGACGCTCATTTTGTCTGCTTGCAGTTGATTCTAATCAGACATTGATCTTTTACTTTTATTGTTATTAGAAAAAGCTCGATTGCAAGCCGAGGCCAAGGCTGCTGAAGAGTTTCGAAGAAAGGCCGAAGCAGAAGCTGCTGCTAAAATCAAAATGCAAAGGGAACTAGAGAGAGAAGCTGCACGTCAGGCCTTGTTGAAGGTAAGGTGAACAGATCATCACGTGGCAAAAGCAAACTGCAATATCCGCTCTTAAGAGTATTGAAAAGCTTCTGTTGTTTTGCAGATGGAGAAGACTGTTGATATCAATGAGAATAGTCAATTCTTGGAACATCTGCCAAGTTTCACGGAAGAGACAATCCCAGACCTTTCTCAAGATTTGTTTGGTAGTTTCAAACTTCAGGGCACTAGTAACCCCTTGGAACAACTTGGACTATACATGAAGGTGGATGACGAGGATGAGGATGATGAGGAAGAAGAAGTTGAACAACCGGAGAGCGCTCCAGAACCAGCAGTCGACGTCGAGGAAGGAGAAATCGATTGATCAGTAAATTTCTTCTTATGAGCGAGGATTGAAATGGTCATCCTGTGGGACACTGACCATGCACCTTGGATATCCAGTTGTGTGCTTTTCGGCTTTCTGAGCCAATTACCTGTTTGATGGTTGGCTTATACCTTTGAACTGAAGATGGAATGCCACAAGCATGGTCGGTCAGCAGCTATGGGTTTGGTGAAATTTTGGTTTGGGTTCTATATGCTAAAATATTTGGTTGTGGATTGGGATGTGGTGTGAGAAGTTTTGGAACGTATTGGTATAAAAGATTGCTTTGTCACCCATGAAGGAGGATGTGCTTTTGGGTTTTTGATACAAGAAGAGCTGTACCTATCAGGATATTCAATTTTTGTCTGTAAAAAAGGAAAATTCGTATATGTAGTCTGTCATGCGTTACTTTTAGAGATGTGCAACAATTGTAAAATATTTAAAGCCGAGAGAAAATGGCATTAGCTCATTTCTTCCTGAGCCAGGATTTTCAATTAAGCAACACTAGGATGGATTAAGCATATTTCGTGCATACAGCCAAAGTCGTTTTGGAAATAGTGAATCGATCTATGATATTGAAAATCGAGGGAAATATTCTAATTACGGCTAAAAGAATGATACTACGGGTCCGTTCAGGTGTCAGCAAAAGAACCAAATATTATAAGCCTACGGGTACGTTGTTTACTGTTTTAAAACGTGAGATTACAAAATGTGTTTTTTTAAAATGCAGTTAGGTTATTGGTAAAATTATAATTTAGTTTTTAAAATTGTGCATTTTTTAGAACACTTACAATTTGAAAACACAATTTTTCTTTTTAAACCTTAATTTTTTTTTATAATTTTCTTTCAAATAATATATTTTTTGTAATTTTGTTTAAAATCAATGGCTTGCGAAACATAAAAGACCAAAAACTCTACACCATGTTGAGTTGGGATTTGTTGCAATTACTTATTAGACTACAATTGTAAGGGTCATAAAAATTTCTCTGAACTGGGTCAGAGAAGATTTTATTCAATTCATTTTAATATATGATAAGTGTCATTTATTAATATTAAATTTTTCAAAATTTTAATGTTTGAATTAATGACAATTAAATTTTGAAAAACTTAATATTAATAGACGACAATTATCATATATTAAAGTGAATTGATCATGTATTAGAGTGAATTGAATGAAATTTTCTCCGATTCAAACCGAAGGAAATTTTACTGTCCCAATTTAGTAAGACGCCTCCGATGGAGCTTACCTACACAACAAGATGTTGGAGACCTATACGGGTACGTGGATTCTATTAGGGCCTTTCTTAATTGCTAAGTGCAATCGAAAAAAGATAAATGTTAGGCTTACAAAAATTTTTACTAAAAAAATTCTTAAAAAGTGATGTAACACTACATGATTGGATATTTTAAAATTTAAATTTTCTTTTTACCCAATCATATTGTGCCATATCACTTTGCAAGAATTTTTTGTGTAAAAACTTTTATAAACCTAACATTCCTTTCGAAAAAAATATCTCGATCCCATCTTTTTAAGGGGAGGACTTGAAACTCAAAAGTCTCAAACGTATCACCATCTGTATTTTTCTAGATTATTCTATTTCCAAAATATTATTAATTAAATAATTCAGATTAATCAATGTCTTCATAGATATTGAGGTGTTAAAATCTAAAATATTTTAATTAAGGATAATAATATTTATTATCTTATCGACTCGAATGTTTATTACCAGCGGAAGAACAGAGGAAGCCCAAGATACTTAGCATGTGGAGGAATTTGCTTGAAATTAAGGATGGATAAAACCGATGCAATGATGGAGTCCTTGGTGTTCTTACTGAAGAAGATAGCAGATTTGGTGAAGTTAACCATCTGACCAGACCAACCTTCATATTTTTTGAGACAATGTAGAAAGGTAGTTGCTTCATCAACCTTAGCTTTAGAAAAAAATATAAAGTCATCAGCATAGGCCAGATGAGAAATTGAAGGACTATTCCTGCTGATACAAATACCATGAAGGTTGCCTTTACTTTCTTCTAAAGCAATGAGTCTAGAAAGAGTTTCAGCACCAAGTATGAAGAGGAAAGGAGATAGAGGGTCTCCTTGTCGTAAACCTCTTGTGGAAGTGAAATTACCATGGGGAGAACCATCCAGCAATATAGAAAAATGCACCGAAGATAGACATTGATGTATCATATGAATCCAATGAGAATTAAAGCCAAGTAGACTAAAAATCCTCAAAATAAAAGACCATTCCATCTGATCAAAAGCCTTAGCCATATCTAATTTGACTGCCATTAAACCTCCATTACCTCTCTTATTCTTTAAAGAGTGAAAAATTTCATGTGCCATAATAGCATTATCATGAATAGATCTACCCTTTAGAAAAGCAGATTGATTAGGAGAGATAATTTGTTGTAAGAGAGGCTTCAATCGGTTAGCTAAAATCTTAGAAATAATTTTATAATTGAAATTAGCTAAGCTGATAGGCCTGAACTGATTTGCTCTAGAAGGGTTATCCGATTTGGGAATTAAAGCCAAATTAGTATGGTTAATTTCTTTTAACAAGAAACCTCCCCTAAAAAAGGATTGAACATAAAGAATAACATCCTTCTTCACCGTATGCCAATATGTTTTATAAAACAATCCAGTCATACCATCAGGTCCCGGGGCTTTATGGAGACCTAGGTGAGATAGTGCATCAAAAATTTCAGCTTCCTCAGGAATAGAACATAAACTAATATTTTGCTCATCCGAAATCAAAGGGCTAAATAAACTATCTAACTCATCATCAAGACTAGGATTAGATGAAGTAAAACAAGCCTCAAAATACGAAACAAAATAATCTCCAATTTCTTCTCTAGTTTTTAGCCACTGACCAACATTGTTTTTGAGCATTGTTACAAAGTTAAACCTTCTGCGGTTTACAGTAGAAGCATGAAAAAATTTTGTATTTAAATCCTTACAAGTAAGCCAAAGCTCACGTGATTTTTGTTTCCATAATTGCTCCTCTCTGATAAGCTGCTCCTGAAGGTCCATTTGCAAAGAAGCTTCAGCATCCAAGTTGTTAGGATAAGATTGTTGCTCCTGATCAATGTCTGCACAAATACGCTTAATATTTCCTTGAATACATCCAAACTGAGTCTTATTCCAGTGCTTAAGAGCAATTTTTGTAGCAGCCCATTTTTTACAAATTGCAAAAGCAGCAGAACCCAAAATAGAAGGAAACCAAGCTTGTGCTATCACCTGATGACTGGATAAATCCCGAACCCAAAATGCTTCAAATTTAAAAGGTTTAGGGAGATGCAGCAGATTCCCCTTAGAAGAGAGAATAATAGGATTGTGATCTGAACCCGTTGCTGGCAGATGACGAAGTTTAGCCTCTGGGAAAATATGAATCCATTCCTGTGTAGCAAAACATCTATCCAGGCGTTCTTTTATATTGGCAAGACCATGTCTCTTATTATTCCACGTGTAAGGATTTCCTTCATACCCTAAATCCACTAAAGCATTTGTATGTATAAAATTGAAGAAAGGAGCCGAAGATGAAGATGCAAAAGACCTGCCTCCCAATTTATCAGACTGAGAGAGTATTTCATTAAAATCACCCAGCATCATCCAAGGTCCTGCAAAATTTTCTCCAATTTTTGATATACCATCCCAGAAGCCAATTTTGTTGGTCCATGTAGAAGGTCCATGGATGCAAGATAATAACCATGGCTGATGAGGAGGATCCGAAAAAACCAGACAGGAAATCTGAAATTGGGATTGATTTATAGGTTCAACTTCTATATTGATATTCCAAGCAACCACAATACCACCCTTAGATCCAACAGGGGGCACTTGGCTCAAAAAAGGAAAGCCCATATTCCTAAGCATTCTCTGAAGTTTAGAGGCAGAAAGCTTAGTTTCACACAAAAAAACTAAGTCAGGTTTGTGAATTCTGACCAGTGATCGTAAGGCCCTCGTTGCTGTGGCACGACCCAAACCACGGCAGTTCCAGGCTAGCAGCTTCATGGAGGGACAGGGGGCATGGGAAGGCCCGCCACCTCAGCCACAGAAAGACCCAACCCAGTAGAAGAAAGAGACTCCTCAGACGGAGCAACAACAGTAGCTTCAAAAAAATTAATCAAAGCATCTTCCTTGGGCACCTCCTTAACCATCACCGTATCATCAATCTCATCCACAAGGACTAAAGAAGAGTCCATCCTACGTTTTTTGAAAGGTTTAGGAACTGGAGGAGAGTATGGAGTGATCTTGGATTTTTGAAATTTCATGAACTTTCTGGTAGGAGATGCTTGAATGAGAGTTCGGGTAACAGAGGTTGGAGGAGAGAAAGTGTTTGGGCTTAAAGATGATGGGCGGTGGATTGGGTTAAAAACCTGATGATCAGATGGAGGGTTAAGGTTAGTAAAGTTGGCCCAACAAGGGAAAGGCCCAAACCCAGATGAAGACATGTTGAGGCCCGTAGTGGGAGGAGAATAAGTAGGAAATATAGGGGAAGATATGGACGAGCTGAGAGCAACATGGAAGTCAAGCTGCTGTCGGCAAGTAATATCTTTGGGTAATTTATGAGAGGAGTTATGAGATTCAGAGGATGTGACCGAGAGTGGTTGGGAACAAGACAAGTGGAGACCAGCACTGCCCGAGATAGCAGATGAGTGAACCAGGTTTGGTGAAAAAGGTTGACTCGGATGATTTTGAACCGAGGAAGGAGTCATCGGGTGGGCTTGAACCGAGTTTGAGGAAGAAGGAGTCATACTGCTTGGAGTGGAATAAGAGATTCCACTACAGAGGGTGGACGGTGTAATAGCAGTGCAAAGGAAAGGAGAAGATGGTTTGGAAAGGGAACGTGAAGTAGAAGGAGGTTGAGGAGCAGGTTGGATGGCTTGAAATTCTTCTGTGTCTAAAGCAAAAGCACGGAGGGAAGATGTGTATGGGAGGTTATTTGTGGGGGAAGGAAAAACAGGGCAGATGGGGGATATATGGCCAAGTTTGCCACATTTAAAACAAAATTCAGAAAGTCTTTCATACCTGAACTGAACTTTAATGGGAGGTTTCCCTGGACGACCAAAATCAAAACCTTGAATAAGAGGTTGCAGAAGATGAATCAAAACTTTGATTCTCAAACACTTAGTCATCTGCATACCACGAATCCCTGCATTATCAACTTCTTGCAGAACACCCAGCCAGTTTCCAATACTAGATGCATTAGCAGCAGTCATGTGATCCAGAGGAAGACCAAAGATTTGTATCCAATAAGCTCCAAGGCTAAAATCAATTTCTTCCAGGGAAGCCTCTGGATCCCACTGTTTAAGGAAGATAGGGTGACCACTAATGTTCCAAGGCGTGTGATTTAAAACCTTATCAACATCCTCAGCAGAATCAAACTTGAAAAGGAATAGGTTGGGTCCCATATCAGCAATCGAAAGCGACTGGAGGAAACGCCAAGCACGTTGGAGACATAAACCTACATGAGACTTAGGAACAATTTTGAGGGAGATAAGTTTCCCAATAAGTTTGAGATTGGGATTATCAGCAGCATTTGGAGAGCAGGGCCTAAGGATAGGCGGATTATCCTTCCAATTCATTGATTGAGTTTGAGTGATGAGAAGATCCATTGCTAATTTTTGAGGATTCATGAGGAAACGAGAAAAGGAAAAGCTCTATTGGGAGAGAGCGGATGAACAGTATTTTAGTGGCAATAAAGTTGGTCTTTCTCTTCCCTGTTTTCGTTGTCGATTTTGACTTTGTTTAAGGAAAGGGCTTTTGGCTAGGAGAATAGAAAGAGTTCAATAAAATTATTTCCTCGACTCCTCTTATTGTTTTCTTGGATATATTGCTTTTATTTTTTATTCGATTTTCAAGTAACATGATGAACATAATGTGTGCTATTTATTTAAATTGAAAATTCTTTGTAAATAAAACATAAAAGATTTTAATGTGAATTATAATAGGTAATGACGCTGACATAGTAATCTAGGTGAGAACGAGCTTTATTACCAATTATATGCTATGCATAGTTTTTAAATTTGTGACTTTTGTCTTCATATGAAGAAAATCTACAACAACTAAAATTGAGAAAAATCGATTAGATTTTCTTTTTTAAAAGTTCAGTGTAAATTTATTAAGAGGGAATAATACAATGCCATATTGTTTTTCTTTAAAAAGTGATACTAAACAAACATGGAGCAAAACGATGCATCACAAATCCAAACCGGACATGGAATATGCTAAAAACTATCACCTAAAATAATGGTGTGATTTGAATAAAAAAAAAAGAAATAAAAACCAACCGGGGTAATTTCGTAAGTGGCTGTAGAAACCACCCCACCTGGACTTGAGCAAATGCCAACCGGGTCCTCCTCCAACGACTTTAATATGCTATAAATCCCAAAGCTTCACCTCCATGCCCCGTGCGGTCTCCCATCTCTCTCCCCACAACTCTCGAGACTCGAGAGCCATGGAACCAGGGGTTCCACCGCCGCCGCCGCCGCCACCACCACCCACCACTATCCTCGGGAAGTACCAATTGGGTCGGCTACTAGGCCGGGGCAGCTTCGCCAAGGTCTACCAGGCCCGGTCCGTGGTCGACGACACGGCAGTAGCGGTGAAGATCATCGACAAGTCCAAAACTGTCGATGCGGCCATGGAGCCTCGGATAATCCGAGAGGTCATGGCCATGCGACGCCTCGAAGACCACCCAAACATCCTCAAAATCCACGAAGTCATGGCCACCAAGACAAAGATCCACCTCGTCGTGGAGCTCGCCACGGGCGGCGAGCTCTTCTCCAAGATCTGCCGCCGCGGCAAGCTTCCCGAGCCCTCCGCGCGCCGCTACTTCCAGCAGCTGGTCTCGGCGCTGCGCTTCTGCCACCAAAACGGCGTCGCACACCGCGACGTGAAGCCCCAGAACCTTCTCTTGGACAAGGACGGTAACCTCAAGGTATCGGACTTCGGGCTCTCGGCGCTCCCCGAGCAGCTCGAGAACGGCTTGCTCCACACGGCGTGCGGGACCCCGGCTTACACGGCGCCCGAGGTCGTCTGCCGGCGCGGCGGCTACGACGGCTCCAAAGCCGACGCCTGGTCCTGTGGGGTCATCCTCTACGTGTTTCTCGCAGGGTACCTCCCATTCGACGACAGCAATCTCGTAGCCATGTACAAGAAGATTCACCGGCGAGACTATCAGTTTCCGGCTTGGCTCTCCAAGCCGGCGCGCCACGTGATCTTTCAGCTCCTCGATCCGAACCCCAGTACGAGAATGAGCATCGAGGCGCTGACGCAACACGCGTGGTTCAAGAAGTCTCTGCAAGAAAAACCGGCAAACGACAAGAGTTTATTCCATTCAGCGAGCGATTGCAGCAAAAACAACATGTTGAAAAGCATGACCGCGTTCGATATAATATCGTTGTCGTCGGGGCTGGACCTGTCGGGGCTGTTCGAAACGACGGCGTGTGAGAGGAAGGAGCAGAGGTTTACGACGATGGTTTCGGGGGACAGAGTGATAGAGAGAGTGAGTGAGGTGGGAGGGAGATTGGGGTATAGAGTGGAGGAAGGGAAGGGTGGGAAGAATAGCGTAGTGGGGTTGGGGAAAGGGAAGGTGGTTTTGTGGGTCGGGGTTTGGGAGATCACGCAAGGCTTGGTGTTGGTGGAGGTTCGGGTGGTGGAGGGTGGGGCGGAGTTTGAGGAGCTCAATCACAAGGCTGCCCTTCAGGACATTTTGCTTGCTTGCCACGCCAACGATACCAGTGAGTAGTAATGGTAGAGATGGAACGGCATTTGTTTCAACTTTGAGCAGTATGTCGGGATGGTGGGGATGGAAAAACACGGCTTTCATCTTTGTACATGAAAATCATCAGTTAGTGTTAGAATAATTATTATGATAGTGATTCTTCTTTGTTCCTTTAGCCATTTACTTGTGTGTTAATGTTGAAGCCTGAAGGCTTTTTTTCTTTTTCTTTTGATCAATCGAAGAAACGTAAATCCATGTATGTGCGGCGGTTGTGGCCTACAAAAAATTGTATAGTCTGTTCTTATAAATCTTATAAGAGAAAAAAGAATTGGCAATTTAACCTGCAAAGACCTTGTTTCTTGTTAAGCAAGCTGCAATTACTTGTTGCTTTGAGTAAAGCTTATTTGTGAATTTTTGAGAATGGTAAATTAGTAGAAGCGTGTTCAGCTGGATTTGCTTCTGTAATGTATGTCTTGCTCACCAAGGTATGTTTTTGCTAAAAAGAAAAAAAGCAATCTTAAAAGGTGATGCCAGACGAGCAATAAACACAGGATTTACATGTAAAGATGGAATGTGCAGTATCCAGTTTCAAAATGTCTGAACACTTGATAAAGGAAGGAAACAATAGTACAAGTGGGGTAAAATGCAGCGGCAAAAGCTACAAGGAACACATCAAATGGTGCTACACATCTTATAATAGTCTGAAGCCAACCACTTTCTGATGCAAGCGATCTGCTAGGAACACATCAAATGGTGTGCTGCACATCTTATATTAGTCGAATCCAGATTCCAGACTAGTGAAACTCTGGGGCATAACAAAGATGACAAATTGACACAAACAAATGTGGCACCCCGCAAATCTACACCCTGGCCACTCAAGTGGGCTGTTAAAAGCCACCGCGGAAGCTACAAAACACAGCTGATTTAGATAAACTAGCAATTCACATGTCAATGACATAAATTATAATTAACAGCTGTGAGTTAGTCACTGAAATTATGCTCGTATCAGCTAAAAAATAATGGAGAAGATCCTAAAGCTTGAAGATAGGCAAAATAGAGAGAAAAGTTTAAATGGGTTATCCATTTCCAGGCCATATTCAGAGAAAGTTGGTCACATTCATACAAACTCACAGAAACTTCTGCACCAAAAATGCATGCAAGGAGAGACAGGTCAAAAGCCCATCCTGCTTAGTACAACCAAATGATTAAAAGAGACTATTA
Source organism: Betula pendula (assembly GCA_900184695.1). Classification (NCBI taxonomy): domain Eukaryota; kingdom Viridiplantae; phylum Streptophyta; class Magnoliopsida; order Fagales; family Betulaceae; genus Betula; species Betula pendula. The sequence continues at coordinate 288,515 of FXXK01000325.1, forward strand.
CAACAGTAGAAGACATCACTAGCATTCTTAATTATAGGTAATCTACACAATATATGTTGAATACAGGATCATGGACATTTTCAACTTCACATTGATTTTTCAGCTTTACAATTGTGAAGGATTACAGTCAAGAAGCTCTCAACCAGGCAAGCATGTGAATTTCATCAATGAACTTCATCTTGCAACCTTAAATCAGATAGGTCATAGTCAGAACGGTAGTTACTAAGAGAAAATATTTACAAGTCATCATAATCATCCACTCCAATCACAGATGAGAGAGTTGACATCCATGCCTGCAAACCATTCTGAGCATCCTTCTTCATAGTTGCTTCCAGCTTGCCAACAGCTTGCTTTGGAACCCCACACTTCACCAGAACAACTCCAAGTAATTTGAATGTCCATTTGTCAGGTTGAATAGCACCTTTTATCATTTCATTGAAGGTTTCCACTGCCTCCTTGAATCTGCCATCCATTGCATACAACCCAAGCACATTATTATAACTCAACAAATCGGTTAGAAGTCCCAGTTCTCTCATCTGTTTTGCAATTTGAATGGCTACCTCAAGCCTCCCAATTCTCTTATACATGCACAACATCATTGCATAAGTAAATTCTTTTGCATCCCCCTTTCCCTTCAAGCTGTTAAAAATCTCTTCTGCTTGTTTAACCATAGATCGCTCGCTATAAAGATGAATCATACAATTCGAAGAATATATAGTCGGACCCTCCTTTAATGATAGAAGCATTTTGTATGTTTCTTCTGCTTCTTTCAAGTAGCCAACTTTGGTATAAAGCTTGATGAGGGAGTTATATATAACCGTGTTTCCAGGCAAACCTGCACTTTCCATTGCATCAACATAACTGATAGCTTCTCTAGCACTTCCAGCATCGGCAAAAGCATTTATCAGTACCCCATAGACAATAACATCGGGCTGCACATTAAATCTGATCATCTCCTTATATAGTTCCTCTGCAATTTCCAATTGACCTAATTTTACAAAGCCTGATATCACAGAACAATATGGGATGCAATCACTTACCAGTCCTGCCTTCTGCATCCTCCTCAGATAGGGTTTTGCTATGTGTGGCATGTCGCGGCTAGCCAACATTTGTATTAAAGAACTATAGCTATATTTGTCTGGAACTAAACCATAACCACCCATACTATCAAACAACTGACATGCTTTCAATTCATAGCACTTTACTTTCCCATAAGCTTTAATCATCACATTGAACAGAAGGACAGTAAGCTTTTTCTGTTCTTGGCAACAAATGAAAACTTTTTCAGCTTCCAAAATATGCTCATGCTCCCCATATGCATCAATATTAGCAGCATAGCACTCAGAACTCATTTTCCCTGAAAGATGAAACCTCCTGAACCATAACCATGACTTCTCAAGCATTCCAGCTTCTATATACATTCTAGTCAGAGCTGATTGGGTGTATTCATCAATCTCAAGACCCCTTCCATCCATCTCTGATATCAGGTCTTCAGCTTCCTGAACCTTATGCCTTATGGAGTACGCATACAAGAGGGTGCGGTAACTCACAAGGTCTGGCTCGAGGCAGGCCTCCTTCATCTTTGCAAAGTAGTTCTCTGCCATTTTTATTTTATTATCCTTAGCATAGAGGGAAATGAGAATATTATATGTTCTTGTGTCAGGTGGGCATCGGAGCTCCTCCATTTTCTGAATCAGTGAAGCCACCTCATCTAGTTGGCCATGGTTGCCACAAATGTGAATAATTGTATTGAAAGTCACTGTGTTTGGAGCTATCCCTTCCTTGAGCATCTGTGCAAAAGTTTCAGATGCTTCTTTAAGTTGCCCAGCCTTCCCAAATGTGTCTATCAATGTATTATACGTATGTGAGCTCAAACTAGCTCGAGCATGCAAAGCACTACCCACTTCAGCAGTAGTTGTAGAACTAGCACTCTCATGCCTCAAAGATTCACCAAATGACCACTTCTTGAAATAGTCCTCGGCTTTTCGAAACTCTCCTGCCTTCTTATACAACTGAATAACAGTCCCCATAGTAACTTCATCGGGTTCCATCCCTTGGCTGCTCATTCTCTCAAGCCAAAGAAGTGCTTCTTCCTTGAGCCCACCTTTGCTATAAACATTAATTAGAGTTCCGTAGGTAGAATTTATTGGTGCAATCCCTTTAACATTCATCTCATCCCACAAACTCTCAACATGGCTCCACTTTCGCGCTTTCCCAAGAATCCGAAGCATAATGTTATAGTGAATCACATTCAATTCATAACAACCCTTTCTCTTGAACCACTCAAAAATCTCCAAGGCCCTCNNTCCCAACTCAGCTGCTCCTTCAAAATTATGCTCCTTTCCTTGTTACCAATCTTGTCTTCCCATGGCCTCAAAGCCTCGTTCAAATCCTCAACCGTATCCAACGCTCCCAATATCGCCGGTATACATCCACCGTAATTGACCCTTTTCGTCAAACATCTAGAATGCGCTTTCTCCAATAATCCATTTTCACTTCCCAACCCAAACTCAACCTCAAAATTCTTCCTTTTCACAATTATACCGCTATCCCAAGTGCTCCCTCTCTGTTTTCCATCTGGGTTTTTCACCAAACTCTGTTTCTTCAGTCCAGGTTCATGAATAACACCAATTCTTCTATCATGGGACTGTCTGTGAACTCCACCAACCCTTTTGAATTCTCCATTGGGACATTCAAAGACAATCTTTTTTCTGTGTTTCTTGGTAATGAGCTCAACTTGGTCCATTGGAGAAACTGAGACTCCTGTACTGGGTGAGTCCCTTGAGGAACCCAATATGTGGAAGCAATTAGCATCTAAATGCTGGAACTTGACAAGCATTTCCACAAAAAGAGTGCGTTAATTGCTTTAAAAAAATGTTGAGAATTATTAAAACAACAACAGTTTGGGGAGCTGGTGATGGGTTTCACCCTCTTGGAATGGTCTCGTGCTCGTTCAGGCCAGTGTTCAAAGGAATATATGTATATTGGCTAGTCCAGTTAAATTGGTGACGTTCGTGGAGTTAAGGCGATATACTTCGACGTGAAGCAGATAATTCTTTAATTTTAATTCCGACTTAGAAGTCGTGGCGGACTTATAATTTTTGTTCTTTTTTCTTCAAGGAATTGAATTCATAAAATAGAGAAAATATATATACATTGCTAATTAAAAGTGACATGATTTTTAAAATAATCATTAAATTATGATATATTATTATTGACTTTTGATCCAATAAAAAATTTTAAAAATTATATCAATTTTAATTAACACAAGGTAAACATGAAGTTGACATGTATCATTATTCTATAAAATAATATCTTCTTAGTAAATTATTTTCTTACATACAATTGATATAACTTTTTTTTTTTAGTGTGAATCTTCTATAATTTATTGATAACAAGTTATAAGCAAAAAGTTCGTACAAATCATGAGCTTCAGCTACAATCAGTAACATAAAGCGCAAATAACCATAGCACAACGTTATGAACTTACACAGTCATAAAAAAAGAGAAAATCTATTTATGACATCATCTTCCGCTCACTCATGTAGAACATCGATTAAAGAATATATTTGTTTTAAGCATGCTAGATCTAAAACATAGGTAGCTCAAAATCACACAAACTTTATTTATCCGATCATGATAAATAGCCTTTCATACCAATCTATTCCTCCTTAACCTTAAAGGTCAAGAAACAAAACCGTCATCGACCCAAGGGCCAGGATAACAAGAAAAACAAACAACATAAACATCAAAAAATTAAAAAGCAACAAAAAAAAACTCCCAAACACCGCGGCGCCAACGGTCGGAGAGGCAGCAGAAGGCGGCAATAAGTCACAGTCATAACACGTGAGAAAGACAAGAGAAATGAGAAAAGAGAGAAAAGGGATTCCTAATTTTTCTGTCCAAAAAAAAACAACTAATAAATAAAAATAAATATAAATATAAATAAAAATAAAAAACCATTGCATCAAAATCAACATAATGTGCTTAGAAAAGAGAGGGGGGGGGGGGAGGGGGGAATCAAATTTAGTCCCTAAATTAATGTGATTCCAATTTAGCTAGTAGGTTTCTAATTTTGATAATTAAGTTCTTAAGTTTTCTTTCAATTTTAAATAAATCATGTGTTCAACCTATCGTTTAATTAATTAACTGTATATTACATAAGACTAATCAATTAAAGTCACATGCATTTTGTTTGTCACATGCATTTTGTTTGATACATCATGTACCAACGGTGTGAGCCACATCGTACAATTATTTTAATTGTAAATATATTCTAAATAAAAAATTACGAAAAGAAGAAGCAATCGGCCACTCTTAGTTGGTGAGGGGAGGCTGCCCCTTACAGAGAAGCACGACCACCCCTCTAAGGGGAGGCTGTAACACCCCAAATTTTCTCTCAAATATTTTGATATTTTAAATTGTAGGATTTTTAACATTTAGAAATTGAAAAAGTTAATTTTAGTGAATTTTATTTTAAATTATGAAGTTAATTTTGGAAGAATGGGATGAATAAATTAGTATTGGAATGAGTGGGATTATGATATTTCCGGGAAAATGAAGGTTTGATGTTATTGTAGTAATTGTTCATTGAGTAAATAATGTTTTATAGGCATTAATTTGGTTATTAAGGGTTTAGTCAGTTGGAGGACGAGGAGGATTTTATGTTTTATGAAAATAATATTAACTTGACGAATTATCCTTTGGATTTCGGAAATTAAATTTTGGTGAATTCGGATGAATGAGGGATATTTTGAGAAAAAAAAAAGGGGGGGGGGGGTGTTTGATATTATAGTGGTAATTTTATTCGAGTGTGCGATATTTTATAGACTTTAATTTTGAACGTTAAGGATTAGTGATCAAATTATGGGATTATTTGGAACAATTGATTGAAGACTTTGTTCTAGGCTTCTAATTTTGTTAAGGAAAGTTTAAAGTGTTAGAGAAATTTTTATTTGGACTAAGGAAGCTTATTTTGGATTTTATGTAATTAAAGAGGTAAAAGTTGGATTATGAGTGTTTCGATTTTGGGTTAAGAAAATGAGATGGTTTATTGAATGTCATGCGACTAGCAGACTTCGATCGAACCTATGACTTAAAAAGTGATGTAGAAAGGTAAGAAGAGATGGGCATTTAATGAGGAATACAGGATGGCCTTATGGGATCCCTCCAGCATTCTTCTCCCACTCAGTGAGATTAAATAAAAAAAACAATAAAATCTCACTGAGTGGAGAAGGATGCTGAAGGGATCCCAAAATGCCCTCCAGCATTCCTCGCATTTAATAGTCTAATCTGGCCAATTTTGATGGATCAAAGTAAGGTTCGATCGATCAAAATGATGTGACACTGGTAGGTGAGAACGGACGAGTATTAAATCAATCTATTGAGCTTTGATCGATCGAACTGGAAAAGAAGCGTACGAGTTAGAATCATATGAAGGAAGTCACCAAAGACCCCCCCCCCCCCCAAAAAAAAAAAAAGTGGGGTGGGGGAAGAGAGAGAGAGAGAGTGAGCGAGCTTGAAAGGAAGAGGAAAATGAGCTTATAAGAAAAAATGGCAAAGCAAAGAACTCACGAGAGGTAAGAATTTCTTGCACTTTTATAGAGACTGCCCCTCACTGAGAAGGGGAGTGAAGGCCGCTCACATAGAAGGGCGACCACCCCTCATAGAAAAGTGGCATCCACCTCTCATCTGGTGAGAGGGTCCCTTTCACTAATTAGGGATAGCTGGCCATCTCTCTCTCTTATATGTATAGTACATTTATAATTTAAAGTAATTGCGTCAAATGGCACATATAATTGGTTCATGATATTTCAAATGAAAGTCACTTGACATTAACCGATTAGTTTGACATGACACATCGTCAATTAATTAACAGTAGTTTGATAAAGTGAAATATTTGAAACTAGATAAAAATCTAAGGATCTATTTATCAAAAATTGAACCAAAGAACTAAATTAAAATCATATAAAAACTTAGAGACTAAATTTTTTTTTTTTTTTCAAAAAAAGAGTCATGAACGGGACTTGGTATTTGCTTTTACTCAATCACATGCCTACACCCAAACAATAAAGCACCTATGCAACCTAGTAATTTAGTAAGTTTTGTATTGTTTGTTAATGTGAGTGTGGCATGTGCAGAGCCTAAAAACCACAACTTAATAGCTAAAGTAGTTAACTCTATCTATAACACAGCCAAAATAACACAATACAATGAGATTAAAGAAAGGAAGAGGGAAGAAGAAGAAGAATATTAAAACTTGAAGAGGAAGAAGATTTTCTATTACGCACTCTATTAGGATTTTCTATTAAATAGTACCAAAGGAAGCCAAGATTTTCTATTACATCATGTGATGTGTTAGCCATCTAAGTTAACGGGAAGTTGTAACGGTAGGGGCTAAATGAAAGGGCTTGGTAGATTGGTAATTTGGTAGGGCACATTGCAACTATTTGAAATTTTGAAGAACTTAGGAAATTGGAAAATAATTAAGGGGGAGTAAGTATTGTTTTCCTTATTTTTGAAAAACCATATATGTTTAACTTTACCACAAATATGGATCAATATCCACTATTTTTGACACTTGTGGCAATTTGTACTTCGTTTTCTAAAACAACGTAAACCCTGAGATTGTTATGTAACACCCGTTAAGCATTGTGCATTTAGGTCTAATACCAAATTTTAATACGCTAAAATTGATATAAACTATTTTATGATCCATATTTTGTTTTGTTATATTTAACGTTATAAATGGTGTCACGTCATTTAAAATTTTAAATGACATGACAACATAATGGTGTACATAGTATCAAGTCATTCTCTATGCTGTATTCCTTGTTTCAAAACCTGCACCAATCTTGCGACCATTGAAGCAGCTGCAGATCACCTAGAAACATTTCCCATGCTCCATCGTAGCAATACGATGGACTGAAATAGAACATTGAAATGAACAAAATTGGAGAGGCTATATGAAAAACGATTCATTTGCATTGGACAAACAAATGTCCCACATATGATCATTCAATTTTTTTTTGCCGTGTAGATATGCCCAAGTCAAACAATTTTTGCCGGGTCAAAATTTTAGCATTCATGTAAGGGATCTACAAACTTCCTAAAAACAATAAAAGTTCATGAAGCAAACAATGATAGCTTAAGAAACATACATTTTATTTTATAGAATGGATGTCCTTACATCATGGTCTATGGCATAGAGAATGACCTCTAAATCAAGGTAAATAATTTAATTATAAGTGGATTCCATAACCTTTTAAGTCATTAAAACATTCAATACTTCACATTTGGACATAAAACCCATAGGTACAACAAAGCTGGGCAAGGCCTGCTCATTTACAATATTTCTTGAACCAAACCCCAATATTAAGGAAGCTTTCAAAGTCAGATTGTGGCCTGCAATTCAAGGGGGGAAAAAAACAGGGAAATTAATACTTCAGACAGCAAGATATTGTGCAATATCCTTGTGAGATTTCCTATATTGACTAATATGTATTAGTGCATGTAGGATTAATGTTTACCTTTCAATTCCATGAACATCATTGGGAAACACAATGACTTTAACCACAGCACCTTTCTCTTTAAGGGCCCGGACATACTGCATATTTCAAACATTAACATATGTAATTGTATAAAAGGTAAACAGTGTATGCATCAAAAACTCCACAAAACCCCGCCCCCGAGAACAAAAAAAAAAAAGAATTAGCAAGAGAAACAGGCCCTGAATTGCAGCTTAAGAGAGTGAATTTTGAGCACTAGTAGTAGTTGGAAAACCATGAAACTGAATAAAAATATTAACAGTCTAGTTCATCATTTAAAAGAGAAACAGAATATCTTACTTGCAACCCATTAGAAACTGGAACACGGAGATCCTGAGCACCTAAAAGAAAAAGGATTGGCGTTTTGACCTGCAGATATCATCATCAAGATTAAGTACTTTGTACCACAATTATTTCAAGTAGCAACCTACTAAATATATAAAATTGCGGAAAGTACAGCAATTCCCTATAAGGCGACTAGATGCAAATTTTATGATTCCTGACTGAAAAATGTAGACTTGATACTACAAGAAGTTCAACCCCATACACTATGGCATGTATGCTGCTAGAACCCTTCTCACATTAAGCAAACAAAAAATAAACTTCACAATATCAAGGAGCTTCAGATTTGTCAGATTTATTTGTTTAATAACATTGAGTTTCAAATAATGACAGCAAAAGCAAAGCTTGCAGGATTCATTTTCACAATTATTTCATTGTGGATGGACACGGGCTTTGTTGTATTGAGTTTTATTTGGCATTAATCTTTGAGTAGGACATCTTTTCCATTCTAATTGCTTTTATCAAAAGCCCTAAATAAGCTTCTGAATCAAGTAACGAAAATCAAGCATCCATTAAGCATACCTTTGAGAGGTGTGAAATAGGAGACTTGCTGTGAAAGAGAGTCAGTTGTTCAGCTGGAGGGGCTTCAGTAAAGCTATCTTTCCCCTTGCTTCCATAGGCCTCCACATAGCACCAATCAGGGATATCTGTTGTACCAACCATCAATGCAAGGTTACAGACAGGATTCCTCACAGCTGCAGCAACAAACTTATCTGGCGCCTGTAGCATTAGAAAACAAATATGATCCAAGTAAGTTAGTCTTTATTCACTTGAGAAGATAAATGTAAATGTGCTATCACAAATTATAACATAGTCTTCTAAGTATTTGTATGCTATATAAATAAAATAGGAGAAATGAAGAAAATGCAAGCCACAAGATCACTAGTCCATACATCAACAACCAGCCCACTTATTAGTTTGACTTGCATAAATCTCTCGACTATCTAATCCATGATGGAATAGATCTCTTTATGGGAAACCACCGACTGGGGGTAGATAACTTTGACTATCAAATGCAAGATTCAGAAAAAATAAAAAGTGAAAGGCATAAGAGAAAAAAACAAAAAAAACAAAACAAAATTATAACAGAGAATATGTGCGTGCAACAAAAACTACAATCTCTGGAATTACTGCACCTGGCCAATCAAGTGGGTTGTCAGAAAGCCACCATGGGAACCACCAAGTACTGTAATTTTTGATGGACTGGCCAGCCCCTTGTCAATTACATGATCTATCGCTGTGAGTACATCATTGACATCCTGTGCATAACATAGCTTATAGATTAGGGTTTATATGAGATCCCCAAACTAGTTTTCTGAACTAGCATAGAAAGAATTCAATTACTATCTGAGGGGAAAAAAAAACTACCTTAGCAGGCGTAACAAAACTAGATAGATAATAAGTACCTGAGACCCAATTTTCCCTGGAAGAGATTGCAATGCTTCTTCACCAAATCCCAATGAACCTCTGAGATAAATTACCATGTTAGAGAAGATAGAATCGACACCAGTCATTTGATGATCTAATCTGATATTTAAAATAGTCTGTTCAATCATGCGATGATTAAAATCCTAAAGGACCCAAACAAATATTAAATTGTCTGTAATATCAGAATGTAGCACGCAAAAAGAAATAGGCATATCACTGGCAATTAAACCATGTACAAGGGAAAGCAAATAACAGTGGACAGATATTTTTCATTTTTCAATTTTTTTTTTAAAAAAGGAAAAAATACATTTAACCCCTCCCCCAAAGTTTGACCAGTTTTTCAATCTTACCTCAAACATTTAAAAATTGGCAATGTACTCCCACCAAGTTTTTGAACTTTGCAATATAGTCTATCCGTTAGACAATTCTGTCTTCTCTAACGAAAAATGCCGCATGTACGCTGCACGTGTAATTTTTGCTATCATCTTCCCCAAATTACCCTCAGCTTGACGCATGATTTTCCAAAATGCCCTCATTTTTATTTATTATTATTATTTTTTTAAAAGAAAAACAGGAAAGAAAAAAAAAAGAAAAGAAAAAAACGGCCACCCCCATTTGGCCAATGGGAGTGGCTGAACACCCTCATTCCGATCAGATGGGGATGGCCGCCAAATAGGGGTGGCCGAACCCCCATTTGGATCCTTGGGGGTGGATGAACCACCCCCATGGGCCATGGGGGTGGCTCGCCACCCCAATTTCAGTCAGATGGGGATGGCTCGACCACCCTCTTGGCTAAATGGGAGTGGCCGAGCCACCCCCAAAACCTTTGATGGTGGTTTCAGCCACCCCCATTTGCCCATACGGCCATTGTTATGATTTTTTTTTTTTTTTTTCTGTTACGGTTGCTTTTAGTTTTTTTTTTTTTTTTTTTTTTAAAAAAAAAAAGAGATAATGGGCCATTTTGGACTTTTCATCCCAAAAAACCCACTCGCGGCGCACGTGTCATCAACGAAGACGGAATTGTTTAACGGAATGGCTACATTGCAAAATTCAAAAAAAGACTTAGTGGGGATATATTGCTAATTTTTAAAGATTGGAGGCAAAATTGAAAAGCCAGTCAAACTTCAGGGGGGTTAAATGTATTTTTCCAAAAAAAAAAAATTCATATAACACAAAAGTTGGGCATCTTAAATCAAGATCTTGGGCATAAGACAAAAGCCCAAGGAGGCCAAGGAAACTATTTGGTCTTCAGAAAATTACAGAGAAGACATAGTAAAACACCCACAAATTTTATTCATTTATACAAACTTTTAGTTTTTTAATCTCAAGTTTAATGATCAAAGGCCTTTTAATCTTCTTTTCGAGCTTGTAGAAATCACTGAATTTTCTAAAGATGACTCTTTTTCCATTCAAATCAGCTCAACCATTTGATGCATGGTGAATGAACCTAAACCCCTATTTCCATGGTGGAAGAAACAGCCCCACAGAATTGGGTTTCAAAATCAATTTAGGCTTAAGCCTAAGGGCAAAATAGAAGAGAAGCCTCCAAGAATGGCTTATATTCATTTTCTTGAAATCTCAGAGTCAAAGGCATGTATGAAAGAGCTGAATCCATGCCTTAAATTCTCTTTTCAACAGAGACAAAAGGTGTATGCAACACACGATTATCAATTCAAGGAACTTGTGTTGCCAAGCTTAACTTAAATAAGGAAATGCTGTCTTCTATATCCTTTTCCTTCAGATTATGACCCCAATGTAAACATAGTTTAAGGCTTTAAAAGTCCTCTTGAAGATCCATTTCAGTTTGATAGGAATTGAAAATTTAGAAACAGTGAATCAAACACTGCCAGAGGTGACCTGGGTGCCAGAGCTTCGGAAGTAGATGGGTCGGTGGAGATGGGTTACCCCAAAGGCGATTCCTCAGTCGTGGTAGCAGTTGTAGCTCCTCGTTTCAGTGATTCAAGTCTGTCTGTCTTTCCCAGGGACTTGGAGTGGTCATTAGCTTTGAGAGATGGAAGAAGTCTACCCGTTCCTAGTAAGACATCAGAGAAAGCTGCCGAGCCTGCCGTGTAGGCAAAGACTTTGACATTCGGCGGATTACCCCTTCTGCAGATTCTGTTAATGGGGTTCTCCCATTTAGTGTAAGAGGGGATGAGCTGCATCCCTCCTCGGAGTTGGTTCTTTTTTTCCGGGGATGAGTCTAGGGACAGTGAATCTTTGAGTGTCCATCCCCTTGCAGTACTTGAGGAGCCAGTGTTTCCTATTTCTGTTTCTGGTTACTCAGATTAGGTGGTTCAGCAAGCTAAGAGGTTCTATAAATTAGTGGGGTTGTCTTGTGACGAGTATGAGGAGGATTTGATGGTGTTGCTCAGCGCTATTGAATCGGGGCAGTTTCATGGGAACCGGGCTAGTCCTTCCAGCTCTTTTTCTAAGTCAGCAAACAGAGGGCAACAGGAGTTGAAGAGGTTAGCTTGTTCTATCAATTCCGATCTTAAGGGTTGTCATTCTAGTAGAGGTAAAGGAAAGGGGAGGGGCTCTAGTTGTCTATCATGAAGCCTAAGATTCCGCCTTGGAGCATGAGAGGTTTGAATGATAGTGTAAAAAGATGGAGGGTGAGAAATCTTCTTAGAGATTGGAAGGCTGATATCGTTTGTCTTCAAGATACAAAATCAGAGTTTGTGTCAAGGGCTGTTGTTTGCAGTTTATGGGGCTGTCATCATGTTGATTGGTGTTTTTTGGATTCAAGAGGAGTGCCCGGAGAGATCTTTTTAATATGGGAAAAGAGGGTGGCAGAGAAAATTGAGTGTGGGGGAATTTTCAGCTGCTTGCTCTTTAAGGAATGTATATGATAATTTTGAGTAGGCCTTTGTGGGTGTTTATGGTTCTAACGATGATATTGTTAGAAGAGTACTATGGATGAGTTAGCAGGGTTGCTTAGTGGGTGGAATCACCCGTGGTGTATATGGGGTGACATTAATATTACCCGCTTCCCTAGTAAGATATCAAGTGACACCCACTCTTCTCCAATTATGCTGGACTTCTCTGAGTTTATCTTTGATCGGGGCCTCAGGCATATCCTCTTGGTAACTTCATGTGTTCTAATAACTTGGAACCCATCATGGTCCAGGATTGATAAGTTCCTTTTCTCGCCTGAATGGAAGGCGCAGTCTCCTGAAATTTCTCAGAGGTGGCTCCCTAGGTTGTTATCGGATCACTTTCCTTTATTGCTTGATTGTGGTGATGTTGTCAGGAGCAGGAGGTATTTAAAGTTTGAGAATATGTCATTAAAATCAAAGGGTTTTGTGGAGCGAGTAAACAGTGGTGGGTGTCATACAACTTTCATGGGTCCCCAAGTTTCGTCTAGGCGAATAAACTGAAAACCTTGAAAGTCAATTTGAAAAAAATAGAATGAAGAGGTGTTCAACAATGTTGGGAAGCAAAAACAGGTTCTTCTGGATGAACTCAGGATTCTTGATGCTAATGCAAAGGAAAGATCTTTATCTGATGCAGAAAAGGTGAGAAAGGATGTGATTTATGGAGATTTAGAAAGGATTACTCTTATGGAGGAAGCTAGAGATAGAAGTCGAGGACTATTTTATTGAGGGAGGGGGACAAGAATACAAAGTTCTTTCCACCAAGTGACTAATTCGAATAGAAGGACAACACTGTGGAATTGCTAATTGCTAATGGCTCGTTTTCCTTAGATTCCTCAGAGATTAGTGAGCATATTCAACAGTTTTACACCCGGTTGTATTCAAAACAATTTAGTTGGTGGCTTAAATTAGACGGTATTTCTTTTGATGTTATCAATACGGAGAAAGCTATGTGGATGGAACAAGCTTTTAAGGAGAGCGAGGTTTTCAAGGTGGTCAAAGCTCTAAACTGAGATAAGACACCGAACTGAACCCTGATGGTTTTTCCTTGGCCTTCTTTCAGTCTTGTTAGGAGATAGCAACTAAAGAAATAATGATGAGCTTCTAGTTTTCCATTTATTATTTGAAAAAGACATACCTTGATTTTTTGCGAGGCAAACCCGGAAAATCTCTGTAACTTGCGTTGTCTCTTCTTAAGCTTTGAAGTTATCTCGGGTCTGAAAATTAATTGGGCTAGGTCAAAGTTAGTTCCCGTGGGCGACATGGATGATGTTGGAGGATTGGCTAGTATTTTGGGATGTAGGGTGTCCTCTCTTCCCATGAAGTACATTGGTGTTCCGTTGGGGCTACATTTAAAGCAAAATCAATTAGGGATAATATCATTCAAAAGTTGGAACGTCGCCTGGCGGGTTGAAAGAGGTTGTATCTGCCTAAGGGTGGTAAGCTGACTTTGATTAAAATTTCTCTTTCTAAGGGTTGGAAGAGGCTGTATCTATCTAAGGGTGCCTACTTCCCCATCCCTGTTGGAGTTGCAAATCGTATTAAGAAACTTCAGCAGGATTTCTTGTCGGGTGGAGTCGGAGAGGAGTTTTAGTCTAGTCAGTTGGTCCAAGTTTGTACCCTGATTTCCTCATGTGGTTTGGGCGTTTGAAATCTACTCTTTTTCGGTGTTGTTTTCTATGGCTTGCTTTAAGGAGGTTTGGTGGCAGATCTTGTGCAGCTCTGCAACGACTCTTAACAGTGGAATATCTCCTTTATCAGGGCAGTGAATGAATGGGAGGTCAAGTTGGTCACTTCGTATTTCAATCTTTTGTATTCTCTCAATTTGGGCAGAGGTGGTGAGAATAGAATGAGTTGGAACCCTTCCAAAAGGTGGAGGTTCGAGGTCAAATTGTTTTATGAGAGAGAGAGAGAGAGAGATGTCCCCTGTGGTCAATCAGATTCTGTTGGATTAATGCGGAATGTGATAATTGAACGCAATGCATGTTGAGCATGAAAATCTGATACTGACTCTAAAAAGCAATAACACAACAACGATGACATACCTATAGTTTACAATCAATAAGTTGTATCCAATTGAAGAGAGAAATGCCAGGGACTTTGAAAAGCTTGATATCGAGACAGCATGCGGGCCTCCATGAAGAATAACGATTAGTGGATTACAAGCATCACTTTCCTTGGAGTTGGAAGATACAAAAATTGCTTCAAAAGGTTTGCTGGCACCTAAAACAAAGTAAACACATTCAGGCTATCAAAATCAATGCTCTTTAACGCAAGCATATTATGATTAAGACATCACACAGTTCCTAGTGAAGGACAAGGAAACTATAATATATATTCGCGAAAAAAACCCATCAATTGTTTCAGTCTAATATCCAGCTAAAGGACAACAGTTGTATGAGGAAAGCATATGATTCAAAATACCCTGAAATTCTCGATTTCTTTCATTCAAAAAATACTGTTTACTTTAATATGGTTCATGAATGTTGCAAAGTTTATCATTCACTTATTCTGGACAATGTGGTGTGGCATTAATCTGAAGTTTATATGCAAGTTGCATCAGCTATAGTTTCTTCATTATTATCTTTCTTTCTATTTAATAAATGCCAATGACAACCTCATGCATGATGCAAGTTTGCATCAGCTATATTACTTCTTACTTGTATTTGTTTGGATTTAAACTTGACAAAAAAGAAAAAAATGGCTTCAAAGAAAGATAGCTCTTTTTTTTTTTCACAATTTTGTATTTTTTTTTTTTTTTCAGAAGTGCTGCTTCCTTTGATCTATGAGAATTATAGCCTGACCAACAATTTTTTTTTTTTTTCTCAGGTGGTGGAAAGACGAGATTTATTCAACTGAAAATCAAAAATATCTCCACTGAACTGTTAACATTCACCAGTATCTAATTCAACAACAATTGATACTTTTACTGGTCCCAAGTACTAACTAAAATAGCTTACAATAGTTGATTTCCCTTCAAGGAGCAACCCAAGAGAGAAATTAACTCCATCAAGCATAAAAATTATTAAAAAAAAAAAAATACAAAACATTGAGAAAACAAATGACTCACATGAAATTGTAAGTTCAACCCTGCTTTTCTAACAGAAAATTTCCACTTCATTAGGCTGATACTTAAAAAAAAAAATCAATGAAAATCAGCAGGTAAATATGCACAAAATTAAGAATTGGGGGTAGGGGTGGTTGGAGTAGGAGGTCTTTTTCAAAACTTATAAACTTTTGCAACTATCTTTCTTGTCACCCAAAGCATAAGCATTTTAGGGTCATTATGAATCATCAGTAAATATTATGATAGCCTCAATTATATTTTAAGCATTACACCACTGCAACAATGCCCCAGCATAGCAATTAAGCCAGTGTATTCAATATGGATGATTAGGTTTGAGAAAGAAATCAAAATGGGATTTAATACCTTTTGTGAGGCCATCAGAAACATCCTTGACTGGTATCTTCATTATACTGAACTGAAGAGATGAGAGCAAAGATTTAACCTGCAGCAAGACACTCATTCAAAAAATTGCAAGCATTTCGGATAATCTCTATATGCAAAAACGATTCATATAATATCAATAAAAGAAAATTAAGTAAACCTTCTCAGCGCACTTAAATATGGAACTTGATATGTCTAACCAACTCCATGCAGCAGCCTTAGTTGCTTTCTCAACAATGCAACCATACTTGATTTGAGGAACATCTACTGGACTGCTAGACACTTCAAACAATAAAGCACAATGTAAAAATTGTATTCCAAATCTCTACACTATTACAGGCCAGGCCAGGGTATTGGTAAAGATCAGCATTTGATGTTACCAGCAACAATATTGTTCCCCTCCAGTGTAAGAACATTCCAGGAAAAATTCGAATCGGCAGGGCTGATACGTAACACTTCCCCACTGAAATTTAACAGGAGGTATCAAGAGTTGATTATAGAAACAACACTATAAAAGTCTGCCAACACAGGAAAAAGATATGTAATCAGCCATTAAAGTTACCTCAACACATTCACAGAAAGTATTACTTGGCTGCTGTTCCATATGGAAGATATAATCATAGTGCATCCATCAGAAAGCCATGGATTGCTAAGGATACTTGAAATGTACAGCCCCGGGAAGCAACCATCATCAGCACACATCACAACATGAATCTTCAAAGATCATATTGAATGAAATAGTTATGAGTGAAGCTACAACAAAATTACAGAAAACATAACTAATACAGCATACCCTAATTCTATATTTTTTTATGAGCAATCGAGATATCATTAAAAACGTAAGGCACCCCAAGTACACATAAAATATACAATAAAAGCCACCTAACTAGTAGGAGCAAAAAGAACAAGAAAATTTTGATAACTAATCACTAAAAGAGAAACAAAACTAGCTGTCCAGCGATATAGGGTGCTGAAAAATAAAGACTTCATCTCCTCTAAAGTCCTCTCACGGTCCTAAAAACGTCTATCATTCATTTTCCTCCATAGACACCACAAAAGACACAAAGGCACCATTTTCTACACAAAAATACTTTTAAGTGTTGCCAGCAGTCTACCAACAAGCATACAAGTCGACTACTTGTATAGGCATAACCCAAGACAGCCCAAAACAAGTGAAGAAAACATTCCAAATGGCACAAACAACTTCGCAATGAAGAAGAAAATGGTCCACAAACTCTTCATTCCTTTTACGCTACAACACCTGTCAATGGGACCTTGCGGAGATTTCCATGATAAGGATCTACCCTAGGGCTGCCGACCAAACAAAAAAAGCCACCTTCAACGGGACCTTAGTCCCCTAAACACTATTCCAAGAGAAACGAAAACCATCATTACGCCACATGACATTGTAGAAGGATTTAACACCAAATAGCCTCTTTTGGAAGGGGTTCACCACAGCTTGTCCTCTCATTCCCTTGCTTTCTCATTCTCACTAAATACAACACCTTGAAAAACGAGGCAAAGGCATTCACCTCCCAATCATAAGCCGCTCTAACAAAACTCACGTTCCATTGAATAGCCGCTCCAGAAAATTTGCATTCTTAGCGCAAGTAATACCAAATAAAACTAGAAAGGCTTCCTTAAGGACTATATCTCCGCACCAAAGATCATGCCAAAATCTAACTTTAGAGTCATCTTCCACCTCAAATCTAGTATGACTACTAAACTTCTCCCAACCCCTCCTAATATTCTTCCATAAACCCACCCCAACAGGCTCACTAGAACACACCCCCCCCCCCCCCGGCGGTAACTTCCAAACTTAGAGTCCATCACCATTCTCCACAAAGCCTCTCTCTCAAGCCCATAGCGCCAAAAGTCATTTACCTAAGAAAGCATGATTGAACATCAACAAGTTCCTAACGTCCAATACTCCCTCAAAGATCGACATACAAACCAACTCACTTGGTGATATTTAAACTCTTCGACTAGCCCACCTCTACAAGATAGGAAAGAGGGACATGAAATATGTGGGTAAGTTGGATAAGGTGCACTTGATAAGGGTAATCTTACCAACCTTAGACAAATACAACATTTTTTAACTAGCCAACCAACGTCCTATCTTTTCAATAACATCGTCCCATATATGTTTGGCCTTAAAGGAGGCCCCCAACGGAAGATCAAGGTACTTCATGGGCAGAGACGCAACCCCACTACCTAGAATCCCAGCCAACCCAATCACATTACCAACATCCTCTATAAGAACCAATTCTGACTTAGCTAAGTTTAGCTTCAAACCCAACACACTTCAAAACATAAGAATAAACTCTGTAAATTGCGAAGATAGTTTGGGTAGGCCCTACAGAAAATCAAAATATCATCAGCAAATAAAAGATGAGAGATATCAGTCACTATCCCCACAGAGATGCAAGACAACGAAACTCCACTCACTGTGACTAAAATCATCCTCCCCAGCACCTTCATCACTATAACAAATAGCAACAGAGACAAAGGGTCCCCTTAAGAGCTACTAAAGAAGCTTGTGGGAGAGCCATTCACCAAAATCAAGGAACGCACTGAGGAAATACAATGAGTTATCCATAAGCACTATTTCCCCCCAAGCCCACACCTTCTCAGCATGTACAGTGGAAAATCTCAATTAACATGATCATAAGCTTTTTCTAAGTCCATTTTAAACTCGCAGTTCTCCAGATCTCAATCTACTATTAAGTCATTCATTGGCAATCATAATAGAATCTAGGATTTGCCTACCTCAAATGAACGCATTAAGTAACTTAGAAATAATCTTCTGCAACACCAACTTAAGCCTATTTGCTACCCACTAGACTGATCGGGCGAAAATCCTTGGGGTCGACAAAATCTTTGGAATGAGGGCAAGGAATGTAGCTTTAAGGCTTCTCTCGAATTTACCACTAGCATGAAAATCGCGGAAGACCTTCATGATATCCTCTTTTAGAACCACACAACAAGCTTGGAAGAACACCAAAGAGTAACTGTCACGGCCCGGAGCCTTGCCACCATTCATAGCTTTCACAACCTCTCACACCTTCTTTTCCTCAAAATATCTCACCAACCATCTCAATAGAATCAAAGGAAAAACCGTCAACCACTAGCCTCCAACTAAACTACCCAGTGAACAACATTTGGTAAAATTGGACAATGTGCTCGTTGATCTCTGCCTGGTTGGTAGAAATTGTGTCATCAATCAACAAGAAGTCAATCGAGTTCCTTCTTTTATTGGAGTTAGCCATTGTGTGAAAAAACTTAGTACACTTGTCACCCTCCAGTAACCACAACACCCTAGATTTCTGCTTCTAGCTCACTTCCTCCATGAGAGTAGATCTTTCTAACTCACAAACAATTTCCGTCTTCTTCATTTTCTCCTCAACACCTAAGGCCCTTTATTCTTCAAGGACTTCAAAAACACGTAACTCTTCTAAAAGGATCTTTTTCTTCTGTCCTACAGTCTAAATAAATCTTTATTGTACGTAACTCCTACTTCTTCTTTTTTTTAAAAGTAAGAGCAATTATATAAAAAAAGCGTAAGGCGCCCCTACATATACAGGGAGTATACACAAGGACTACCAAAAAAGAAAAAGAAAAAAAATCCCAACAAAAGAAGAACCCAAAACACCGGCAAAAAAAACCCAACCACTACAAAGCAACCCTAAACCCACATACACGCCCTATTTTTTTTCCGACTAGACCCAATGCTTCCAACATCAAAATTGAGAGAGTATTCCAAATTTTTCAGCTCCCTCCACCCCTTCGGTTTCAAAACAAAACCCCCGTCCACTCGATGCTGACCCTCTTCAATGTCACTCATCAAATCCAAAAACCTTTTCTTATTGTCCCCAAAAGAAATCCCTAAAGCTTGAGCGATCTCTAACGAACTAACCACTACCTCAGAGTAGCCGTCAAGCAAATCACTCTTCTCTGAAGAATCGCCAACCTCCGAGATGGTCGCTGGGAAGCAAGAGCGCGGCATGAGAAAGCCCCGCTTAAGGAGACCCCTCGCCGGAGGAGATTGAGTAGAGGGCTTGACAGTTGGAGAACCATCTGTAGAAACCAGAAAAGCCCTCCATCTTGGACCCCGCCAAGCCAATGGGCTCAAACGTCGCAAACAACCCAGATAACCCACCAGAGACTGAAGAATGACTACCTACCAACGGGACAGTGGCAGGCGCGACACTAATCAACTCACCTGCAAGCTGACCCAAATCCAACTTTGAAGCCCTCTGGACCTTGTGCTTGCAATTGTAGAAGTACAAGGGCTCAGAGGACTTTTGGGCAATTACTACCGCCGAAAGGTTGCACGGCCTCACAGAAAGACCATCGTCAGCTAGAGAAACAGATCCCTCGTACCTGAAAAGATTGTTCTTCACTGTCAGCCCTGTCACCTCCGAAGAAACGAGAGGATTCAAACAACCCCCCAGAACCGGGTCCGCCTCGAGAGTGGCTGACTCCGCGACCCTAGCAGTCGTCAGACCCACAGATGAAGAAGAAGAAGATTGGGCAACATCGACATCTACGCCTCCAACATCCATCAGCGTGTTCTGGTCAAACGGCAAGAAGGAAGGCTGGTCACCGGCATCCACTGACCTCACCGGAGAAAACCCTTGCCTCTCTGGAAAAGTCCCAGCTTGCCGAACGTCAGGAGACCCGGTCACCTGTGCAGACGAAGCTTCAAGAACACCCGCCGACTAGGATAAAGAACCGCCATCATCATCTGAGCACACCGGAAGAAACCCAGTCATCACCGGAACCAAAACCACCTCTGGCGTGGAAAACGGCACGACAAGGCACGGGTTGGAAGAGGAAGCAACCACGCGACCCGAACCCGGCTTTGATCTGCAACCCAGAATGTCTGTAGGCTTAGGCAGGGGCTTGGGCTTGAGTAAAGGTTTCTTGGGTATGAGAAACTTGCAGGTCTTAAAGGGCTTAGGCGCAAAGGAACCCTTATAACCTGAAGACCCGAAATGGGCTTCAAGCCCAAGCCCAAAGCCTGCCACCCTTTCTTCACACGCCCAAAGGCCCGATCAATTTCAAATATGAATTGTTTCAAGCACGCCAGATGCTTCCGACGAAATCCACGCCCTAGCCAAACATCATCTTCTGCAGCTCTAGCCGTTGAGCACTGCGATCCACGAAAGCTACGGCCTCGTACTCTAGGACTGACATCTGCACAGAGGTTCTTACCCAACACTCCAGGTCGTAACAATTTACCGCCGATCTCAACACCGGACCCTCATCTATCACCCCCAACGGAAAAAGATCAAGTTCTCTCATTGAACAACCTGAATCCATCATCCCAAACACCTCAGGGCGCTTCTTGTCCGTAGAAGGCACCGCCATGCGAACCACCTCTGCGAACGACGGAACAGCGCCTCCTTCCAAGCCCCACCTTTTACCCTTCGTTAAAGGAGTAACCAACGGTGGCTCCATCCTCCCAGCAGCAAAACCCAACAAATCCTCACAGAAGACCTTCGCCTTAGTCAACTCATCAGCAAAGCGCCTCCACCCATACCCTTTACGACCCTCAGGGATCACAATACGACTTCTTCGGCCACCCTCGAAATACACCACTACCTCCAAAAAACAGCCAAATCTATTAGAATCTCTTTGAGCTATCTACTTTTTTGGTCCTTCCCTGAGACTCTTCATGAATTCTTTCGAACCAGGCTCAGCCACCAGAATCTCCACCGTAGAAGCCAACCACCCCACGCCCAAGGAACCCAAACACAGGACATTAGAGAAACCCTTCCTCTTTTCCTCCAGCCGAAGAATTGAGGCCCCTTCCCCCACCGAAAGCTCAAAACTTTTGGCCTCCACAGAAAAGCGTCTCAAGAACGCCATCCCCAACCTATCACCGAGCTCACTCAGAAGAATGAGCTCACTCGAACACCCGAAGACCCCCTCAGACTGCACCGCAGAACACAAACCAACACTCCATAGCTGAAAGCGCTGCACCTCGTCGAGTTGAGCGCGTAACCCAACGAGACGCACCACCACTTGCCACTGCACGGAGGAGGAACCCGAGCGAGACGACAGAATAGGTCAGGGAACTGAGAGAAAGGAGAGAGCAAGGAGTGATAGCAGAAAAACGAAGCTAGAAACTAGTGTGACGCGCCTACACGCGCCACCGCCAGTGGAGGGAGAGAAAAGGCGAGGGAGAGAAAGGGCAAGAGAGAATAATTGGAAAATATATGAACCAGTGAGTAGTGATCCATTTTGTATGTAACTCCTACTTCTATATTTACAATCTAAATAAATCTTTATTGTATGTAATTATTGAAAATAATAGAAGAAAAATGTATGATATATTTTACACGAGTATCATGCAGAAACTTCTCACACTAAAGTATGGGCCAGAAAATTTGCACACTTATCCCAAATTGGGGGGCTTCAAAAAACCAATCCAAATTAAGTTTTCAAGTATCAACTCAGTCTTAGCACATTTGGATCTATCAATTAATTCAGCTCGTTTGGAACAATCATATGAGTTACCTTAGTCTTAGTAAATATCACCATTTAGCACTCAAGGTGCATGATAGCAACATAAAATGTCAAGGCGTCATATAGAATGCTTTTAGTATACATAACATGGTAGCAATAGAGCAAATAAGCAGCAGAGCACAAACAAAAACCATATTTTGAGTTCTGCTCATTCCAGAGGTTGACCATATATAAGTTTGCATCCTTGAGATGGAAGTTCTTATGCACAAACTCAACAAGGAATTTAAGCACTCACCACATCAACAACTTTGGCAGATGGCCACAGCTTTACATCAGTTGGCCAATCAATTCTGTGAAGTGAATCTGTAGCGCAATGTGCCCCAGAATCCACAGAACTTCTTGAGCTTAAAAACACTAGGAAATTCCCATCTGGGCTGGAAAAAGAAAGATAATGCACTTACAATTATTGAGAAAAATAAATGATGGGCTTATATTGTTTTTATCCGACACCAATGTTAACTATCTACAAGAGAAATACATTTCAAGATAATGATAAATATAACAAACATAAACAAACTGGATTACCACCAAAACCTAGATAAAGATAAATACCACTAAACCTAGATAAAAATAACATAAGAATAAAATCCTCTTAACACTCCCTCTCAAGTTGGAGATTATCATATAATCTCAACTTGGAACAGAATAAATGTGGCACATCCATTACGAAGGGCTTTTAGGGAGTAAGAAAATCTACTTGTTGCAAACAATTTGTGACGAACAAAATCAACAAACTGAGCAGGATCTGAAAAACCAATGAATCGGTCAAAAAACAAACTGAACCAGCCTAAAACAAATAGAATTGACCAAAAAACTTTATGAATCAGCAGAAACAACACCATACCGGCTCAACAAAACACAGCAAAAAACAATGGGAACCAGCCGAAAGAACAAGTTGAGCAACTAAACTAGCCAAAACTCCACAAAACTCAATTGAAAACAACCAAAATAGGCCAAAATACAACTAGTCTAGTCAAAAAGGCATTGAACTGGCCAAAACTCAAGATACTATGCAGAAAACCTCCACAATTTTTTTTGATGAGTAATTGAGATATCATTAAAGGCATAAGACGCCCCAGGTACACAGGAAATATACATAAGAAAACACATAACTAAAAGGAGAAAAAAGAACAAGGAAATCATGATAACTAATCAGCAAAGAAACAACAAAAGCAGCTATCCAAAAATACAGAATATAGAAAAATAAAGACTTAAATCTCTTCCAAAGTCCTCTCACATTTCTTAAAACTTATGTCGTTCATTTCTCTCCATAGACACCACAAAAGACACAAAGATACTATCTTCCACACAAAAGGCATGAAGGCACCTCCACAATTAACTAGACTCACATGAAACACACCAGGAAGTAACGGAAACCGACTACTACATACAGCTATATAGCTACAAACAACCGATGACCAACTATACCAATGAGGTCAATGGTGATAATAGACGCCGCCGCCAACGTCCAATCACTAAGCCCACAACACAACACACAGGAAGAAAGAAAACAAGGGACAAAAAAACAAAAAGCTCTAATACCATGTTGAGAAAAATAAATGGTGGGCTTATATTATTTTCTGCCACACTTAAATGTTTATTATTATAAGAGAAATACAATTCAAGATAACGATAAATATAACAAACCAAAACAAATTGAACTACCACCAAATCTAAATAAAGATAAATATCACTAAATCTAGATAAAGCTAAACTCAACTGGATAAAAAAATAAGGATAAAATCTTCTAACAACAATCATCTGATTCCAAAGTTGTTGTTTATACTATGTTTAGTAGATACATTCAACAACTTATATAGCTTCACAGTTCATATACTTCATTACTCTTTATTCAAGACATGTTACTAATAACAAGAAACCAGTACTATATACTTAACAGCGTTATATGAGGAAATATACAAGCACTTAATAATCAAAACAAGAATCCAAGAAAATCAATGAATTTAATAGCACCGATTACAATGTTAACCGCATTCTTGACTGTTTAAACAAGGTTACAATGATAATGTTTTTATCGAAAGCCACTTTAAATTGGGAAGGAGAGGAACTGTAATGTAATAGCAGTGAATTGCTCATTAAACTCACATTTCATATGAAGATATTGATTTTAACCTTGAAAACGAAAGAACAACATGACACATGCGGAAATGAACTTTCAGGCCTATTTGTAGGCCAGGCCAGCACGTCAAGAGGAACTCATCTTGACCCGAAAAATATCTTGGAGGCCCAATAGATATTTATAGAAGTTTCTTCAAAATGCCAAAATAAAAAGGGCACTCTACGTAAGTTACTATGCACTCGATTGGGTAGAAATGTTTCTACAATCCCCAGTGATAAAACCAAGTACGTGTGATAAGTAGCATACCTGAATCGTGGAAAGAAGGCACTGCTTATGTGTTGAGTTAGATTAACAACGAGTATATCTTCATTTGAGCTATCTCTGGGCCATTACAAGAAATTCATAAGTATTTTATATATGTAAGTAAGAACACTCCGTCACCAACATGTAATAATTCACATGAAGAAAGACGTAATGGAGAAATAAAAAGAATGATAGTTTTACAAAAGCAACCCACTTGAGTTCAAGTTCACTGGCTTCTGATTTATAAAGTGGTGCCCTAATTGCATACAATGCACAGGGCCTGTTATAGCAGTACTTTATGCCAAGCTTTCTTGTATTTGATGACCACCCAACAAAAACCAAATATTGACACACGCCTTTAGTTGATGGAGCCCACACAACTTGGCCAACACTCAAAGACTTCTCAATTCCTTTAACAGCCTGTACCTCTCCACTGCACAACACAAGTAATTTCATAGTAACATTCTTCCATCTAAAGAAAAGCTCTTATAAACTTATAAAGCAATGATACCCAACCTGTTAATATCGATGACAAAAAGCGCAGGCTGCCTTTTTCCTGCATAGGTTTCTCCCCAGTCCTCCTCCCAATCCCCTTGACCTTTCCAGCTACCACAATCCTTATCGGTGGAACCGCCTTTCTTGTAGCCGAGGTCATTAAATGTGGGCTTGGAGGGGGAAGGTTCCTCAGCAACATAAGCAATGAGAGTTTCATCAGAATTCCAAGAAACCCCCTCAAACCTACACCAATAAGAGTCGAGGTCTGTGAGGATGGTATAGCATAACTATAACTATATTTGAACTACAAGAATTACTAGCATGACTAATACAGCTATGAGTAGTATTATTACCAAAAATTGGACAACTTCTACCACTAAAGCCATATACAAACAAAGTCAATAGTAAACCAAGTGAACATTGAATGTTAAATAATTTATAATCAGAAAAACGAGAGTCATATAATCAGTTACCATCCGTCAGTATATACTGAGCCATGAACAGATTGAGAAATGTGGAACTCCTTTTCCAACTGAGATGAACCCCAAATTTCAAATTTAGAAGGAGACTCATTTTCGGGGTTGCGAACTACAAGAAGCTTTGAACCTGATGGTGATGGAACAATTGTAGACACTCCTGTCATCTCAACAGGAAACGGGGCCCATTGAAAGCTTACTGTACTCTTAGTTTCTTGAGATATATGAGCAGATACAATAAATTTCCTCCTCTTGTTTGCCAAAAGATTTGCTTGGCTAATTGAAAACATTGCCTGAGAACCTATTCCTGTCGCAAAAGTTTTAAGGGCAAATATTATTGCCAGCAACTCCTGTTGGCTGTGTTGGCTTGGAGGAAAGAAGTACCAGACATTGGAGAACAAAAAAGCTATAAACATGAGAAGCCATACCACCATCAGACTTGAAAATCCATGCCTTGTCAATGTTGGAGATACTACTGAACTCTTGAAGTAACTTAGATTGTGAAGCATATTCTTCCTCCATTGTTGCATCTAATCCCAGTGGCATTTCCTTTATTTGGCCAGCTTTAGAACCATCCATGGCTAAAGAGGCTGAAAGTCTTTTACTAAGTACCAAATGGCAAATAAAATTAATAAGCAGGATAAAAGCAAGAATAATGTGGCAGAAAAGGGGGAAAACAAAAGCCCCCAGGACAGGAGAACAACAACAAGAAACAGCAAACTAGGAAAACTATAAGAACATAGTAAGGTTCTTAATGTCAACAGAAAGTTGCCGAGCCTATAAGTTCCAAGGAGCAGTACAAGAAAGAAACAATAGCTCAGAACTCAAATAATCTGCAGCACTTGACTAAATCAAAGTACCCATGATGTTTGTACCACCAATACCCTACTAAAAATTATAAGAAATGGTGGGAAATAGAACAAAGTGATGCAGGGTTTCTGTGTTCAAGAATAGAAAACTGAGAATCTGATAGGAATTGAAACATAGAACAACAGCTGAAAATGACAGTTAAGAATTTATTTTATAAGCTTTTTGATTGAAATGAACTCTATCACACTAGATCTTTGCTTCAATGGAATAGAGCACTTTTTTTAGTAGGTTTGACAAGAACATAGTATATATTTGAACAAAATTTAACACATTACGCCTTTTTGTTTCCTCAGAATATCCCAAACTAACAAACCAAATATGTCTCAATTGATAACCTAAAAGTGGCATATTAATATACCCAACAAGTTCAGACTGCAAAGGCAGCAAGGGGTTTGAAAACTATAAATGAATTCAAATTGAGAGATAACGGATAACATAAGGCAATCATTTTTAATTCCATAAATTGGATTCTAACTATTTGGAATCTCACTTTGACGTGATTTGATTGTTTTGGTCAATACATAACAGACAACCAATAAGATTATCACACTAGAATTTCTTTGCTCAGGTTCTTTTCCTGACAATCTATTTTCCAGCTACTTTTATATATTCACCTCCAATACTAAAGATATGTTTGGTACGCGGAATGACTATTCTAAGGAATAGCCTTCATTAAGAATAGAATGTGTAGTGCATTAGCCTTGGAATAGCCATTCCGATGGCCATGAGGGAATAACTATTCATTCAATCGAGAGAATAGTTATTCCTCTTAAATTAAGAGAAATGACTATTCTCTCAATTGAATGAATAACTATTCCATCATGGCTATAAGAATAGCTATTACAATGCTAATTCACTACAGTCATTCCTTTCTTAATAAAAACTATTCCAAGGAATAGTCATTCCGCGTACAGTGGCGGAGCCAGCATTTTAGTTCAGGGGGGTCAAGAATTTTTTTTTTTTATGAATAAAAAAATTAAAGTTGAACCAAATTAATTAAAATATTTTTTTAAAAAAAAAAAAAACTAACGCAAGAAAAAATAATTCAGCAATTCAAGTAAAAAAAAATTAATTTAAAAGATCGATCTAAATATAAAAGCTTAGTCAATACAAATTTGATTACATACATGAAACTTTTTAAGAAAAGTAAGAAGAAATTGAATTGAACGGTTGAAACTTGAAGGCTTAATTTGAATTATTGAATGCTGGAAGCTGAGAGAAATACTGAACGAAGAATTGACAATCGCAAATTCTTATAAGTCTCTCAGTCTCACTCAATGACTTAAAGGAAAAGAAAAAAGAAAAAAAAAATAGCACTTGGTGGTGTTAACTTGACAAAGCAACTAAAAAATTATCATGACTTACGATATTTTTTGATTTAATGGCACACTGCTATAAATAATACTGTTTTACAACTCACAAGACGCAGTTTACAAGACTTAAAACTTCTAATGTGATTGAAAGTGTTTTTCTTTGTGTGAGATGTGCCTTGTCACAATGTTAGAAAAATATATATATTTTCTTAAAAAAAAATGATAGACTTACAAAATATTCTACCAAAAAAAAAAAAAAGCTTTATAAAGTGATATGACACAGTATGATTGGATTTCTAAAAATTTGGATTCATCTTTTCTTCTCAATCATGTTGTGTCATATTACTTTATAAAGATTTTTTTAAAAAAAATATTTTTTAAGTTTAGCATTCTTTAAAACAAATTAAAACAAAAGGAAAAAGAAAGAAAAAGAAGTCTGAGAAGGTAATTGGTGCAGATTTCAAAAACAAAAAATGGAAAAACAAAAGTCAATGCCTTGGTTAAAGTAGTAGACGCATCAGTGGCATCACGCATAAGTTTTGTTTTTTTTTTAAAAAAAAGGCATCAATGCCTTGTCAGTGAAATGTAGCGTTTTGAAAGAAAAGAAAAAACAAATGCTGCATCATCTTCAACCTCCGTATGTTCTGCAACTTTTGTAATTTTTTTTGACCTAACTATATAAACACTTTGAACAAGAACAATAAAACAAAATTACGGTAAAGGGTGGGCAAATTTGCCCCCTGATGAGTTGCTGAGGGTGGGCAATAAGGGCATAGGTAGAAATTTTACTAGAGGTTATAAAATTTTTTGAGAGTTGAGGGGGGGCATTTGACCCCCCTCGACCCCCCTCCCCTCCGCCCCTGTCCGCGTACCAAACATAACCTAATTCTCTTGGCTTGGCTTTCAATACATTGATTTTATATACTTTTGAGATTCGCAAAATCACAAGGGGCTTACACCATTGGATTTCAACACTCCCGAAGCCAACCTATATCAGCTGATTGCAGTGTATATATATTTCAACACTTCACATGAACCAACTTTAATTCAACGGGTTCTTTCCATGAAATTTTATTTTTAAATAATCCTAACTAGTGGGATTTCCTAGAGCCTTACAACAACAACAACACATACACACACAGATACAAACTTTTCTCTGGCTTGAACATTAGAACTATTACTCTAATACCAAATCCCATCAATCTCTTTCAGATGCTTGTTCTCATCATTTGATTCAAACTATGCTACACGCACCTCCACTAATCAACGAGCAAAAAACGACTGAGCAAATAAAAAACGGAAACACCAATTCCCAATCTAAGTTCAATCATTCAAATTAACATGTAACTATAAAATTCATCCAAAAAGAAACAACCAAATAAGATCAGACCCATCGAAAAAATAACAAAAGCATTCAGCCAAGGGTCAAAAAACAAAAGATCATAGATACCCAGAATCTAGTATGTGAAAATGTTCAGCAAAAAACGACTAGTCAACTTAGCATCAGTGAGAAAACGGAATCTAACACAATGCCGTGTAAGAGAGAAGAGAGAACTCACGTTGAGAAGAGAGAAGTTTGTCTTAGACGAGTGAGACGACGAGATGAGATGGGAGGAGGGAATGGAGGGCAAAGCAAGTTGGTATTGATGTAGTGCAACCTGGCCATACGGAGGTACATCTGCTTTGCATTTTATTCTTCGGCTTATGATTGGCTCTTTTGACCCTTGAGATGACATGGTCACTCTGCCCCACTATGATTGCCCAAAGGTGGATATGGCACTACGCAAGTAGTACGCATGACTAATTTTAAGAATCACTCCTTTTTCTTTTAATTTTTCTTTTTCTTTTTAAAAATAAAGTAAATTTTAAAATTATCATTTAATTAAAATTTAACAGTAATTAATCACAAGCACAATAGTAATTTTAAAAATCACATTATTTTTTAAAAGACACAAGAAAATTTTTTAGTATTACTCCTATCACAATACATATATATACATATAGGGCTGCAAATAAATTAATTTGTTTTACAATTCACTCATTTAAATTTGACTCGAACTCAACTCGCGACTTTAAAAATTTGCTTAGTTGTAGAAACCTGTTCGATTATTAAGTAATACATACCCGACTCGCTCAACATAAAAATTTGCTTAGTTGTAGAAACCTGTTCGATTATTAAGTAATACATACCCGACTCGATCAACAAAACTTTATTAAGACTTACAAGCCTACTCGTATATACACATATTTAATATTTGTATAAATAAACTTAGTATTAACTAGCATATTAATTTATTAACTAATAGGTTAATATATAGTACTTAATATTAGTAAGTAATTAACCATGTATGACGAGACTAAGAGTATTGGCGCCAGTAACTGAACTAGCGACATAATTAAGTAGTTAGCTATCTTCTATGGGTTATTTTGATAAATTAAATATATATATATAAAAGTACCTGCCAAATAAGCATAGACTAACTAACTATACTAAGTTTACATTTGATACACAAAATGACTATTCCATAAAAAATAAAAAAGCTTTTATTGAAATGGAAGAACATTAAATGTATTAGTCATGAATAGTCATTCTCTAATAGTCATGAAATGACTATTTCAAGTATTAAAGTATATATATATTTTAACATCAATGCTATTTTATTTAACTTCTTTCATTCTTAATAAAGGCAATTTTTTTTTCCTAATAGAATAGTCATCCACATACTAAACATATTCTAAGTGTAGCGTCCCAAATTTTAATTTTCAATTTAAAAGATCTTAATTCAATATTAATATTAGTTAATATATTTATAATAGATACAATAATAACTTTCGAGGAATTTAAGAAATTATATATATATTTTTAGAAATAAATATTAGTTGGTGGATCCTAATTTATTATCACTGATTTTTATTAATAAGAGATTTTAACTGGAGTAATGGGATGTTCAGAGAATTAGTCCCGATTAAAATAGTTCAGACTAAAATATTAATAATAATAGTATTAGTATGATAATAGTAAGGATGGAATTAAATTAGAATAATTAAAATAGTAGTGGTTTGTATAATATGATATTTCAATTGAATTATAAAAAGTAAAATAAAGAAAATAACAACTTAGAGAAGAAGCTAGTTGGTGTCAGATATGAGACTTATATTGACTTGGTTAAAACTTAGAAGACTCACGTGGTGTTCTAATGGATGACTTAAATTAATAAGATAAGAAAATGTGTTGGGTTAGTTACTAACTAAAACTCATTTGGTTGAGAAGGAAATTAAGTGCAATAATTTGGTTGGCTTCACATGGATTCTGCAAGTAGTACAGGCTCACATGGGCTGCTCTCAAATTCATTTATGTAAGAAGATAAGATTCTAAAAAGATATTTTAGTTACAAAATGGTTTACGTAGGATGGAATGAATAATTGTGAATTTGAGTGAATCACCACCTTACAACTTATTTGTTAAATTCACAAACTTGAAGCACAAGTTTGCTTTGCCTATAAATGAAACTCACGCTCCCCACTTAAATCCATCTATTTATTTCTCTTCTTCCTCTTTTCTTTGATTTATTCTACATGAGAGAGAAGAAGAAGAAGAAGAAGGAAGAGGGTGCTGGCATGAATAGTGATTCGAAGCCCGAAATGCAATTTTTATAAAGTAGCTCAGTAAGTTTCTCTCGTTATCTTCTTTAAATCTGTTTATGTCCCTTTTTTTCAAATTATGTAGTTTAATAGCACAAATAGCTTAATTAAAGTTTTAATAAGAGTTTTTGAAGTTATTATTTACATTTAATTGACGTTTAAATGTTATGTCACAATTGGTTCAATGTTTAAACGTCAATCCTTGCTTAAAATATATGATTGTGACTTTTACTTAATCCTTGTATTTGATATTATATCATGATTTTTTAGTATTTAAACATTAATCTCTACATCGATTATATTTATGTCACTATTTATATTCATTGAGGCAATAGCTAAATAATATCGGTTTTAGAATAAATATGTCACTCACAAAATATAAAGCTGAGGGCCCAAAAACAACAAAAGTCTCAAAAAGAAACTAACATATACTATCTTGTATGAATATGACTTAAATGCAGAAAACGAAGTACAGAAATCCATTTAAGTGAAGTGTAAGTATGAAAGTATTTACTGAGAAATGATATTGGTTTTAATAAGATAATACTTGCTGATTTATTTATCAATTGTTTGATTATATGTGCATGAATATGATATTGTAGATTGTCTTATTTTATTGTTGTTCCGAAACGGATCATAAAAGACATTAATATATTTTGTGTTCTAGTCCCTAGACTGGTGGTTGGAGTCCTCAATGCTGAAAGATATCAATAAAGTGGGTTCCAGTCCCTAGATTGGTTATTGAAGTCCCCAGTGCTAAAAGATTATAATAGGTAGGTAAAATCTTCGGTCTGGTGGTTGAAATCCCCAGTACTGCTAGTAAAGTGAGAACCTGGGGTTGGAGTCATCTATTAGCTGAGAGGTTGGAATCCTCTAAAGTAATGCATTGCATGAATAATATGAAAATTATATGATTGTCATTAATAATACCATAATAAACCAGTAACTTGTATACTTATTGAAACAGTGGAACTCACTTGTTTGTCTATGTAAATATGGTAAAAACCATATTTACATAGACTGTGATGCAGGATTGGAGAAAGAGGATCAGGACCCTCTCACTAATTTTGATAAAGCTATTTGTTGCCTCATTATAATGATAGACATTATGTTTAATCTATCTCTTGCTATGTATTGCTTTTCTATGACATGTATAAACATTGTTATTTATATTTGCTATTGTGCTATATGTGGCACTTATCTTTATTTGATGCACCTAGTATATTTATTATGTAACCGCAAAACATTAATATTAATTTAAATTGAAGTATATTCAGTCAGCTCAAATGTGTTATGTAAGGGTTATACCTATTATTTTAAAGAATAAAAAAATATTCAGCTGCAAGATTCTATCTCTGATGTCGTAACGTCACGTGCAAAATAAGAGATTTCCACTTACACCTTATTATTTAAAGGCGGGGCGTCACAGTAAGTAAGCATAGTATTACATATTAATTATAATACTTGGATAATAGTATTGTTATAAATGTATGTGAAACTCCCCGGTTAGCCATCTCGCGAAGCTCCCCCTATCTTTCAATCGTTGGCAAATATGTTTTGGTGCTATTTGTTTTAGCTATTTCACTTTTTTTTTTTGTCCCTGTTTCCCTGGCCTTCGGGTGTAGGATGGGTTTTGTTCTCTTGACTTTTTTGGTTTCGAGGAGGTGTAGCTCGGTGTGAGAGATTATCTCTCGCGGGCGAAAAATAAAAGTGATGTGAATTGAGCTACCTATGTCTTCGAATTTGTCTGTGTGCTGCACATCTGATCTATTATCGAAGTTGTACATAGGTAAGCAAAATATGAGGTTATAAATAGTTAATTGTCTTTTGTAACGCCCCAGAAATTTAGCTAACTTGTAGTTAAATTTATTGTTCATCTCACAACCTTAATTATCACATTAAAACTCATAGATATCTATATTCTCTTCGTTAGGGAATAATATGTAAAACACTAGCTTGAGAATCACTTTATACACAAGTTTATACATTAAAGAAATAATAAACTTGAGTATAATATCCATAGGGCATTTAAAACAATTAACTGGTAACTGTCTAGATTCCTTAATTTAACCTTTATTAGAGTTTTCAGTGGAATAATTAATTTTAGTATATAATAGATAATTATAACATCATTAAATATAGGCACATAGTTTTATATCTAAAATATCAAACTTAAATACAATAACTGATGTCCTGATACCATAATTTTGGTGCAGATCTCAACTGATCAAACTCCTGAGGGCTTTGTAAAGTATCAAGGCATTTTATGAAGAAAAAAAAAGTAACTGAGTAAATCCGCTAACTTAATAAACAAGTTATTTTGAAATATGTGAGGCATAAAATTAATAAAAAAGTAGTTATGAATTATACATGATATTTTTACAAACAACATGTCTAATCCCCCGATGGTATGCCCTTTGCTAAAACTAGTGTTTAATTTTTAAAGAATGAGCATAACCTCAGTGATTAAACACTTATATTTAAACGCAAAAAAGAATGTTCTATGAGTACAATATAAATAGTCATGTGTTAACAAAATGGTCAATTTGAAACATTACTCTATCTCAATAGAGTTAGCGCGTCCAAAAGAACATTTGATACAATTTCGGTACCCTGAATATTGCACAAATGTACCGTCTTATACTAGCAATTCGACTGAGTCCGACCTCGAGCGACTTATACTAACTAGCTAGGCCATAACTAGTAACCAACTCAATGAATGGTGCGCTGTCACAAACTAAACCATTGGATCCAAGGCTCTCTTCATAAAATAACATTATTTGACTATAGAATCAACAGTAATAATAATAAGCCTATGGACATTATTCCGTTACAAGACGGTGCAACCATATTATACGATACAAGTATTGTCCATTTATTCAAAAATAAGGAATATATAATCAAATATCATCTTATCCTAAAATGATAAAGTAAGTCACATGGAACATTGTGCTCAATCATCTAACATATCATACCTTAAAAAATTGCAGTCACCTTTACTCAATTAAAACACTTACTTCAATTGCTCATCCGATGCTTTAAACAATTTGCAAATCCCTCGTTAACTGAAAAATAAC
The DNA here is from genome assembly GCA_900184695.1 of Betula pendula. NCBI lineage: Eukaryota > Viridiplantae > Streptophyta > Magnoliopsida > Fagales > Betulaceae > Betula > Betula pendula. Next base: position 322,943 of record FXXK01000325.1, read on the forward strand.
CCAACAATATGTTAAAAACGTAATCTCTTACTAATTGTGAATCATTGTGTGTCATTTGTCTAAAAAACCTCTAATTTGGCATTTATGGTAATCATCAAACGTTTGATATGATTATCAAACATTTAATCCTTGAAGATCGAACATTTGATAAAGAACAATTGAACGTTTGATGAATATCCAAAATGCATAAAAGTCCAAAAATTCTTATCAAACCTACTTACAACTATTTTTAACCTTAAAACATCATCTAACAACATTAAACAATCATTAAAGAACGTAGATAATACTCTTTGAAAGATGTAAAACACAAAGTAATTCATTTTATCAAAACATTTTGAAAAGTCATCATAAAAGCATTTGAATTACTATCACATAATTTGAAAGCATAAACCTGACCTCAATTAGTTTTAAAACAGTAAAATACAACATAATAAGAGCCAGGATTCGGAGGTTACCTTTGGAAAATATAATTTCCTTCAAATGAGAACTTTCCCTTAGAAAAAATCTCTTCAAGCTTTAACAAATGATTTATGGAGGTTTTGAGTTGGCCCTAAATGATTTTCTGAAGGGAATGAGATGTTATTTATAGGGAAGTGGGGTGTTAAACCGATTCTCTACGTAAAATCTATTTTAGAAAATGATCGAACGTTTGATCTATTTTTATCAGAGAATCTAGGGTTACTCTTCAAACGTTTGATGAAAGTATCGAACGTTTGATAAAAGCACATCAAACGTTTCATAAAAGCATCGAACGTTTGATATTCATACTGACATATTATGAGCATTACACAGGCTTTGCAGAGTTTATGTCTAATTTTCAAAGATTGAACGTTTAATGATCATCATCGAACTTTGATGGTCATATTTTTTGAATAAAATGTTATTTAAATGTTTAACAAAAATTGAAAAAACGTTTTTAATCAATCTTTTGTCAAATATTTATAAAATATAGCTTTTAATTATTTTAGGGCATTACATCTTTGTCTATGACTGTGTAGGTTCATAGCTTGGCTATGGTTATCGAAGCTTTTTGCATTTTGCTTAAACTTTTGATTGTATGAACTTGATGCTCAAGAATTGGTATCAATGAAATTGACAGATTCAAATTTCAAAAAAAAAAAAATGTATGCGAATACTAAGCTTGACGTTAAGTCAATGCTTAGAGATTCTTTCGTGAGATGGGTGTGTCATAATATGATTAATGGGTGCTGATGTAGCAAATTAACCCCCACCCCCCTTTTTTTAATGCTAACTCCGGAAAGTTTTTAATCACATTTTAAACCTCAAGAATCTATTTGTTAAAACTCCGAACCACATAGGCTAATTTTACATTTATTTGTTATATAAAATTAAAAGCACATGGAGTGATTTTATATATTCGCAATCCACGTGGACTAATTTAATATTTTTCGCTTTAATTCATTGTATTGAAATTATTTAGACACGACGTTTTGGATGTAGATTAATGTTATACGTGACTCTTTTATACCCCCAAATTCCTAATTTCATGTGAGATGGTGTTCATCGGGGTCAACTCTTCTAATAGGCAACCTTTGTGCTGTGGGTGGAGGAGCTGACGCATTAGCATTCACAACACCATATGATGGCCATGGGCTGCCATCTTTAGCATAGGAGAGTGTCGACATGTAATGGATGAGTGAAGTGAGAATGAAGCCCAACAACCACCGACTACTGACATAACCGCCTACAAATATGGTAGTAACAGTAATGTCGGAAGTAAAGTTGGTGGAATGAAGTCAGTCAATTTAACCGACTTCACCGACCGTGGCAAAGCCGCAGGCAAAGTTCCCCTACCACCTACTGCTTAACGGATACCTGGTCTTTTATTATAGTATTGAGATTAGTGACACATGGCGTTTTGGATGTGTGGCTATTTTTTCAGTGAACCTCGGTCAAGTAACCAGTGGCGGAGCTAGGAATTCATCTTTGAAGGGGCCGATTTTTTTTTTTCTCTATATTATGTTTCCACTATATATTATAAAAATATGATAAACAAAATTTGAAATAGAATGCACTATTTTTTAACACAATATGTGTGTAACAAAAAGTATATTTGTCAAACTTTATAAATAAATAAGTGCCGCCCTATGCGCACTAGTACAAAAAGAAATAAAAATACAAACATTTTAGAGAACTAAAATCATTAAGTATAGAAAATTGAAAAGTAAAAACTAGTAAAGTTATGCCTTCTTAAATTCTCTTTTACCCCTTTATCATGGTATGCTATTTCAATTCTCTCCTGTATTAAAAGTTACCCAATCTCTGACTAAATGCATTACGCCAAATCCTATGGCCTGTAAGTTGTAACTAGCTCAAAGGCATCATACTGACTCCAAAGAGATAAAATTAAAAAGACCACACCCTTTTTTTTCACCCAACATGTCTTCCTTAAGAGCCACATGTCTTCCTTAAACTCCTTCACCTCAACCACATAAGCTCAACTGATCAAGCATGCATATCTCCCATTCCCCATCTACCCTCCTCTCCCTGACTTCTCCTTGCACTACCCTTTAAAATTGAAATATCCTAATTAATCTTGCCTGGGTTTTATCTTCCATCTTTCATTAGAAAATTATGAAGCCTATCTCAAGTAACAAGTTTCCTTTCTTTCGCTCCTTAGTCTTTACCTGGAAAAAAAAAGAGAAAAAGGTAAAAATGGATTCCAAAACTATAAACTGAAATTATAGTTTCAGTTTCAACGTTATATGCGATTGGCAAACCCATCATACTTTGAGGAATTTCTAAGGTTAAAATTCCTTTCTCGGACTAGTCTTTCAATAAGAAAGGGAGAGGGGGAGAAGAAGAGAGAGCAAAAACTACAGTTGAGGAGAAACATGTGCACAGCCAAAGGTTGATTGTTGGGGCTATTGAATATTTTTGAAGGGCCATTAGCCAATCACATCTAAATCTTTTATACAAACATCTAAGACTTTTTTTTTTTTGAAGTTTCAGTAGGGGCCATGGCCCCTATTGGTCTTCATGTGGCTCCGCTAGTGCAAGTAACGGAGCAAAGCGCCATCTTCCTCTCACCGTGACACTCCAAACCCAAAAGCCTAACGGCTGAGTGCCACTTAAGCACTAAGGAAGATAAGACTCTGTTTTAGCAACACGCGTCACGATATAACTAGACATTCCCTTATCATACAGAGACTGACCGTTACCTGACCATTATCCTACCGTTGCGAAAACAAGGCGCGCATTAAAAGCCTTACAAAATCGCCAAAAAAATGAAAAGATAACAACAGAAAATGGCGGTCTGTTCTTCACTCTCAGTTCTCTTTGCCAATTCAGCCCCAAGACTCATTTCCAATCCCTTAGAAACTAGGGTTAGGTTTTTGAACCTCACCAAAGCCCTAGAACCTATGCCCTCCAAATTGTGCGGAAACCCGTGGAAGAATCGCAGGCTCACGAAGTTAAACCGTGCTGGACTTTCTGAGATCGAGCCCGATCTCAACGAAGACCCGGTTGACCGTTGGGCCACCAACAGTGTTTCCCGTGTACGGTCTCTCTCTTTGAGCCTCTTACTACGTTAATATCTCTGTGTGTGACTTTTTGTGGTGCACTTTGGTGTTTCAGGAAGATTTCAAGTTCGGGGTGTATGATGGGCACCACACGTACCACGAAGGCGAAGAAAAAGGTATTTTTGTTCGCTTTTATTTGTTTAGAGGGGCTTGGAATTTGAATTTTGAAGTGGTGGTGGTGATAGGGTCTTTGGGTCATGAAAATTTGGCGTTGTAAAATTTTTGGAGGATTTATTTTCATGTTGGCATGGAATTAAAGCTCCAATTTTTGTTTTCTATTACGTTTCTTGGGTTATAGGAAATTGGATCACGATGTGGAGTGTTTGTTAAGGTTAAGAAACCCTGCTATTGATGGTAAATGTTAGTTAGGGGGTCCAGTTTGGTCCTAGAGAAAAACTAAATTGTTGGCTATCTCTTTTACGCGCATCTGCTAAAAAGCATTAAATTGCCTTCTATTTTTGCTGCACTTATCTGCATTACAATATACACCATTAACTAATACTTTCTTTCTTTTTTTGTTTTATCAGTAATAGAAAGTTTTTAAAAAAAAAACGTAAGGTGCTCCTACGTACACATGCAGTATACAACAGGAACACCAACTAAAATAAGCAAAAGAAAGATTCAAACAACCCAACACCAGAACCCAACCAAGACAACCTAACACAGGCAGCCCTAAAACCCAAAACCCACTAAATGCTCCCTGCTAAAATACATGAGTCTTGCCTTTCCTATGCCTAAAGGACACGCCAGGAGTATCATAATTTATGGAGCACGCTAAGTTCAAAAGCTTCCTTCTGCCTTTGGAATTAGAGTATACAACAGGCAGTATACAACATGAACAACAACTAGAACAAGCAAAAGAAAGACCTAAACAACCCAACACTAGATAGAACCCAACCAAGACAACCTAACATAGGCAACCCTAAAACCCAAAACCCACTAAATGCTCGCTGCTAAAATACATGAGTCTTGCCTTTCCTATGCCTAAAAGGACACGCTTGGAGTATCAATAATTTATGGAGCACGCTAAGTTCAAAAGCTTCCTTCTGCCTCTGGAATTAGAGTGAACTTCTTTTACCTCCCAAGAATAATCATCACCAATGGCTGTTTAGGAGAGCCACGATCTGATCCTCAATCCCCTCACATGAGACCCTCACCACAGGACAAGCGTCCTTAACACAAAACCTAGCCCAATCCAAGGGTGTGACCGGGAGAAAAAAATCCAGAGATGGAAAATTCCCATCATCCCCATCCTTATAATCGCCTCCCTTACCCTTCACAACTAACGCTGAAGACAAACCAATACCAACCAGCAAGTTGTGGGTATGCACCAAACCTGTCGGACTTATGTTACCCCCCTTATCTACCACGGTGAAAGCTTCCGAAAAATTCTGACCTAGCTGAGGATGGGCTGACTCAGGCAAGCAACCACGAAGCGCAACAGAAGGTCTCAGCTTGAGAAAACCCCTCGCCAGAGATGCCTGGTCTGCAGTCTTGACAAACAGCAAATTCTGGACCACACCGGCATCCACTGGGCTTGTCGGAGAAAAAGGCAAGCCATTAGGCTCAAACGCCAAAAAAAGCCCAAAACACCCACTGGAACTGTGCATTGGGCGCCACCAACGGCAAAACACCAGGCGTGACGCTGAAAACCTCTCCCGCAAAAAGGCCCAAATCCACCTTCGAGTCCTCCTTAGCCTTGTGCTTGCAAAAATAGAAGTTTAAGGGCTTAGGTGTAATCACAGGGACCATACCTACCAGTGGACATGACCTCGGATAATGACCATCAGCGACGTCTGGCATCTTCGACCAAGATGGAGCAAACCCCTCGTACCGGAAAAATCCAGCCTCAACTGCCGACAACATCGCCTCTAGAGAGACGAGAGGATTCAAGTAGCCCCCATATTTAGGCCTGTACTAGGACCCGTAGACGGCCCCAAACCCTCTTCAAAAACCATTAAAAGCCCAGGGACCGTGTCCTCAGAGCCCGCTACGAGCCCAAGGCCCGTGACTGAGCCCACCACGTTGGCCCTCTTAGCATTGTGCTTAAGCAACAAATGGCCAAACCCAGCCCGCATCCGAAAACCTTTCACATCAGATTTTGGCTTCTTTTGGCCTAGCACATTGTCTTCCTTCCTTTGCTTTTGCCCCACAAAACTGCCAGCCCGCTCAATAAAGCCTTTCTTGCCCTTTGGATCAGAATTGGACTTTAGGCCCAGCCCAAAAGCCTGCATCCCTTGGATCGCACGCCCAAGGGCCCATTCTATTTCCTTTTTGATTTGATCAAGAAGACTTTTCCACGACCGAAGGTTCTTGAAATCCTTCCAAACTTTTCCACACATAATCTGCTCAAATGCGTCATCCTCTCCAACCCTAGATGGAGAGCACGCCGAACCTTGTGCATTGTACCCTAGATCTCTGGGCCTATTTGCTTCACATTGGTTCTTACCCAATGGATCAAAGGGTTGCATCTCCAGGTCATAACAATTCACCGCCGATCGCACCAAAAAATCTCGTCGGGCACCTCCAACGAAAAGGAATCAAGATCTTGCATACGACGAAACATCACCAACTACGAAGTACCTTTTCCCACCGGGGTGAACTGCATTCATACCTAGCCCAGACCCATCTTTCTTCCCCTTCGAAGGGGGAACACCAAGTGGCGAATCCAACATCACGGCGGAGGAGCTCACCATGGGTTTGAAATATACCTTCACCTTACTCAACTCGGCGGCTAAGTGACTCCATCCCCATCCTTCTCGACCCTCAAGAATCATAATACGACATCTTTAGCCACCCCTGTGTACACCGCCACCTCTAGAAACCGGCCATAACTATTGGAGCATGTCTGAGCGATAGACACTCTCAAACCTTCCCTGAAACTCTTGGTGAAGTCCTTTGATCCAGAATCACACAACAGATCCTCCACCGTAGAAGACAACCACCCAATACACAGTGAACTCAAAAATACAACATTAGAAAGACCCTTCCTCCTTTCCTCTTGCCGAAGGACCAACGCCCCTTCCCCCACCAAAAGCTCAGTCTTTTTGGCCTCCACAAAAAAACGTCTCAAAAAGACCATCTCTGACCTTCCACCAAGCTCTCTCAAAAAAAGGAGCTCACCTAACCAGCCCAAGATCACCTTTTACCTGCACCGAAGACTACATCTCAAACCACCAGGACCATATACACTGCAACTCACCGGATCGAAGCTAAAGCCTAGTGGGACGCGCCACCACTAGGAAATAGAGAGCAGGGGAAATCAAAAGTAGAGGGGCAGAAATCGGAGATAGAATAAGAAAAAGAGTGTTGATGTCGAAAATGAGCCTGGAAACTAGCGGGACGCACTACATGCGCCACCGCTAGCAGAGGGAGGGAGAAAGAGGATGAGAAATAAGAGAGAGAAGCTCTAACCATTAACTAATAATTAATTATCATTTAAAAAAAAAATGAGAGAGAGAGGAAACTGGTACATTCTCAATGTATTTTTACAAATATAATGAATGTGGGAATTTTTGTTTTTCTTTATCATTTTTTGTTTCAGTGAATTGTTAGGGTTTTGCAGTTAGAACATTGGTTGACTGTCTTTCGGTGTTGCTGAAGCCAAGGCCACATTACTTGTTTTCAGAGTGAGTTAAATTTAATTTTACATGTAATTGGGGGAGTGGGGTAGCAGGCGACGACAATGTTCAAGCTCATTAGAGACTTGAACCTATACATACGGTACAGACAACCAACAGACTTTCGTCTTGGTCCCAAATAAAACTACTCCATGTAAGTGTTGCCAAACCATCAATTCAGTCGCTCTAAGCTAGAAGGCCTTTTTTTTAAGAGAAGTTTGCCGTCTTTGTTAGTGAGACTAGCTCACAATTTCTCTTTTTGAAGATTAATATCCTTGTTTTCTGATAGTTTTGAGGCTACTTATGCTGATTAGCTTTTACTGGAATCTTCACTCAGGAACTTTTTGGGAACTACTAGCAGAAGAGATTGCAGCTGCAGAACCTCCTACAGGTTTTCAGGGTATAAATGAGTACCACTGACCTTTGACAATTTACTAACTTAAAATTAAAGATACTAAAGATCTTCTGGGTTGATTTTCTTCGCAGGCTTTATTTCATGGCTCTTCCTCCCAGCAATTGCTGCTGGGATGTTCTTCCATGTCCCGGTAGTTAAAAAAGTCCATATTTAACACATATAAAATAACAGATTGTTAAAGCTAATGTTACTGTATGACCAAACTGGTCTTAGTTTGTCATGATTGCAAAGTCATTCACTCATTGCTTGTCTTTCAGATGGTGTACTTGTTCATAGGAGCAGGCTTGTTTACGACAATATTTACCATAATTGAGCTGGATAAGCCAGATAAACCTCACAACTTCGAACCTCAAATATACAATATGGAGAGAGGAGCTCGGGACAAGTTGATAGCTGACTACAATACCATGAGCATATGGGACTTCAATGAGAAATATGGGGACCTTTGGGATTTCACTGTGATAAAGAATGACATAATGAAGAGATAGTTTTCTCCTTAGCATATGGCGTCATGAGAATAACCAATATGAGTATTAAAGGTATTTTCCCCAGGTTTTTTCAGTGACATTTCTTATACTTGTATTTCTCCCACTTTCTTATGTTTATTCAGCGAATGAATCCATCTTAAGTAATCGTTATTCTAGAAGCAAGCATTAACATCTAAATGATATATGATTGCAGCAAATCTAGCCATTCTAGCCTTGATTTGTTTAATTTTCTAGAAATTATGATGAAAGAAAATAATAGATTGTAAATTCTTTCCTTAGTTGGTCCTAGGCTTTGTTGAACCAAGCTGATGAAATCTTCTAGAAATTTCAAACAACGAAAAATTCAAGTAATGCTGTACTTTTTGGTGAATTTTGCAAATGCATAGCTATTGAACATATCATATTGCCTCCCAGAATTTGTGGACAGGACCAACTATAACTATATTGGATGCCTTTTTGAACTGTGAATTTTTCAAGAAATCATGGTAACAAATGCAGTATCAGGATCATATGCATCTTCAAATTGGATGCTTTCTAAGTTCAAGAGGACTATGAGGGTTTTTTTTTTTTGTTTCTGTTTCTAAAGTTTGTTTATGCTAAACTGCAATGTGCAGTTTGATGAGATTATACATGATTAAAGGTTATATTTACAATGTGAAACTGTTGGAAGAGCCTGGCTTCCCCAAACCCTCCCAACAAAAAAGGAAAAATAAAAAAGACAGTTTGGAAACAATCAATTCAAGCTCTTTACCTTCATAAGCATGTATATGAGGCTTCTAGTAATTGATAAACAATCCAGTCTTGACTAGCATTTTAAACCCAAATTGCATTTTAAATTTCTTCTTCGAGTTGTTTGCTTTAATTATTCAACACCTGATTGTTCATCAAACTTGCCTTACTTGGTTTCTTATGTATACGTACTGTTCATCAGAGCATCTTGTGGCATTGGATTGCTGCCTAGGAGGTTGATATTTCATTAGTCTCAAGGAGTCCCGGTTTTATAGCAGTGACAGTCCTTGGGGACTATCATAGTCTTCTCCTCCACCCTAAAGAAAAAAGATGCAGATGTGTCTTTTGATCTTCATATGTCTCTTGTCCAGATTTGCACTTCTTACCTACATCATTATCTCTTGTTGTCGCTATATTCTTGTAGTTAGTTATAAATGCCTAAAGTGTGTTGGAGGGCATGAACACTGGGTCCAAAACCTTGTCCGGCTACCACCAACCTGTGAGCTCTCAATTAGCATCCCTTTCACAATCTGACTATCACATGGGCTGATCTTGGTTTTCCTCAAGGCAGTGAAGCCCTAGTGTGTCTGCTATCAAATAAGGTTTCACATTTCTTTCAGGGTAGCATAGTCAGCCTGCTCCTCAAAGACTTCTTGAGTGAGTCATAATTGCCTCATAATGGGACACATACTAGCATTAACATGGTAATGCATTAGACTCATGCTGCTTAGCTTGTGTAAACTGGCTCATTTTTTCCCTAATTAAGGTAGGTTGTTAAAACACAGTATAAATCTGGTATGTTATTTAAAAGTTTTTGGGCTAAAGGGATCAATATGGTTGAAACTGCCCTCTCTGTTTTAATTGTCTCTTTATTTTCTTACAATCTGTTTCTGAGCCCATGACTATATTATATTTGTATTTTTGTATGCAAATCATGTTTTTGACAATCTTAGCATTATGGCATGGCTTGAAAGTGGTGTATGAGTGATGGTGGTGGAATGGCTATCGCAGAAGTTGCACTTGGCAGCACTGGTATAATTGGAAATCACTGGGGCTAGTTTCATTTGCCAGCTGGGAGAGAGGAGGAGGGGGTGGGGGTGGGTATACCATTTATAGTTACCATTTACAGTTCATCATGCACCATGGACTATTACCAGTCAGTTGAATAGCTTTATGAGGAGGGCAAGATTGTTAGATGCTCTGAGCTGGCTTGATGATTCTCTCTTTACATACTAATATATATACCATGTCTTCTGAATTCTGCTATTTGTCATATTGCAACAATATCTCTTCTCGATTTTCATTGTAATTTTCATAGTTTGTGTTTTTTATTCAAGAGCTTCAGCAAATTATGTGTAGGTATTTGAGTAACAGCATGGTGAAAGAGCAACATATTTTCTCATGGTTGATATTATGTTTTGGATCTTCTAAAGCTTATTTCAAGAATGCCTGTATTCTTTTTCTGACGGAACTTATATGGTTGGTTTTACAAAAGATCTTTTTTGCCCTGTTTCTGAAGATTTACTTCCATCCCTGGTTTAGAGATTATGGAGTTTTGTGTCATGATTAAAGAGCTTATTATCTAATTCTGTCACTTCGGTGGAGAAGACAAAGTAAAGGAGAAAATCAGAAACCACGACAAGTGGAGGTTCGTTAAAGAATTTGCTGGTGCCAAAAGTCATGAAGATCGGATAACTTTGATTGGAAAAGTCACTTTCTCATGTCAACAAATGTGAAATTACCTTCCAATCACTACTTGGATTCTAGAAGTTGATTGTGGGTAACCAAAGCTTGGTTCTTTAGAATTCATGACGATGTCGAATGTCAGAGCTGCTTATCTTTACGCAGAGACTAAATGAAATTCCTGGTCACATTTGTCGTCTAGGGAATGATTTGGAAAATGAGCGAGTGTACTCGTTAACAGACAACAGTATGGAGTAGAAAGTTAGAAATGGGCGTGTCGTTCGGGCGACGATAGCTTGGCTTCACATGTGTGGCCCAACGATGGCTGCCATAAGTCAAGGTCCCATTTGCTTCAACTCTTAACTTTTAATATCAAAAGTCATGGTATTTTATGGTACAAAACAAAAGGCAGGCACAAGATTACAGCCATTCGTATGATCTCTTGGTTCAAATTTTCCAGTCCTAGGATTGGAAAATTTTCCACTAGACGGCACAATGCTCCTAGATATTTCATACTCCATTGCCCACGTCCAGGTCTTGTTTTCCCTTGCTGCTGTAAGTTCAAGATAAGGGTTGTAATTCATGTTTACATATCGAATTTGAGTCATACAAAGGTATGAATATAAAACTATATAAGTCAATTTTAATCAAATTTATTTAATTAAACAAGTTAAATTAAACTTTAACCTGTTAATGCACATTAGATTTGTGCTAGGTTTACAAGTTGAGGTTATGTTAAAAACTGTCAGCCTCAAATGTCACGTCATTTTAAAAACCCTTCAAATTGTATTTGATTAAATCCACTCTTTGGATTGGAAAATGGAATAGTTGGGTACTAAATAGAGAGAAAGAAAGAAAAAAGAAAGAAAGAAGCCTTTTGAGGTTGTCCGCCAATGTCCGTGCTATGTTACTTGCTTGCAAAATTAAGGACTTTTAATGGGATGTTCAAAATTGTCAATTGTGCACAGCGTCATGGAATTCAATGAATTACTTTTCTTTCTTTCTTTTTTTTAAGTAAAATTCAATGAATTACTGACATCAAGGGGCTTGTTATTTCTTTAGTGCCCTCATTGAAAAGTCCAATTGTTTAAATGCATTTTATCTTAAAGGTCCATATCTGCCAACGTCTAGCGATTGGTGGCTACATTTATAATTCAAAAATGTTGACCAGAAGATAACGTGGAAATTATTTAGCAGTAGAAGGTGCAAAAAGAAGAATCGTCTTGACAAGGAACTTGACAAATAGAGTTTCTCTTCTATATATTATGGATCTGGCGGAATGTCAGTAAGGTAAACTCTTCAGGGGAAGGGTTGAAGGAAGAAAGAAACCATAATGAAAACCAAAACCCTTTACAGTTCTTCCCTCTTCTTCTTCTTCTTCTTCTTCTTCTACCACCACCTTCTTCTCCACACATCACATGCCCAACCAGAACCAAACACCACAGGCTTCACCTGCACAAACCAGACCGCCCATCCATGCCAAACCTACGCCTTCTACCGAGCCACAGCCCCAAACTTCCTTGACCTGGCCTCCATAGCTGACCTCTTTTCCCTCAGTCGCCTAATGATATCAGAACCCAGCAACATATCCTCCCCTTCCTCCCCTCTCGTCGCCAGCCAGCCCCTCTTTGTTCCCCTTACATGTTCTTGCAACTCTGTTAACACTTCCGTTAGCATCTCTTATGCCAATCTCTCATATGCAATCAATTCAGGCGACACGTTCTACCTTGTCTCCACCAATAAATTTCAGAATCTTACAACCTACCAATCTGTTATGGTTGTCAACCCCACCCTCGTCGCTACCAACCTCTCTATTGGGGTTAACGTCATCTTTCCCATCTTCTGCAAGTGCCCCAACAGGACCCAGTTGCAGAATCAAGTCAATTTTCTGGTATCCTATGTTTTCCAACCTTCTGATAACATATCATCAATTGCTTCAAGGTTTGGAGTACAGCCACAGTCTATAATTGATGTTAATGGGGATAACTTTCAGCCTTTCAATACCATATTCATTCCGGTCACTCGGCTTCCAGAGCTGTCACAGCCTGCTGTGGCGGCGGCTCCTTCTCCTTCTCCGCCGCCGCCTCCTCCTGTACAGACTGATAAGCGGGAAGGGGTTGTTACAGGGTTGGCAATTGGGTTGGGAATTACTGGGTTTTTGCTACTTTTGCTTTGTGGGTTGTGGGTTTATAGAGAGACTGTGTTGAAGAACAGGAAGGGCCTGGAGGAAGATAAGGAGAAGCAGAGGCAGCTGCTGGGTATGGAAAGGAAGGGGTTGAAGAAAATGGAGTCGAACTTGATGGCAGATGTTTCAGATTGCTTGGACAAGTACAAGATGTTTAAGATTGAAGAGTTGATTGAAGGCACTGATGGGTTCAGTGAGAGTTGTTTGATTCAGGGATCTGTGTACAAAGGGTCCATTGATGGCGAGGTCTATGCCATCAAGAAGATGAAGTGGAATGCCTATGAGGAGCTCAAGATCTTACAGAAGGTAAAAAAAAAAAAATCCTCTTTTCACATATTGTACAGTCTTTACTGTTAATTAGGTTAACATTGAAATAAGGTAGATTAGATTAATAAATCACAGGAATTATGTGCTTAAATCACGAAAGTCTTCCTAAGTTTACTTTATGATGTTAAACGGTTTCACAAATAAGGTTTATCAGCACTAAATTACACAAGAATAATGTTTATATTTTTATCTCACAATGTTGACGTGTCAGTTTTAATCAACTTTTAGATTAGACATTGTTTAAAATAAAAAATTTAAATAGTTAGTTAAAACTGTTAAATCATGATTGTGAAATAAAAATGTGGTATATAGTAAAAGTGGCATAACAAAAGCAAATGGTAAAATGGCGTTTTAAGCCGCTCATCAATTAATTAAAAAAAAAAAGAGAGCCACTCATCAATTTCAAACCCCTGATTTTTGCAAATATCCCATTTTAATAAATAATATCATCTATTCATTTTTTTTCTTTTTCTTTTTTTTTTTCTTTTTTTTTAAAAAAAAACGACATTCATATGGGTTTTAGCTTTTGAAAATACTTCAAAAAAAGAAAAAGAAAAAAGGTATGAGATTCCATTTAAATTTGTAGAACCATGCGCTTTCCCATTGAATGAATCAGTGACATACTGCAATAGAGCTTTATTTTAATTGTGTTTGGTTTTGAAACTTTCCAACAAAGTAGGCTCAATGACATGAGTCGAGGAGCATTATAATATCCTATTTCTTTATTGTCAAAGGAGTATAAAACAATGGTTAGGTGAGGTGATCTGCCTATAAAAAAAATGCTAAGGTTCTAGGAAGTATTATGTTAGAGCTATGTCACCATGGTCCACTTGTTCGGGTTGAAGGTTGTTCAAAGCAGAGGAATAAACCTTTAGATGCCCTAGAAGTGACATTATTCTATTATTTACCGTCTTAATGCTTATAGCACTCATAATAGTTTTTTTTTTCTTTCTAAATTTAGAGAATAAAACTATTTTTTCTTCCCTATTTAAATACACTTCATAATAGCTTTCATTATCTTTTTATATACAATTAAAATATTATTTCTTTACAAAATACAAGTTCTTTATCTACCCTCACACAATCCTCAATAAAAGGCAAAAATAAATAGAGGAGTAATGATAAAGAAATATTTTGTGTTAAAATAATGAATAGGGAAGTTAAAGTGCTATCCAGTGCATTGTGTAGCATTGTAGCATACCCAATGTTTAGGGAAACAATGTGGAAGTTGCTGCATGTGAGTTTTTGTGGGCTTTTTTTTTTTTTTTAGAGTTTTCTTATATTTAAGGAGGGGAAAAGCTTATTGAGAAGCTATTGTAAGTGCTCTAATACTTGTATGAGAGTTGTTACCTTGCATTCTTTGGTTTATTTGCATTCCATCTCTTTTTTGCAAATCAATCATTGGATTTGTGGAACCCACCTGTATGACCCACATGTGGGTGGATCCTACAAATTCAATGATTGATTTGCAAAAAAGTTGTACGGAGATGGACATGAGATGAATCAAAAATGTTAAAAAAGCTTTTCTCTACTTGTATTTAGAAATGCTAGTGAAGATGTTAAAATATGATGAAGGGAGTTCTACAAATTGAACCATCACCAAAAATGAATCAAGAAATGTAAATTATTGTCACTTATTTAGGAAGATGGTCAGTTCAACAGAAAACATTATTAACTTCCAATTGTGCCCTACATTCTGTATTTTAGCCATTATTAATTTTATTTCATTGGTTGGGCCACATAGCTGGCTTGATTCTTTTGCTGGGAAGCTTTTCAATCTTTGTCTTATTTTTGAAACTTGACCTTAATTACATAGTAATTTATTTAAGCTTTCTTTTTGTTTGTTTTTGCTCAAGAAAAAAAAAAAGAAAGATAAGCTGTTTCTTTCCTTTGTTTTTTTCTATCATTTGGAAAATTTAAGCAAACAAACGGACAAGCAACAAGACTGCTGGAGGGAAGAAAAGGTCCAGGCCAGAATTCTAAATAGGCCAAGAAGCCCAAAAACTTCGCAGTGAGGCTTAGCCCCTTCTTTTGTCACGGAACAAAATTTTGCCTTTCCCATTAACCAAGCAAGGCAGAAAGCCATCTATGCTCTTAGGAAATATATGGGCTTTGTGCGCAGAACTGTATAAAATTGGCTATATAATTACAATTTTGTTCTCTCTTTTTGTTTAGTTATCTAGTTAAATGACAATTACACTCATGTCAGGCCGGTTGACATGACGTAATTTTAAGTGGGTTACACTTTTAGTTTTTTTAATAATGCTAAATACTATACTTCCATTTCATTGGGCTAATGTGGCAGTGCCCATCAGTTCTTAGATTTTTTGTTTTAGCAAGGACTGATGGACACTGTCATATCAGCTCAGTGAAATAAGAATATAGTATGTAGCATTATTCTTGTTTTTTTTAAGTGTTTGATATTATAAACCACTTAAAACATGACATGTTAGCCGTGTGATATTGGTTTTTTGTTTTTTTTTTTTCCCCCCTATAAGATAGCTTTTTATTTTGGATGAAGTAAGTTTAATTTTTAGAATTATCAGTGACAAAACCATGATTTTGTCTTGTGCAGGTAAACCATGGGAATTTGGTGAAGTTAGAGGGCTTCTGCATAGACCCAGAGGATGCAACTTGCTATCTAATCTATGAGTATGTTGAAAACGGATCTCTTCAATCATGGCTGCATGGAAACAAGGATCAAAAACTGAACTGGAAAACAAGGCTACGAATAGCCATTGATGTTGCAAATGGTCTCCAATACATCCACGAGCACACCAGGCCAAGGGTTGTACACAAAGACATCAAAAGCAGCAACATTCTCTTAGACACAAACATGAGAGCCAAAATTGCCAACTTTGGACTTGCAAAATCCGGATGCAATGCCATAACAATGCATATTGTTGGAACTCAAGGTTATATTGCACCTGAGTATTTAGCTGATGGGGTGGTCTCGACAAAAATGGATGTATTTTCTTTTGGGGTGGTTTTGCTGGAACTTGTTTCTGGGAAGGAGGCCACTGATGAGGATGGGGACGTTTTGTGGGCAAAGACTACTGGAATTTTGGATGGCAATGAAGAGAGGAAGGCAAATAGGGTGAAGAAATGGATGGATGAGGTTCTGAAGGCAGAGTCATGCTCCATGGATAGTGTGACAAATGTCATGACCATTGCCATTGCTTGCTTGCATAGAGATCCATCGAAGCGGCCAAGTATGGTGGATGTTGCTTATGGGCTGTGTAAGAGTGATGATTTGTGTTGTGACATCTCGGATGATGGAATGGCATCTCCACTGATATTGGCACGATAATTTAAACATTAATGGTTACTTAGTCAACGACCTGCTTGCGTATGGTGGTTGATGGAATTTGTAGAAGAATAATGTGAACATTAGATTTGTAAGGAGGAAATTTTGAAATGTATTATTATGTAAGTCAGCTCTTCAAATTTAGCTTTTATCTAAAAGTTTGAAAAAACTTACAAAGAGGACTATTTAACAAGCTTTCTACTTTATTTCAAATTTAACTTTGCTTAGATACGCTCTCCAAATATCAAGAGTCAAAAAGTGAAAGCTATTTAACTCTTTAAGCTTATATATTCATTTTTTTTTTCTTTTTTTCATCTACCAAGAACATAAACAGAATTAAAAAATATTTAACTAAAATAGAGAAAAATGTAAATAATTTTATGTTTGATTCTTTTTAAAAGTTCGCTCCCCAAATTATAAAAAGTGAATTTTTCTTTTTAAATTTAACTTTTATTTTAATACCTTAACTTTTTTACCCGAAGAAAAGTGAGAGCCAGAGCCGCACCACAAGAGGATGGTAGTGATGACTGAGTCGAGTTTGTGTTTGATTTTTGGTGGTGGCAGAAGAAAAAGATACAAACCAACAAATGGACTGAATTCCTCGTGCTCATCATAGCATATGGAGAAAGCTAGTAATCTTTACTATTATTATTATTTTTTTTTTGTGATTAGTAATCTTTACTATTAGTTCATGTCATGTATGTCCAAAACCATTCTAAATCCTAATAAATTGCCTGTTTCAAAAAGAAGAATTAGCGTTCGATTTAAACCCATTTTTATGTCGGACTTAAAATGACCATAATACCCTTGATCCACAGGGTAGGTCTCCTTGACCATGAGACCCACGGCACATTGCATCCATGTTAACCAAAAATCTTAACAGCATGGAGTTAAATGAAAGGGGCTAATGGTTTCACTCGGGATCAATTGTAACATTTTTTGTCAGTAAGACAATAAGGATTAATAAAAATAGGGTTAACTGTTTTTCAAAAGGGATACCCAATTATTTTATGGTATTATGGATTCGTACAATTCTAAAGAACAGCAGTGTCTCGCAATTCTTAAAATTGTTACCGTTCATTTAAAACTAACGGACACGATTGTAACCCTTTTCTTTCCAAAAACCATAATTTAATCCTTTTATGCAATTCATTTTTCTTGTAAATATCCATTTTCCATAAAAATCCATTTTTCCCTTTAAATTAAAGCATGTAAAACACAGTTATAACATACATGAACATATTAAATAATAGCAACAACAAGGCTCATTGTTACACAAAGAACATAAGCATTTACAAAACATTTGTAACAAGGTCAATAAGTTTGTACTTACCTCGTTCCCTAATTTCTTTGTTTTTCCCTTTGTCCATAACTTCCTATTTATTTTCTTTGTGAGTATGAATTTTTCTTCTACTTAGCATCTTAAATTTCTAAAACCTAAATTCCTTACTAAAATTTAAGACACTAAATACCCAGAAATCAACAACACCAAAGCTTAAAAAAACACACTCCCACTCGGCCTGTACAAGAAAAAACCTCCTTAAAAATTTTCTTCTTAAGAGAGGCTGTCTATTTAGCTAACCCGAAAATATCATAAAGAAGACTTCTATTAACCAATAAAATTTTTCTCATTTGGCCGTGATTCCAGAACACCCATTTTCGGCTATGTGCAAGGTTAAACAGAAAAACCTCTCAAACTCTAACTAGAAGAGTTAGAATATTCTTGTACAAATACATTGAAGAAATTTAGAATATTTCTGGAAATTTCACCTCCAATATGGTGTTCATGTAACTGCTGGATGAGAGTCAAAGAGGCTCAAAATAGTTTAAAATAGGCCTTCAAAAGAGGCTTAAAAGGCTTATTATTTGAATACGATTAACGATTAATAATCAGCCTTTAATAATTTAGTTTGCAATTACTTAAAAATAATAACAATTTAATACGATTCACGCATAAGACGATGAGGCTAAGGGTACGTTTGAACTTGTAATTTTGTAGATAATAAGTGCGATTTTAAATCAAATCGCAAAAAATATATTGTTTGGGAACTACGTTCTTAAAAAATTGTAATTTGAAAAAGTAAAAAAATTTGCATTTTAAAATCGCAGATAAAATGGGTACTTTTTAAAAATGTAGAATTTTAAAATGCTAAATTACAATTTTAAAGGTCAAACTACGATTTTGCCAAACGCTTAACTGCGTTTTCAAAAATCACGTTTTCAAATTACACTTTTTAAAATCATTATTTTTAAAATTACAATATCAAACGGACCTTAGACTAAAACGCGCGCAAGAGTACAATGGGTTTGTTTTTAATGCTGGCTAAGTACTAAATTTTGATTTCTTTCTAAACCAAGAACAAGATGTACTGGATTCCACAAGTGAAATAAAAACAAAAAAAAAAAGATTCCACAGTGAGATGTGCCCCCCGTCCCCCGTTTGTTTTTTAATGTTGTCTAAGTACTAGATTTTGATTTCTTTCTAAACCAAGAAGTGCTAGATTCATTTACCAAAAAAAAAAACACAGAAGTAGTAGATTCCACAGTGAGATGTCTCATCCTATGTAGCTTGTGTGATCACAAGGGATTCGGGGAATGGAGTAATTGGAGTAAAAAGACAAGATGCATGTGCCGGGCCTGACACTTGTACCATAGAGGAGACACCTCCACATCTCTATTCTATACGAGTAGAGCTGGGCATCCCGCGTCCATTTTCTATTTTAAAAATAAAAAAAAATGTTTTTTTTATTATAAAACAGGCTTAAAAAATAAGAAAAAATATTTTTTTTAACGAAAAAAGAACAGGTTCAGGTTTATTTCATCCCCATTTTTAACCTTAGAAAAAAACAAAATGAGAATTGGACAAGTTTAAGCCTGTTTTATAATAGAAAAAAGTATTTTTTTTTTATTTTTAATTTTTTATTTTCAATTAAAACGGACGCTAGGCGTCCGCTCATGCGGACGCCTAGCAAGACTCATTCTATACTCTTACCTTCTTATATAACTCATATTCTAAGATTTTTTTTATATAGAAACTTAACTTTCAATTTACAATTTTACGCCTTAATTTTATCTCTTTTCTTTTTCTAACCAATCCATTAACTTTAAATAATTTAACTAACAATTTATTTAACATCTTCTAATTTAATTAATCCAAACATTTACTATTATTCTAATTTTACCATTTCAAATTTCATTTATAATTTAGTCTAATTCATAAACTTAAAACCTCTTTAATCGAGGATTAAAAATATGGAGTATTACAACGATTTTGCCATGACATCCATTTTTAACCCTTTTCTTTCCAAAAACCATAATTTAATCCTTTTATGCAATTCATTTTTCTTTTAAATATCCATTTTCCATAAAATCCATTTTTCCCCTTTAAAGCATGTAAAACACAGTTATAACATATATATGAACACATTAAATAATAGCAACAACAAGCAAGGCTCATTATTACACATAGAAACATTTACAAAACATTTGTAGCAAGGTCCATAAGTTTGTACTCACCTCGTTTGCTAATTTTTTTTGTTTTTCCCTTTGTCCATAAATTCCTATTTATTGTCCGCAATTAAATCTTTCTTTGTTAGTATGAATTTTTCTTCTACTAAGCATCTTAAATTTCTAAAACCTAACTTCCTTACTAAAATTTAAGACACTAAATACCTAGAAATCAACAACACCAAATCTTAAAATTAACACACTCCCACTCGGCCTATAAAAGGAAAAACCTCATGAAAAATTTTCTTCTTAAGGGGGGTTGTGAGGCTATCTATTTAGCTAACCTGAAAATATCATAACGAAGACTTTTTAATTTCTCCTTAGCCCTTTTTTCCTTATTCAATTAGAGAAAAAAAAAAAAAAAAGAACTTCTATTAACCAATAATATTTTCTCATTCAGCCATGATCTAGAACACCTTGTTTTTCAGCTATGTGCACAGTTAAACAGAAAAACCTCTCAAGCTCTGTAAGCGAGCTTGTGTTACACATCCAAATTTTTCATACATATAGCGTTGGTTGGATTAGAGTTTGGGAGGGTTTTTAATTTTGAAAGGTAATAAAAAGTGATTGATGTAATATAAATAAAATTATGTTATAAAATTTTTTATATGAAATTAAAAAAAAAATTATTTTTTAGTAAATTTATTTAAATAGTAAAAAATAAATAATGTAATAAAAAAGTTAAAATAAAAATAAAAATTGTTAAAGTAATTGGTGAAATAAAAGTTAAATGTTTTTATGTGATTTTTTTTTTTTTTTTTACAAAATTTGCAATTCACGTTTTGCCAAACGGTCCCTAGTGTCTAAATAGACCTTCACATTTGTGATGTAATTTTTTTTTTTTTCAAAGCCATAAATTTGTGAGATATTCTGACTTACCGTCGGGCAATCTTCTGGACGTGTATCTCTATTAAACTTTAACTTGCAAAAGTTAGAATATTATAGTACAAATACATTGAAGAAGTTTAGAATATTCTGTCACAAATTTCAAAAAGAAATTTAGAATTCAGCCTAGTAATTGATATTTCTGGAAATTTCACCACCAATATGGTGTTCATGTAACTACTCTGGATGCACATCCCCTTTTTTCTCTTCCCCCGTTATTGAATAGAATAAAAAAAAAAAAAAAAAACTACTACTGGATGCATAGAGTCAAAAGGCCCAAAATAGTCTAAAATAGGCTTTAAAAAGAAATTCAAAAAGGCTTATTTAGTAATTAATAATCAACTTTTAATAACCGCATAAAAATTAATTTACGACTACTTAAAACTAATAACCGCTTAAAACGATTACAGTTACGTGTTATGATAACAAAGTATAAGGGATATAGTTTGCAATAGTTATCTATTTGAGTCAACATTGTAGTATCTCAAAGTCGTAGAGTTAGTATTGTTTTAATATGGGTTATCTCGGAATAGTTTATTTGTATTAAGGGTTTATAGGAGTTCATATTATATTCTATGTCTTTGTAAATTTGTAATTCTCTTATTTATAGGTGTGAGTAATTAATAAAAATGAAGTAAAATTAATCTCAAATATTGTGTTTAAAAATATATATATTTCTCAAAATTTAAAGAGCCTAAACTATTTAAATTCCCTCAAAATCTAACAATCTATCATGTTCTATACCATTACCTTTTGTGAAATGAATTCACGTAATGTTGCGATTAAGTTAGAGTAGTTGTACATCCCTAATACAATGATGCATAACACGATGAGGCCAAGACTAAAACACGCGCAAGATTAAAATGAGTTTGTTTTTAATACTGGCTAAGTACTAAGGTTATATTTGTTAAGTTATTTTATTTTTTCCCCTTTAAAATTAATCACACTTTTAATATTTTTCAATTACTTTTTAATAATTTTTTTATTTTTTTATATCACATCACTTACTTTTTATTACTATTTAAATAAAAAATTCACTAAAAAACAAAAAAAAAAATTATTTTTTCATACAAAAAATTCATAATAATTTTTATATTTTATATCACACTGTTTTAAAATAAAAATATCCTAAATTTTGATTTCTTTCTAAACCAAGAAGTACTAGATTTAGGTTTTTTTTAAAAAAAAAGTACTAGATTCTACAGTGAGATGTCCCCCTCGTCCCACGTTTGTATTTAATGCAGGCCAAGTACTATTTTGATTTCTTTCCAAACCAAGAACTGAAGTACTAATTACACAAAAAAAAAGTACTAGATTCTACAGTGAGATGTCTCATCCTAATTCCTAAGTAGCTTGCGTGACCACAAGGGAATGCATGTGACGGGCCTGACACTTGTACCATAGAGGAGGAGACACCTCCAGATCTACCTTCAATCCTCTTAGGATTATATAACTCATATTCTAAGGGTTTTTTTTAAAAAAAAAAAAAATTTATAATATATATAAAAGCTTTCACACTTTAGTCACAAAATGCAGAGAAGCAAAAGTTTCTCAACTATATTATTATTATTATATCTATATGGGAACTTAACTTTCAATTTACAATTACGCCTTAATTTTAATTTTATCTCTTTTTCGTTTTCTAACTAACCCATTAACTTTAAATAAATTAACTAACAATTTATTCAACATCTTCTAAATGAATTAATCCAAACATTTACTATTATTCTAATTTCACCATTTCAAATTTCATTACTTATTATTTTCTTTTTAAGCACGAAATTGTCCCCAGTTTTCTTTCATTTTCTTTTTACCATCCACACTATCATTTTATATTGGTACTAATACTATTAACATTATTACTTTTATCACTTGCAACCTAAAAATAACTTCCTTAGCCACAAATAAAATTCTCTAATTTTTAAATTATATGTAAACAAGTCAGAGCCTAAAATAAAATCCTTAACAAAAAAAAAAAAATCGAAGGCTCTAAACTAAATTTCATTAACCATAACTCAGTTTCATAATATGCACGTAACTTCTCCAAAATTATTACTTTGCCCATAAAATATTATAATTTAGTCTAATTCATAAACTTAAAACCTCTTTAATCAAGGATTAAAAATTTGGAGTATTACATCGATTTTGCCATGACATCCATTTTTAACCCTTTTTTGTTTTTTTTCAAGAAATGACATTTTGGACCATCCATCCAAAGAAAAATGACCAAACCATTTAAATGGATAGTCAGATGAATCACCTTCAAAAAGCTTTAGGGATGGTTCGACTACTCCTTCAAGCCCTTGAAGGGGTGGCCAACCATCTCTGAAAAGCCTTTTTTAAGTGTGGTTAGTCACCCCAAAAGTTTTGAGGGAATATCAATCACTCCAACAAACTTAAGAAAATGGTTTGATCCCCAAGCCTTTGAGAGATGGTCTGCCACCCTCTCCAAGCTTGGGAGGATGGCCAGCCTACTCGTAAGACTTTTAATAGTAATTCGGTCACCATAGTTAGATGGCTGGCCTAAGATATATATATTAATGTTATTAGAAAAATAATATGACAAAATTGTGATCATTCATTTAGAATTTTAAGAATTGTAGAATCAGGGATGTACATGTGAGCAGATGTTAATCGCCTACATTTACTCTCTACAGTTATCCGCCATCCGCACATACGGGTAGAAAAATTACTATCCGCATATGCAGATGTAGATAGTGATTTTAGGGTATACGAATGCGATTAATAATCGCATCCGCATACCCTTTTATATATATATATATACTGCAAAAATAATGTAAAATCAATATATTTTCAAAACATTATGACTTAAAAAAATTTAGAAAAAACTTTAGATAGACTCCTTGAATTTTAGTAATTTTGGACATACCCCTCCTAAATTTTAAAAATTTTTGCTGTGGTTCCCTGAATTCTAATGTTTATCACTTATATCATTTCCATTAGGATTTTCCGTTAAATCATAATGGAAGGGTGAAAAATTTTCTGAAATACCTCTCATTCTTTATATATATATATATATATTTTTAAAAAAATGCATAAATATTTTGAGAATTTTGACAGGATTCACCGCTGAATCTTGATGGAAGAGAGTAAAATAAAATAAGTTATAAATTCAAGGTACCAAAGTGAAAGTTTTTAAAGATTAAGGGATATGCTAAAAAGACCTAAAGTTTAGGAGATCTATATGAAGTTTTTCCAAAAATTTAAACAAGACTAAAACACTAAAAAAGTGGCTCAAATTATTTTTAAAATCATTTAAAATATGTTATAATAGAGACTCAAAGAAGTCCCAAAAAAAAACTTATTATCTAACATGTAAATNTTTTTTTTTTTTTATAAGCAAAGTTGGAGAAAAGGAAAAAAGTTTAAGATGGATCTTTCTCACTTTTGATTCTTACAGATACTAAAAAGGGAAGAGAAATGAGAATGCTTCCATAATAATTATGAGAAGCAGCCCATTTGACAACTATAAAAGATAAATGCTATTTTACATTATTTTAGCAATCTTCCAACATATAATGTTGGATTGAACATGTTACTTTAGTTGAGTATACTAAAAAAATACAAATTAACATTTTTCATTGAAAACTCAAATTTTCATTTCACTTTTTATAAATTTAAGGAATAAAACTATTTTTTATTTTTCTATCTAAATACATTTTGCAATAACTTTCCTTATATTTCTTTATACCATTAAAATATTATTTTTTTTACAAATCCTTATGTGTTACATGTTTTACAAAATTTTAAAACAATTCTTCATGAAAGGCGAAGAGGGGGAGAGATAAATATTTTGCACCATTAAAATATTATTTATTTATAAAATGCAATTTTCTTATTTATCCTCGCATTTTTTACAAAATTTAGGGCCTGTTTGTTAACCACTTTCCCCTTCCCCTTTTTTTTACTCCATCAAAATCAACACCACTTTTAATATTCTATCAATCATTTTTTAACAACTGTTTTTACTTTTTATATCACATCACTAATTTTTTATTACTATTCAAATAAAAAACTCACTAAAAAACAAAAAAAATTTCATACAAAAAATTTATAACATTCTTCTTACTTTATATCACATCATTCACTTCTATTACTATTCAAAACACACAAAAAAGCTAAAGGCTTTAACAAACAGCCCTTAGTCCCCAATGAAAGGTGGAGAGAGGAGAGATAAATATTTTGCACCATGAAAATATTCTTTCTTTACAAAATACAATTTTCCTATTTACCTTCACATTTTTAAAAAATTCAGTCCCCAATGAAAGGTGGAGAGACAATGGATAAATATTTTGTGTTAAAATAATGGATATGAAAGTTAAAGTGTTAGCTAATATATTGGATAACACAATAGCTTACCCAATGTTTAGGAAATGTATAGGGTATGTTGGATCGAACCTTTAACCATCTCACTTGAAAATCAATTGATGTCTAATAAGATAAGTCAAAACCTTTTATGACATTCGAAATTATATGCAGGAGCATGTTTTAAGAGCCGTTAATGTGAGCAAAGCAGCATTGTTTACACCCAACATGGTATCTGCTACCTATGGCATTTTAAAAAATTTTGAAATTTTTTCTTATATTAAAAGAAGGAAAAAGATTTTAGAAAAGTTGCTGATAGTAATCAAACATGTTACAATCAACCGTCTAAATTTGTGCAACCTTAAATTGACAATCATCGGACTATTTGGATTTTCATTTTTGGTTTAAATTTAAATAAAATGCAATTAACTATTCGCATTACACTAGTCTTTGCTATAATATCAAAGTTCAAGTGACACGTGAAATTATTACCTAAGACCTAGGACAAGATTCACCTGTCTTTTTTTGGTTTTCCTTGTTATGCTTCTCTCTAAGTAAAGCAAATAACTTCATTCGGATCAAGAACTCCCTATATAATCCTTTCCTCATTTGATTAAAAAAATAAAAAAAATNAGAAAAAGATAAAATTTTTAAAATATGACCATTAGAAGAAGACAACAATTTAAAAATATGACTATTAGGAAAAAAAGTAAAATTTTCAAAACATGACTGTTGGGATAGAACAAATATTAAAAAATATGACGGTTAGTAAAAGACAAACATTCAAAAATATAAATATTTGAGAAATAATAAAGAAGTATTTGAAAAATAATATTAAATGGAATAGTGATAGTGGATAGTTAATTTGCTGAGGCTGCTATGAGTGCTTTAAAAAAAGTTGATGGTTAAAATAGAGAAAAAGTGGTTTTCAGTTAAATTAGCTAATAAAATTTGTTGAGGCCACTAAAAATGTTCTTACTTTATATCACATCATTCACTTCTATTACTATTCAAAACACACAAAAAAGCTAAAGGCTTTAACAAACAGCCCTTAGTCCCCAATGAAAGGTGGAGAGAGGAGAGATAAATATTTTGCACCATGAAAATATTTTTTCTTTACAAAATGCAATTTTCCTATTTACCTTCACATTTTTTACAAAATTCAGTCCCCCAACGAAAGGTGGAGAGACAAGGGATAAATCTTTTGTGTTAAAATAATGGATATGAAAGTTAAAGTGTTAGTTAATATATTGGATAACACAGTAGCTTACCCAATGTTTAGGAAATGTATAAGGTATGTTGGATCGAACCTTTGATCATCTCACTTGAAAATCAATTGATGTCTAATAAGAGAAGTCAAAACCTTTTATGACATTCGAAATTATATGCGGGAGCATGTTTTAAGAGTCGTCAATGTGAGTAAAGCAGTATTGTTTACACCCAACATGGTATCTGCTACCTGTGGCATTTTAAAAATTTTGAAATTTTTTCTTATATTGAAAGAAGGAAAAAGATTTTAGAAAAGTTGCTGAAAGTAATCAAACATGTTACAATCAACCGTCTAAATTTGTGCAACCTTAAATTGACAATCTTCGGACTATTTGGATTTTCATTTTTGGTTTAAATTTATATGAAGTACAATTAACTATTCGCATTACACTAGTCTTTGCTATAATATCATAGTTCAAGTGACACGTGAAATTATTACCTAAGACCTAGGACAAGATTCACCTGTCTTTTTTTGGTTTTCCTTGTTATGCATCTCTCTAAGTAAAGCAAATAACTTCATTCGGATCAAGAACTCTCTATATAATCCTTTCCTCATTTGATTAAAAAAAAAAATTATTTTTTTTTTTAATCAAATGAGGAAGGATTATATAGAGAGTTCTTGATCCGAATGAATTTATTTGCTTTACTTAGAGAGATGCATAACAAGGAAACCAAAAAAAGACAGGTGAATCTTGTCCTAGGTCTTAGGTAATAATTTCACGTGTCACTTGGAACTTTGATATTATAGCAAAGACTAGTGTAATGCGATAGTTATTCATTTTATTTAAATTTAAACCAAAAATGAAAATCCAAATAGTCCGAAGATTGTCAATTTAAGGTGCACAAATTTAGACGGTTGATTGTAACATGTTTGATTACTTTCAGCAACTTTTCTAAAATCTTTTTCCTTCTTTCAATATAAGAAAAAATTTCAAAATTTTTAAAATGCCAGGTAGCAGATACCATGTTGGGTGTAAACAATACTGCTTTACTCACATTGACGACTCTTAAAACATGCTCCCGCTTTAATTTCGAATGTCATAAAAGGTTTTGACTTCTCCTTATTAGACATCAATTGATTTTCAAGTGAGATGATCAAAGGTTCGATCCAACATACCTTATAAATTTCCTAAACATTGGGTAAGCGTATTGTTTATCCAATATATTAACTAACACTTTAACTTTCATATCCTTATTTTAACACAAAAGTTTATCCCTTGTCTCTCCACCTTTCGTTGGGGGACTGATATTTTTAAAATGTGGAAGGTAAATAGGAAAAATTCATTTTGTAAAGAAAAAATATTTTCATGGTGCAAAATATTTATCTCTCCTCCTTCACCGCTTTCATTTTGAGGTCTAATGTGTTTTGTTAAGCTTGATGCTTATGTCTGTTATGTTGCGTATTGTACATAGATTGCTGAGATAGATGAATAATTCCGATTTATACAAATTTAATCAGTCAAAGAACTAGATTAATAAAGAGTTGAAGTAATTTTGTAGTGTAAGATTTTTTTGTTATTTGTTGGTTTGTAAGTGAGTTTGTTTTATTGGTAGAATATAATAAAGCAGATTGGAGTGTATTTGATTATCATAAAATATAGTAATACACAGTGTCATAATATAGAGGATGATGATAGTTAGTGTTAAAAATGTGGTGCTTGATTTTTAGATGAGAGATAGTATGGGGATTAGTGGGACGTGAATGTTTAAACAACTAGCGCCCTAATATTCTATAAAAAAGGCATTTGTATGAAGTTAGGAAAGTAGAAATATAGAAAATGCTAATTTCTCTTACAATACAATTGTTTTGTATAATGGTAATGGTTGCATGAATACCAATGCTATCTCCCCCGCTCTTCGCGCTGGTTTCAGATGTATAGAATGTGTGTAGATTTTTTCAGTAATATAAATCATAGTAAGAGTTTGACGTAGATTGTAAAAAATTGATTTGGAATGGTATAAAGATGTCTAAGACTGATATAAGAAGTTAATTGCAAAATGTATTTAATAGATGTAAATAAAATAGTTTTTATTCATTAAGTAATTTATGAAAATGGTTCAAATGAATGTAAATTTGTTACCGCCTATTCAATGAAAAAGATGAGGGTATATTTATGATATTGTGTATTTAGTTACTCAACTAAAGTTACAGTTTCATCCAACAGGTTACCTAGTTCGGGAAGATAAGGTAAATGTTAAAATAGCCCCTTTATACTTTTTGTATTAGTTGTCAATGGGCTGCTTTCTGAGCAATTAAATTTCTATGGAAGCATTCTCATTTCTCTCCCAATTTTTAGTATCGTAAGAATCAAAAGGTGAGAAAGATCCATCTTAACTTTTCCTTTCTCCAACTTGCTTATAAAAAAAAAAAAAAAAAAAAAAAAGCCAATAATATTCTCATCCTGGCAATTAAATATCAGCGCCCGGTATTACGATTTGTTGATTTATGTTCGTTTTTTTCTTTTCTCCTTCTTCTTTTATTTTCACCTATCATGCCACATAGATTTCTGACTTTAAATATCCTCTCTCAGTATGGACAAATGATATTATGAATTAAAGTATTCATTGATTATTGATATGCAAATAAATGAAAAATAATGGTTAAATTGTTTCCAAGTCCCTTAGCGTGCGCCTAGACAGGATATCGTACCCTATTGAACTCACACCTCCCCAGAATTGTTTATTGCAGTGCAAGGAGGGATGGGTGGCTCGTGGTATTTGTACTTCATACACTGGGGCTGATAAAAAATTTGACTTATTTTTATTCTAATATTATTTAAATATCTTGAGATATAGCAAGCAATGACTACGTGTAGCACGAGCCGGTCGACCATGCGTGTTGTCTGGAATTAAACGATCTAAATTCGCTATACATTAGTTCAACGTAAGTTCAAGAAATAACCATAAAATCAGATTTAGTATACCTGTCGATAACTATCCTATAACCCACCACCTATATATCAGTTTTAGTGCATTATGACGTGCGCGTTCATGCATAGTATTCGAAGGAAACAAAATTAATTCTTATTAGACTATTTGATTGTGATTGCCATTTGTCTTGCAGTTCTAAGCGGATAACCAAGAATATGTGATTTTGATGAAGACCTTACGCCTGACCTACCTATACAAGAGTTATTCCATATTGTCTTAAGATATGTGATGCTCGCCATTTTCTTTCCGCAGTCAGAAACTGCCCACAGGAGTAGAAATGATCGAATGTCTGCAGGTCATATTGGCTTAGTCGAGATATGTAGTATTAGTGGAATGCTTATTAAATATCTTGCAGTTGCGCTCAAGCTAAGCATGCCAAGTCCTACGGATATGATAATGTCATAAATGTTATTTTTACCAATATGATCAGGGCAGTGAGGATTATTTCTGTTATGTAGATCTTACAGTTAGTATAGTTTTTTTTGGGTGCTTTCTTGTGTCACAGGTCTGACCTAATTATTATGACGTAATTTTAATATGATTTAACAATAATAAATGGATCAGTTCTTTTTTTAGTTCTTTTATGTATCTTTTAATATATTTTTGGTAAATACCATTCTTATTTTCTTCATATAATTCTTTTCCTAATTGTGTTGTTTGTATCGATGGCTTCGTTTCAGAATTCCCGTGTAAGTCTTTGTAGATATACCTTGTCTGAACATTTTGGTACTCTTATTATGCACGTGATTGAGTTAGAGGCTTAGTTTGATTTTTAGCATATCTGTCCAGCAATGATTCAGCGACAGTGGAATGTAAGACTTCCGGTAGATGCTCATAATAGGATATATCAACATAGCATTTTATAGAGAATGCCTCTAAGATATTATTATAGGGATAAAGTCATCTCGCAGTAAAAGGTGACTTAGTGCCGTTGTATATATAATAGTTTACGTTGCAGATGATTGATTGATTTTCAGAATAATTTCATCTCCCTTCCGTTAATAGATTATATCGTGTATTAATATCCTTTATATGGAAATGTATTTAATGATTGTGATAAATTTACCCATTCTAGTGGATCATGGAATCAGGTTATTATTCTCCACAATTGTAGTACATTGAGTAGGATGGTGGGTATGTTCGATTCTTTGAATAGGTCTACCTATTAATCTTCATAGGTCCTCTCATCATAGAAGGGTTTTGCATTTCTAGATTTTTTTTATAATTCGATTATATGTTTTGAAGTTATATATTATTTTAACATTATATATATATTAAAAGGAATGCATCCGCATACCTAAAGCATTATCTACATCTGCATATGCGGATATAATTTTTCTAGTCGTATGTGCGGATGGCGGATACTGCTTAGGGTAAATGAGGCGATCTAAATCTGCTCCATGTACACCCTGATTCTTACAATCTATTAAATAAAATGAATGATCCAATTTGTCTTTATTTCATACATTAATTTGTCCAAATTTCTAGATCAATTGTAGCTGTCTAGATGTAGTTGTTAACAAATTTAACTGTTCGTTATTATGTTATGGTTTTTTTTGTTTTATTTCTTGGTTGTTTGTGTTGTATTTTCAAAGTATTGGTGTAAAGCTTTCTATGTAAATTCTCTCTTCAAAACTCCTTTTATTTCTTTTTTATTCAATCCAACCGATCAATGAATAGATGAAGTTACAACTTTGTGGAATCTTATTTCTGTAGTTGTTTGTATATTATTTGAACTAGAACATAGGGTAGCAATGATACTATGGTTCCTCTGTCTTACTCCCTGTATAAATACCCGAATATAAAATGTGAATCCGTATAATTATGTATCTTTCTGTATGCCAGCATGCGATAGGTATGTAGTTGTATTACCAGTAATCCTTTGTTGTAGTCGATGCTCGTATTGGCACTTACTATTAAAGTTCTACGAGCTAGGTTGGCCTCCTTCCAATTTGTAAGAGCGGTGCAGATCCATCTCCATTTAAGAGCGTTTGGGTATTCACTCTTTTTCTTTAGTTGTTGGAAAGTGATTCGATCAATTCTCCGCTAAATTCTTTTGATTGCCTGGCTGGCCTTAATTGCCCTATTACATAACCAGGAAAACTTCGGTATTTTCTTGACGGTAGAGTTTGCCTACCCCTTTCAGGGCGTCTTATTGATAGGATTGGTAGCGGTTTTTTTACCAACTCACTTTAAAGCTGTTTGAAGGTTTATATTCTATTTTATGTCTATCTT
>FXXK01000325.1:354416-441670 GCA_900184695.1 Betula pendula
AAAGCAAATAACTTAATAAGAAATTAACAATAAAAAATGATAAATTTCAAATGCTAATGAAGTACCCAGCGAAAGAAGTTTCAGCCATCAATAGACTAATCATTGTCAACTTGAACAAGTCAATGTCGTGACTCGTGATCCATCAATTTCAACCCAACTCTCATCGAATGACTCTTAGTATTCATCATGGATACAGTTTTCCTCCGTAAAACTGTGACGTGTCTTTTAAATATTTGAAAATCACATATATTTTTAATAATTTGTGAGAAATATATATATTTTTTAAATAATATTATTAAAGTATATGCTTTTTTAATAATTTTTTTAAAATTTATTTTAAGATTATTTAAAAAAATGTGTTTCTCATATACTTAAAAACAAATGATAATTTTATAATTTTGATTGAAAAATGTTCTTCTAAATCAATTTGAATGAAAAATTGACTGCTTATCATTCCGGGAAAAAAAATTATGCCAAAAAAGAAAGAAATGATTATCGTTTATCTTTGTTCAAATTAAATTTTAGAGTATTTTTTTAATTAATGCTTAAAGTAGTCCAACTTTTCTTGGACAATCCGCCGCATTATTCTGTTAATTTTTTTTTTTTATTCCAATCTGCTGCATTATTCGGTGCAAGAAAAATTGTACAGGAGAGGTGGCTGGTAAAGCGAAGCACGTGCTCGATCACCGGAATTAATGAAAGCCACGTGATGAACTTGCAATTCTTTTAAAGAAAGAAGAAAAACCAGTAACATCCCACGCGAAGACTGAAGTCTTTTAAAATACGCACCAATTTTCTCTGCTAATATCCACCACTCCAATCAAAACTTAAGAGCATGCTAAAAGATGGGCCAAATTGTTGTTGTCACCTAACGTGGATCCGGATTACATCGGGTTAAAATAATAATTAACTGGGTATTAGGTGGGAAGAGTACGATGAGTAGTTGGTTGTTTAATCTGATAGTCAGATATTTGCATTTTTTTTATTGCACTGATTTGATATTGAATCAATTAATATGTGCCTATCTGATGGTTTATTTTTCCACGTGTGTTCTATGGGTTTAAATTAAACCGTTTAATGTACGTGCGCATGTTTCAGGAAAGACATGTTTTTCAACAATGAATTCACGTAAGTCCTAGTTTTAGTGGTTTTAATAGGATTATTTTGTAATTTATTCTATTTTTTTTTTTTCCAGTTACAATGTCTTCAAGTTTTGTCGCAGAAATGACAAATGAAAAGATTTTTAGATTTTTAGTGTCGGCAAATTTAATGTTAAAAAACTGTTGAGTTGTAAGTTTAAGTTTAAGATTAAAGTCGTTTGTAAAAATGTGGTTCAAGACTTGGTTGAAAATTGAAGAACAAAAGTTTGCNAATTGCAACCTCGATTGAAGCTCGTTTGATCAATATAATGTTTCAAGTTTTAATGAGAAAACCAAAATGTCTTGACCGAATCTCATTCAAATGTGACTTAATCTCAATGCTTTACAAGGTTCACATAAAGTCCCGATCGCAATTACTATCAAAGCTCGTTCGATTAACGCTAAACCATGGTTTTTCATGTAATGTCTTGATTGCAGTCTTGATTGAACTGTGTTCGTTCAAGATGATCATTAAGCAAGAATTGAGCCCTT
Organism: Betula pendula; assembly: GCA_900184695.1. Classification (NCBI taxonomy): domain Eukaryota; kingdom Viridiplantae; phylum Streptophyta; class Magnoliopsida; order Fagales; family Betulaceae; genus Betula; species Betula pendula. Next base: position 356,048 of record FXXK01000325.1, read on the forward strand.
GATCACAACGTTGACGAACGTGTTCGATTGCTGCTATGCAATATCTGTGGAACCCTAGTTCACGTTTGAACGAAACCAAGTCATATTTGATTGAGACAGTTGTATCTCATTTAATTTCTTTAACGACTTAATCATTAAACCCCAGATTTCTCTACACCTATATAAGACCATTGAACCACAAATTTCATGCATTTGGATCCTTTTCATTTCAACTCCTGATCCAAATTTTATAAGGCGTGGAGTAGGGGTGTACAACCGGTTGCGGTTGCGGTTGCGGTTATTGGGCAATAACCGGAACCGCAACCGGGGTCCCCGGTTATTGCATTTTTAAAANACAAGGTTCACATAAAGTCCCGATCGCAATTACTATCAAAGCTCGTTCGATTAACGCTAAACCATGGTTTTTCATGTAATGTCTTGATTGTAGTCTTGATTGAATTGTGTTCGTTCAAGATGATCATTAAGCCCTTGATCACAACGTTGACAAACGTGTTCGATTGCTGATATGCAATACCTGTGAAACCCTAGTTCACGTTTGAACAAAACCAAGTCATATTTGATTGAGACAGTTGTATCTCATTTAATTTCTTAAACGACTTAATCATTAAACCCCAGATTTCTCTACACCTATATAAGACCATTGAACCACAAATTTCATGCATTTGGATCATTTTCATTTCAACTCCCCATCCAAATTTTATAAGGTGTGGAGGCTATATGTCATTGTTCTTGGAGAAGTTCCTAAATATCTTTAAGCCGAAATAATTTAATTCATTTCCTTGTTCTTCGTCAATAAAACCACAAAAAATCCTTCAACCAGTAGATTTATGGATTGTAGTGAAAAAGGTTTGTTATTTTATTGTGATATATCTTATTTTATTTTATTATTTTAACAATGAATCAACATGTTATTAAAGATCTTGAATTCAAATTTTGTTTCCGTAATTTATCTCTCATGTTAATTAAATATGCAACTTGCTGAGCCTTACTTTTGAGTTCATACATAATAAAAATTTGAGCTCACATATGATGAAAATTGTTAAAATATTTTTAAATAATTAAATTCACAATTTTCTCATAACTTAACCATATGGGATAATTGACTATTTAACACATTCATTCCTTCACTTAACAAAAGAAAAATTAATTCCTAATAATTTCTTTAGATATTCCCACAATCCATGTGTAATTTGTGCGCCTATTGCTAGTCCTAATATACAATATGATTACAGAATACATATTTCTTAAAATCTAATATGTGTGCCTTGAGTTTCTTAAAAATTTTCTGAAGAAAATCTCAGGAAAAAGAAAGGAATAGTTTAGCAAAAAAAAAAAATTCTGATCCTCAAAAAAGTAAAGCAGTTTGTAATGTGGCAGACTGGCAGTGACGACACTGGTCCAGTTAAATTTTGTTGTGGAATTTAGAAAGGGACTGGTCAGACTTTTTGACGAGATTAATGATATCCCATTTTCCCATTTTCCAATTTTCCCATGGCCATAACCCATTCCCCCGTGCACTCCGTTATCAGTGTGTTTTTTGACTCCTTATCTGTCCCTCCCACCTTTCTTCGCACATTTCTAGTTCACTTCTTGTTTGGTTTCTTTTTTCCCACCAACAAAAGAAAACATTGCCGATGAGTACACCACGTTCTGTTGTGCTCTGTATCCAATAGTCTGATACTCTCTCTACACCACACACACGCGCGCGCAGAGGGGGAGAGAAAGCGATGCTTCTAAGTCAACTGCATAGCTCGCAGCCATGGATTTCAGCCTCCCGAGTTCCAAGGCTCAACCGGGTTTCTTCTTCTTCTTCTTCCAGGAGGTGAATTATTCGTGTTCAAAGTCTCTTTCTTTTTTCATTACTTTTTCTGGACTTGTCTTTCAATCGATTATTTGAGTTGAAAGATATGGCATTTACATCCATTTTGGAGTTTTGCATTCAGATTCACTGAGCTTATTTTTCACTCTCTCTCTCTCTGTCTCTCTCTCTTAATTTTGTGAAGTTAAGGAAGTATTCGAATGATCATTTATAGTTAGAACAGAGGATCATATATAGATGGGTTGACCGCTTGTATGTTGAATGAAACGATTCAAAAGACATTCCTTTCTTTTGGGAGGGGGATATCTATATTTGTGTGTGTATTCTATAATAGGAAAGAAGTTTTTTTTGTTTTGGTGGGAAGCATATATGGTTATGAGCTAATATCATTATCAAAGTAGTAGAAAAGGATATGATCATTAAGAAGGCATCAGAGACTGTTCTTTTAGATAGGGCTGAATGGTGAAAAGGGATTCGTGCAGGTGGCTCCAATTAAGGAGAGATTCATAATGCCAATTTGTCGATCTTTTTTCCTACAGTGTTAAAGGTGGCCTAATGTTCTGGTCGATGACCTCACCATCGGGCTTGTTCACTGAATGTGTCCACTCAACCTATCTTACTGTTTTGGCTGTTTCTTCAGGCTTTCTGCCACCTATCGTTTCCGTAATATTTTTACACTCATCTAGTTACCTGATTCTTTTCCTCAGAAAAGCATTTGTTCTTGGAGAAATTTGTTGAGTGAGGGTTAGTTTATTACCAGCTGTTATAATAGTTGATGAACAGGTATAATGGAATATTACATTTAATTTTTGTGTGTAATATTATTTTTTAGTATCACAATTGAAATTTTGCTCCTTTTTTACACTGGAAATATCGTCATGTGCTGTATGGCATAATAAACGGAAAGTGTTCTGCTGAATACATTTGCTTGTGCCTGTTATTGTTAATTGATGACAAATATTGCTCACATGTACATTTGTAAAAAAGTTTTGTTATATGTGAAGTGCTTTTTCTCATGAATTTTATTGTGATCTGGAGCTATAAGAGGCTGACATTGACCTGATACTTTTCAGGATATCAATGCCAGGCCACTTCTGGTGGATCAAACATTCGGCTATACATGCATGCAGTTCCATAATACACAATGGAGGTGAGTATAAGCTGTCTAAAAAACAGAACATATATTTATCCCTGTACATCTCTATATGGAGAGATAAATTAATCCATTCAGTTCTATAACATATAAAATGATTCTTGCTAAGTTCTTGACTTATTTTCGTCTACATCTTAGTTTTCCATCCACTCTACCCATTTGTATATAGTTTCAAACAGGTGATCATGCTATATTGGGGTAATTCTTTCTGGTTTCAACTAACTGTCAACTGTTTGGTTAAGGACACATTAACTTTTTTGTTTTTTGGTTTTTTATGGTGACAATATGATTTGTGCTGGAAGTGATTCACTTCCTGTCTGTTTCTTAAGGAGCACCTACAGGTTTAAGAGCCCGTTTGGGATTGCGATTTCAAAAAGTGTGATTTTAAAAATAGAGATTTGAAAACGTGATTTTTGAAAACTCAGTTAAGCGTTTGGCAAAATTGCAGTTTGGCCTTTAAAATCGCAGTTTAGCCTTTAAAATTCTGCGTTTTCATAAAAGTATGAAAAATAGAGTTTCCAAATAATTCAGTTTTTGCGATTTGATTTAAAATCACACTTATTATCTATAAAATCGCAATCCCAAACGCACCCTAAGTTTGTTGATTATCTTCATAAAGTTTTTTTTTTCCCCTTAAATTTTTGTATATTATTTTTGCTATGAGATGCCTTCAGTTTCATGCCTCAATTTTTTACAGAAGATATTCTATTATGTTAATCTTTTCCACTCATCTGTCTCTCACTGAGCTTCCTTTGGAGTATGGATTGCATTATGGTTATTATTGATGTGATTCTTTGCTGTCCTTTTGTTGGGCAACTTCATGTGTTGATGTTGCTATATTTTGCCCGTTGACAACTGTTTGCCCTCGCTCTCTATATCATAGCTGCTGTTTCCAAAGTAACTTAGATCAATCAAATGTTGATTGGCTGGTGATGTACCACTTGATGCAGTATGCATTTTGACTATTCATCTAATGTTGTAATGGTGTCATGCCAACCACTTCCTTTAAGTTGATTTATTTTATTTTATTCTTTCCCTTCAATGTCTTGTCTTGACTAGGGAACATTTTGGCCCTTAATAACCATAAGGTAGATTCCCAGTTAGAAGCGTTCTTGCATTTTGCAAGGGTATTGATAGTATCATCAGTTATCATTATTTGTTTGCCACCATCATCAGGGTGGGATGCCTTTGTTGATTGATCACTCTAATAAACTCTATGTTGATGTTGGGTGACTTAAAACCAATCAAGTTGGTGGGCCCCTCGGTGGACTTTTATTCTCCAAGTAGGAAAGTGTTTAGTTAGCCGACCTTGTTGTTTAAGTCCTACTCGGTTTTGTAGTCTTGTGGTTAATCGACAATCAAACTTATAAGAGGGACGGCTTTTGCATAGTGCCAAATAGAGTGTGAGAGAAGTAGGTGCCGCACAAGCATCTTTTCTGCCTGGTTTGAGCGTTAGTGTTAAAAGAGAGGCCATGTGTACAATGAGAGAGAAAAAGAGAGAGACCAACCACCACTCATTCCCAACAAAAGAGAATTTTGTATTATTGTCTTTCTTTTGTTTTCTCATTTGGAGAATAATCTTTTTTGTGTAAAAGTAAGATTTGGGTGTATTGGAACTTTGGGTTCTGAGTGAGTTTCTTTCAAAATTTGGTACTCCATCATTGATAGTAAATTTCTTCATGATCGCCTCCACCTGTAAACGTACCTCACATCGAGGAAACTGCTTAAATCTTGGTGTTATTGTGTGTAATTGTCTTGTTGTATTTATCGTAATTGTGGTTTTTTGCACAATAAGTGGCGTCAAAGCTAAGGTTCGGTATTTAAAATTGACAATTACGATAAATATGACGAGCACCAATTATGAAGTTGAGAAGTTCAATGGGAAGAACATTTTCTCTCTTTGGCAAAGGAGGATGAATGATCTTTTGATTTAGCAAGCAGTCTATAAGGCATTATTGGGAAAGACGAAGAAACCTTAGAAGATTGACAATGATGAGTGGGAAGAGATTGATGCTTAGGCTGCGTGGCCCTACCATGAAGGGGTTCCTAGTCAAAAAAAAAAAAAAAAAAAAAAAAAAAAAAAAAAAAAAAAACACAATGTGAATGAGGAAAAAGAAGAGTCAATTTGGCATAAATTAAAAAGTCTATATATGACGAAAAATTTGACGAATAAGTTGTACGTGAAGAAGCAGGCAGCTATATGGTTTATAGATGGAGGAAAATACAGATTTAGTAGAGTAGCTCAACAAATTCAACATGTTGAATACACAATAGAACTTTGGAGTGAAGATTGAAGAAGAAGAAGATAAAGTGATACTTATGTTGACATTGCTTCCCCTTTCTTATGATCACTTGGTTACAACATTGTTGTATAGAAAAGAAACTTAGGTGTTGAAGAGGTGATTGGATCTCTCTTATCACATAAAACATGGAGAAAACTTATCAATGATCAGGCCGATGGGCTTGTGGCGAGGTTTAAGCCAAAGTGTGGAATGGATAAGTCAAAGGGAAAGAATGGCAAAGGTAAGAAGTCTCGGTTTAAGTCATGTTTGGCAAAGGATGAAAAATCTCGGTCAAATGCAAAATATGTTGGGTGCTATTATTGTCACAAGAAAATGCATTACAGAAGATTTTGCAGGGTGTTGAAACAAGACTTAGAAGAATGAAAGGATTAGAAAAGTTCCATAGATTTAGTGAGTGTTGCCAATGATGAGTCCGATGACAGTGAGGTTAGCGCATATCTTCTTTCATGTTCCTTAGGTACAAATTCTCTTATAGATTTTTCATTTTTGGGTTTTGGATTCTGCTTGTTCATATCATATGTGTCCGAAAAGGCAGTGGTTTGAGACATTTAAATCCTGCAATGCTGGTACTGTTTTGATGGATAATGATGCTAGGTGTAAGGCCATTGGAATAGGTACCATAAAAGTTAGGATGTTTGATGGGGTTGTGAGGACACTCACTAATGTTAGATGTATTTGAGACCTTAGGAAAAATCTGATATGCTTGGGCACATTTGATTCTTTGGGCTATAGTTATTCAATAAAAAATTGGAGTTATGAAAATAACTAAAGGTGCTTTGGTGAGAATGAAGGGTAACATAATTGACAATTTATATAAGTTAGTTGGGAACACAGTTACAGGTGGAGCTGCAACATTTACTTTGGTAGAACCAGATAATGATGAAATAGTTTTGTGGCATATGTGGCTTGGCCATTTAGGCGAGCGTAGTATATTTGAGCTTCAGTAGTGGAATTAGTTGAAAAGTGTGAAGTCATATAAATTGGGTTTTTGCAAGTACTGAGTGTATGGGAAGCAACAAAGAGTCAGTTTTAAGGTGGTGTCTCATAAAATTAAATGTGTTATTGACTATGTTTACCTAGATATTTGGGGACTTGTGGTATTATCTTTGAACGAAGGTGAGTATTATTTTGTCAGTCTCATTACTGATTCTTCAACAAAGGTCTGGGTTTATTTTTTAAAGCACAAGTCAGAGGTTTTCACCATCTTCAAGTAGTGGAAAGTGCAGGTGAAAAATCAAACTGGAAGAAAAGTAAAGTATTTGAGATCCGACAATGGATTGGAGTACAAAGAAATTGAATTCTTAGAATTCTGCAAAATAGAAGGCATTATTTTTCACTTTATAGTTAAGGGGACTCCACAGCAGAACAGAGTTCCTGAAAGGATGAACAGAACATTGTTGGAAAAAGCGAGAGGCATGAGGTTAAATCTAGGCCCAAAGAGTTTTTGGGCTGAGACAGTTAATTATGCATGCTTCGTGACCAACCGATCTCTATTTGCAATGATTGATTTCAAGGTTTCAAAAGAAGTATGGTCAGCTAAACCAATTGATTATTTAGTTTTGAAAATATTTGGTTGTCCTGCATATGTTCAAGTGCAAAATGGAGAGCAGTTGAAATTAGATGCAAAGTCAAGAAAGTGTATTTGTCTTGATTTGGAAACTGGTGTTAAGGGTTATAGGCTATGAGATCCAATTTCAAAGAAGAAAATTGTTAGTAGAGATGTATTGTTGGATGAGGCCTATATGCTAAGAAAAGTTGAAGATGAAGCATCAACTGACAGTTAGAAAGGGAAACAAGTTGTGGAGGTGAAGTTTGATGATTAGAGTTCACCGACAGATATATGTGATGATGAACAATTTTCAAGAGACGCACCACAACAAGAAGAGCCTTATTCTTTAGCAAAAGGCAGAGAGAAACGTAATTGAAAAGCACCAAAGAGGTATAGATTTGAGGATGTGGTTTCTTTTGCTTTTATAGCTAGTAGTGGAGATCTATTATCTGTTCAGAATGGTATGCTGAAAGTGGTGGAGTCTCTACAAAAAGGTAAAACTTGGGAGTTGGTAGAAATATCCAAGGGAAAGAAGGCTACAATGTGCAAATGGGTGTACAGGAAGACAAAGTTAGCTGAAAAAGCTTTGTGGCCGACAAGACTAGTAGAGAAGTGTGGAATTATGTCTAAACTAGGTCTTATGCTCATCGCTTGAACTTGATTGGTACTTGTGGATTGTGATTTCCCTTAGGGACTTTGGCAGAGACATCTGAAGGAGATTCATATTATTAGACTTGATGGGTTTTAAGTTAAGATGGAGATTTGTTGACGTTGGGTGACTTAAAACCAATCAAGTCGGTGGGCCCCTCGGTGGTCTTTTATTCTCCAAGTAGGAGAGTGTTTAGTTAACTAACCTTGTTGTTTAATTCCTACATGGTTTTGTAGTCTTGTGGTTAATCGGCAATCAAAACTTATAAAAGGGATAGCTTTTGCATAGTGCCAAACAGAGTGTGAGAGAAGCAAGCGGTGAACAAGCATCTGTTTTTGCTTGGTTTGAGCGTTAGCGTCAGTGCGACAGAGGAAAAAAGAGAGGCCTTGCGTACAATGAGAGAGAAAAAGAGAGAGACCAGCCGCCACTTATTCCTAGCAAAAGAGAAGTTTGTATTCTCATCTTTTCTTTTGTTTTCTTCTTTGGGGAATAATCTCTTTTGTGTAAAAGTGAGATTTGAGTGTATTAGAGCTTTGGGTTTTGAGTGATTTTCTCTTCACAATTTTGTACTCCATCTTTGATAGTGAGTTTCTTCATGATCACCTTCGCTTGTGGACGCACCTCACATTGAGGGAACCACGTAAATTTTGGTGTTATTTTGTGTGATTGTCTTGTCTTAATTACTGTAATTGTGGTTTTTTTGCACAACACTATTATCTTACTTTTTTTTTAAATCTTTTTTATAATATCATGAAGTCTCATGAACATCAATGACTGATGAATCACGTGGTGTATATTCCCTGTTGTGAACTTCGATAAGTCGTTTGGGATGAGTGATAAATTGGTGTATGATCCGCCAATTCCGTAAGTTCAATTAGGAGGGAAACTTTGGGTCATATGTGTGAGATTCTTTTAAAGTGAGAGATGCTTGAGTTTTTTTCATTATGAGATTCCATAAATATGCCGTATATTCTCCAATGGTCCATAGGTGGATTTTAACCACATTATTTTTTTGGTGCCTAATCACTTTATAATTATGACAATATTTTACAGGGAAATGGGGGGCAAATTCTCCAAGTACAGGGGATAGGTTAGACTCCACTGTGCACATAAATGTTTCTGATGACTTAAATGCCAAATTCTTTAGGATGGACTGGAATAATGGTTCTCAGGTAAGCATTTAATGAAGGATCTGGAATACAGATAAATTTTTATTGTTTTCTTTTTCTGGATATGTCGAATTTTAGGTAGTGATTTTATTTCAGAATGTTGATTTGCATACTGTTATTTCACTTCACTGCAAGGACTTAAATATTTGATTTTTTTTTTCTCTTTGCCAGGTATAGTGCTTCTGATTTCTTCAGTCAAAATCAAATATTAATGCAATCTTTGTTGTGATGATATTTATATCTGTTGGTTCACAGTTCTTGGTTAAATGCTTGTGGTTGACTAGATTGTTAAAAATCTAATGGTATTCCCATCATCTCAGTTGTTATGGGAGGGAATAGCAGTAGAGATAATCAAACTTGACTGAAAAAAAAATGCTGTCAAATTGCTTATCACTTTGTGTTTATGATTGCATTTCAGAATTATGAATGTAAGGGTTGAAGTAATGGTGTATGGGATCCTTGGTATTAGCCTCATCTCAACCTGTAGAAGAATGAAGTTTAGATTTTTGTGGAGCACGTGTCAGTGCAAGAAAGGAATATTATATTGGCAGAAAGTGCCAACTGTAATAATAACATCTTCATAATGACTCATCAAGGAAATCTGTGCTCAAGATTATAAGTTAATGCCAGATCTTTATCACTGGCAACCATTTGGTAGTGGTGGTACTCGGTCAGAAGGCATTGGTGTGATATTCTTTTCCCTTCTTCTGGATTGGGGTGGAGCGGGTTGTGTGGCAGGGTTAATGATAGAAAGTTGATAAATTGTATGCAGTAAACACACAATAAAGATAAAGGCCATGTTTGCCAACATCTCTGTTTTTCTGTTCTTAAAACAAATACATTTACAAACAACACAAAACACTTTTTATAATTTGTATTCTTCCCTTGTTGTAGGAATATTTTGGCAAAACATGCAGCTGCTTAACTTTTATAGAAGTAAGAGCTAACTTATTATTTTTTTTTTTTAAAAAAAGGGTGGAGGCCTAACCTTTTTTTTTTTTTTACAAGTAAGGCTATACATCTGTTTGAGTTTCTCAAGACAAGCAGGTATATTCTATAGAAAACATTTTCTCAAATGTGGACCCCACCAGAAAAAACTTCTAAAAATAATTTTCACTTTCATGTCACATCTTTTTCAAACCAAAAACACAAAACACTCCCTAAAATACATTAACAAACATACCCAAATTGGGTGAACAAAGTTGGGAATCTAGGAGAGAAAGGAAGAAAATAACTTGGTTTACATGTCGGTTAAAGGTGGCATAAGAAGCTTCTTTAACCTGTACCAATGTGTACTAGATATTCTTGTGCAGAAGGAAGTAGTAAAGGATGATATTCGATGCATCTATAGTCCTATGTTCTTTAATTGGTATCCAAAATCTATCCGTGGACAGTTTGCTGTAGAGCATCTGGGCGATGGTAAGCGTCTCAAAGAAGAAACTGACAGAAGAAATGTTGAAAGAAAATTCCTCTAACAAAGAAAAAAAAAAGAAAGCAAAATGAGGATTGTAAAAATATAAATTAAATGATTAAATTCATCATTTCCTATCAGCTTAAGTTTTTGGGATAAGTGATGATTTAACATGGTATTAAAGTAGAGATCTGAGTTCAAATATGTCTCCATTATTCACCTATCATTTTTAATTCAATATTCCACGTATTGGGCCTCATCTTTTAAGAGAAAAATTTGAGCCCAAAAGTGAGGGAGAATGTAAAAATATAAATTAAATGATGAAATTCATCCCTTCCTATTAGTTGAAGCTTTTGAAATAAGTGGTGATTTAATAAGGATGATGTTGACATATTCAAGAAAAGCGAACATGAAGAAGGTGGCATAATTCTTTTTAAGTGATTAAAAAAAGAAGAAAAAGTAACATTGACTTATATCTGGTCCAGAAATTAGCTTCCTTGTTATTTTGGGATCTTCAATTATGGATAATCAATCCAGGAAATTAGCTTTCTAATCTGTCGACTGGTACAATAAACTGTGTAGGTCATCTATTTTGTTTGACTGCTCTTTTGGAGGAGTGGAAGATTGCACCTAGTTTTATGACCCTTGGAACTGCTCCTCAGGCTCTTTATTTATTGGCCAAGAGTTCATCTAGATACTTGATTTACTTGCTTGTTCTCTGTCAACAATGAGTTTTACCATGACAACTTATTTGAACTCATTCTGGAATAACCCTCTTGGGTGAAGGAGAACCAATGAGGTTCAACTTATACGTTTGATCCATGCTGTGCTGCTGGTGTTAAAAATATGTGGTAAATGTCTTCATGCAATGCTCTGCAGGATTATCAAGCTAAGATCATGATGGGCTCGATGTCATTCTATTTCATACTGAGACAGACACAGCTAAATTTTGCTAATTCATTGATAGAGATGGTCCAACAAATTCTTCCCTCTGTGATTCAGACTTTTGGGGCAGCAAGCTTGCCTTTTGCTTGTGCATCTAATTCCCTGAATAAACCCAGGCCTCTTCAATTGGATGTGTCCTTGCCTTCATTTCAAGATATTAGATGGAGCTTTGCACGATTATTGTACTTGCTCAACGTCCAACTTGAGAAAAATGTTGCCACGTAAGTGAAGGATATTCATTGTTCACGAGCCAGTGAATTTCTTGATCAACTGTTCCATGAGTAAATTTTTGATTTGTTGGGATGAGTTCATGGCAGTTGTTTTTAACAATATTATCCAATTTACTTTGTGGTACCAGACGATAAGATTTGGTGTAGCATTATCTCAATCAAAATGATGTGGCTTTGGTTTAAATCATACACTTTAGGCATGTTTTCTTTATGGAATTATATAGTATGGAATACACTTTAATGAATTATTAGCTTCAAGAAGGTATCCTGTCATTCTCTTCCTTGCAACCAATGCTATCTATTGACTATTGATCCTCAATTATAATTTGAGGTTATACTCAATTCCATTGTGCATACTGACCAAAAAAATTCTATCATTCAAGCATTCATCTATATTTGGAAAATTGGGGAAAACTTGGCAGCTTTAGGAGAATGGCAATGTTGGGTTATGATCATTGCGTAGGCTTAAAAGATGAAGCTAAATGTCTTGGGGTAGACTAAAGAATGTCAAAAACCAATCTATCAATGACGTTTACTGTCACTCTAATTCTGAAAAAAATAGTTATCCTCTAGCTCTATGGGCAAAGAATGCACCTTCCTCCTGTGGACAGTAAAGAATTTTGTTGAAAAAGCTCCATGACCCGAAGAGAGGTTCATTCTGATTTGATATCTGTAATGCTTCTCCTGTTTTCTAAATTTCAGTGATCAGATTAATTTTGTTAATATATGCTTGCCACTGGTTATAGTTCATAGATGTTGCCAATGTGCTGTTTGTACGTCTGCTGTATACTCGATGGATGTCTTTATGAATTCATAACTGTCTTTATGTCCTAATTGATGTGCTGGCTCGTACTATTGATGTTTCATAGGATCTTTGTAGTGCTCCTTGTAGCATGCTTCTCATTCGTTGTCATTGGTGGTTTCCTGTTCTTCAAATTCAGGTAACCTAAAATCTACCAATTTTGGAAGAAATTTTGATGTATCCTTAGTGGTTGCACTTTTCATCTGGTAGCGGTCATCTCATACTTGTTTGCTAACTAAGATATGTCCAATGTTGAATAAAATAGGGGTAGCTCGCAATCTCTGGAGGACTGCTGCTGGGAGGCTTGGGCATGTCTGTGTTCGTCATCTACTCATTTAAAAGTGTGATAGTCTTTTGTGAATTTGATAATTTGGTTAACGTGCTAATTTGCCACTGCTTTTGTATTGCCTATGTCATCATCACATTGTTACTAAATTAGCATCTGATGTGTTGCAGCAAAGAACACGCGCTGAACGTGTTATTGGCTTTAGTCTTGCGATGTGGGGCATATTGTTTTACACTCGCCTGTTGAGCACAATGACAGAACAGTTTAGAGTAAGCTATTGAAACAAGAAACATTTACTGAAGCTTGCTTATACGTACCTGGCATCCTTTTGACTTTTTTCAACAGAACAATATGCAAAGGATCAGAGAAGGGGCCCAACTGCAAGTAATGGAGACTGATCATATCATTATATGTGGAGTGAACAGTCATCTGAATTTCATACTACAGCAGCTAAATAAGTATCATGAATTTTCTGTTCGCTTAGGTATTGCTACAGCTAGGTAATTTGGTCTTGTACTTCCAGTTCCGTTCTATATCAGTATCTTATGATTAAATTTCCAGCTCCTGTTGACCTCGTTTCTGTGTAATTACAGGAGGCAGAGAATTCTTCTTATGTCTGATCTTCCAAGGAAGCAGATGGACAAACTAGTTGACAATGTTGCTAAGGATCTTAGTCATATTGATGTACTTACAAAGAGGTAATTACTAAGTAATTTCCCTTCTCCTTATCATGCCAGTAACTTGCAGAAAGCACCCACTTTTTTCTTCACTGGGAATGTGCGTAGAGTTTCCTCAATTGTTACTTTCTTGGTTAGGAATCCCTTGATTTTTTTTTTATTTTTTTGCCTATCCTAGGAAAAGACAGGTAATTACTATAACGTTCTCGTTGTTTTTTTGTTTTTTTTTTCTTTGTATAGTTATTTTACTGTTTTTTTTCCACTTTCCATTGAGATATATCCTAAAGTAATAAGTAAGCTGTAATAAAAAAGGAAAAAAAAAATTCCTAATTACTACATAAGCAGCATTGAAATTATTTGCGGAAATCATTCAACAGAAACAGAAATTCTTGAAATAGCTACATCAGAAGTATAAGAGTAATCCTGTTACCTGTGTAGCCAGATTCTCTCACAAATTTGAAATAACCATTTAATTAACTATGATGGATATATTCCTTTTTCAATGTTGCTTTTGCTCATCCGGATGACTTTAAATTGAAAAAATACCTGCAGACATTTGATATTGCTTTATTTGTAAAACATGTATGGTGCCCACTCTTCAGATTGGATGCTACCTGTACAATATGTATCAAGCAATTTATAGATTTTGGCTGACAAGGTGAACCAAGTGGTGCTTTAATAGTAAAGGCTTGACTTCTTGAATGACTTTTGTCAAATCCTTTCCGTTTCTCTCAAAAAGCTAACTTCCTTTGGGAGTGGGGACTTTATCTATCAAAGATATCATCACTTGTCAGTCTGGTTTCAGGTTTTAATATTTTTAATAATTAGATGATATAAAATGTAATTGGATTAGATATTGTTTTCCAAATTTGAATTGCTTCCATCCATCTCTTACCTTTTGAGGTTCCACTTTCACAGTTGCAGCCTTAGCTTAACAAATTCGTTTGAAAGAGCTGCAGCCAATAAAGCTCGTGCAATAATTATACTGCCAACAAAGGGAGATAGGTAAGAATCTGATAACTTAAAAGAGCTGATTGGGCTTTTGACATTTAATCTACAGTTTGGTTAAAAGCCGCTTGCCTTCTGTATCAATTAAGTGTCCAAGGATACACCAAACTTGCTTTGCCATTAATAAAGTATATTTTATATTGATAAGAGTTATGGGGAATGCTAAATTCTAACCATTATCATTATCCATATTTGAATGAAAGAATAATAACATCGACTTACATGTAACGTGAGGTATACTACCTTGATAAAGAAGATAATCATGAAAGCAAATATGTTTCGAATTGCTTTAGGCAAAGACATAGTGGTGATTTTCCGTCTCCATATGGAGTGGATATTACTTTGTGATGTTGCATTTTATGTTGTTTTTGAAAGCAGATATCATTATTAATAGACATTCCTTGGTGTTATGTTGAAGCTTTGTTTTTAATATTTTAGACATCTCAATATATGACTCCGGCTCATCAATTAAGCAACTAAGATCACTTTCTAAGAATGTATAATCTTGTTAAGATTATTGACACTGGTTATTTTCTTGAAAATCTCAGATTGAATTTATATAGTGCCTGTAAAAATTGTTCTGATTAATACACCTTAATTAATTTGTATCTCAAATTCTACAAATTATACTATTTGAATCTCAATACCATATGAGAACCATATCTTTTGGCAAAGTGGATTATTTAAATTATTTCCATTGTCTCACCCTTTGTCATTTTTAGCACTCCTCTTTCCCTTAACTGTTTGATTATGCTGTCATTTATTGCCATGTATCTGGATGATTTGTTCTAACTATTTCACCATCTCATTCCTTCTCAAAAGATTAGGTTAAGGTGATCTATTAGGATAATAATGATAGAACTAAATCTAAATTCATTGGTGAATGAGGAGTTGGTTTTATCAAACAAGTAGGACGAGATAAATTGGTTAAGAAGGCATGTCAATGATTATTAGCAAATTATTCAACTCTGATTGAAGGGTCTCGAAAATAAAGGGGGAAGGCTGTAAAGGATGTTGGTTGTGATTAAGAAACAATTGGAAGCACTGATTAGGGGCCCCCTTTACTCATCTATATCTGAACCTGTTTGGATTATTTCATGTAGAGCAACAACATTTTTACTTTAGTGAAGTTTCTTAAAATTTCACCATTGAATTTAAATGACTTCAGATCCTCAATTGATTAGGTATGATGTTGATACTGATGCATTTCTATCTGTACTGGCCCTTCAACCAATTCAGAAGATGGAATTTGTCCCCACTATTGTTGAGGTAGACAAATTATTGGTAGCCTCTCATTGAGACTATATCCTAAGATTTACTGTGTTTTTCTGAGTTGAATATATCCTCTTTAATGAATGCAGGTGTCAAGTCCCAGTACATGTGAGCTCTTAAGATCAATAACAGGATTGAAAGTAGAGCCCGTAGAAAATGTTGCATCCAAGTTATTTGTTCAGTGCTCTCGACAGAAGGGGCTCATAAAGATCTACAGGCACTTGCTTAATTATCGAAGTACAGTACAAATTCTCTAAGGATTTATAATACTCAGCATGTGTCCAGAGAGAGAGAGAGAGAGAGCAAAATAGAAGTTTCTCGCAAAAATTTTGGTGGCCTATCTATTCAATACTCTATCATTGAATCCTCTACTTATAACGTTCTCCATCAGAATTTTAGACTTATTATTTGGTTGAAGGCTGTACTCAGTTTATTTGGGATGGTCCCACCAAATGATGTATTGGTTTTCTTCAGATTTATAAACAAAATTAGTAACAAACTATCACTTCAACACCCTATTTCAATCCCATTTGGGTTGCTTTGAATTGAAATGGTTGTTTCCGTATCAGGTTAGTTTGGATTTTGGGTTGATGGAATCATCTCCCGTTTCAGTTCTGGGGTGGTTACATGAGTTTCATCTTGATTGAACCCAAACGAAGTTGCACCTTTATCATATAGTATTTATGATGCAGCTGCAAGAGCGGTTCATTGTTTTTCAAATGTGATTACTCTTCCATCTACAAATGTTGTAGTTTGTACTCAAACACTAATTAGTATTATGTCTACTCATTGCAGAAAATGTATTTAATCTTTGCAGCTTTCCTGATCTAGCTGGAACGAACTATAGGCAGATAAGACGTGGGTTTCAAGAGGTAATACTAGCTTCCAAATGTAATTATTTTTTTTTTGCCTATAAAGAGCTTCTTATATAGGTCTGCTTGTTTTGACCCTTTTCTCTAAATGGATTTCGTTTCAGGCAGTTGTTTGTGGTCTTTATCGGAGTGGAAAGATATATTTCCACCCAAATGATGGTGAAGTTCTGCAGCAAACTGATAAAGTAGGTGGATACTATGGATTTCTAAACTTAGTATCATGTTCCTATTTCTTGTGAATGAATTTTTTTTGATAAGTTCTTTCTTGTAAATAAAATTAGCAACATGGTTTAGAAATTTCTCATGACCTGTGAAACTGATCACACAGATCTTCCTCTTTCAGACGTTTGACTGGTTGAGTGGTTCTATTTATATGTTTAGACCAAGGTTGGATAAAAAAAAAAAAATTCAAAAAATTCCTCATTTCACTAATTTCCCAAAGTATTCATTTAGGAGGTTAGAGTATGCATTCCGAAATGTGCTTATGGTTTAAGTGGTTCTATTTATTTATTTATTTATTTGGATGAATAAGTCGTTCCATTTAACCAATGAAGTTCAGTAAATAGCAAACAACTTCACACTCTTAGAACTTCTGACTCACTCCTAACTACTCATTCAAAAATTTACAGCACACTACTCACTTGCTCAAAACAGAAAGGGGAATTCCCCACACAAGACAAAGAACCCTATTCAACAAAGAATTTTTAAAACCCTTATTAGAAAACACTCTATTTTTTAATCCTATAAAATGGCCTTCATTATGCTTTCTTCAGACTTTACTTGCCCTCCAAAAATTATGCAGCTCTTTTGCAACCAAATATGGTGTACACTTGCCCCCAGTACCAGCTTGCATATTCTGCCCTTAACCATTTTTACTTTTGGCTTGTTCAATCCCCAAGCCATAATTCTTTTTCTAATTCATTTCAGGAGCACCCCTCGTACATTCCCTCATTACTTCCCTCCAGTCTTTTAGTAAATCCACATTCAAAGTAGAGGTGATCTCTACTCTCAATACAGTTCCTGCAGAACACACATTTAGAGTCCCCTGTGTATCCCCATTTCAGCATCCTATCTCGGGTAGCAAGTCTATTTTTGATTGTCAACCAAATTATAAAAGCATGCTATGGGATTGCACATGAGAACCAAACAATTTCCACCATACAACTACTGGTAATTTGAATCTAATTGCTTTCCAAGTTTCAGATCTATTAAACTTACCTTATTTAGAGGGTATCTAAGAAGGTTTGTCAAAATCACCAATCTGGATAGAGGGAAGAAAGCTATGTATTGACACTAAATCTTCTGATATTGCAGGCCTCCAAACCCATTGTTTATCAACCAAAACGCTAGAGAGTGCTCCTAGGGGATGCCACCAATCTTGCCAAAGAGAAATGTTTTCCCCATACCCTACTGCATAATGCAAAAAAGATCTTGCAATATTCTTGAGCTTCAAAATTTTCTTCCAACCCCAAGAACTATTTGAAGATTCTTTAATAGTCCAGAATGATCTTCCCTTCAAAATATTTTCTTTAACCCAAGCAACCCACAACAAACCTGCCTGAGCAAAAACATTCCTTATGTGCTTCAAAATGGCTGCTTTATTCCAATCCTCTATTCTCTTTAAACCCAAATCACCTTTGTTTTTAGGAACACAAATTGATTGCCAAGACACCTTTGCTCCTGCAGACTGATCAGAACCATATGGTTCTATTTATATGTTTAGACCAAAGTTGGATAAAAACTATAGAATGTTTTGCATTTTTGTACTTATGGTTTTCAACTCCCACTCACCACCCATTTTCTATTTTTTTTTGAATTTTTTGTTATAAATTCCGAAGTGTGGTCATACTTTCTTGACACAGACAGACATGACGCCCACAAAGTCCTAATATATCACCATACTGAGCACTACTTGTAGTCCATTTGGATGATCTAGATCTGTGAAGGCCCATTGCAGCATTCAATTTTGTCCTATATTAAGATGTTTCATGAGTGGTGCTATACTTGACTGAGAATTGCCACTTGTGTGCAGACCCACACTTCTTTTAAATGACTGAATTGATTCTTGCTTCAATGCAGTATTGTCTGTCATTTCATAGTTGACAACCGGATGGTTAATACTTTAGTGAGAAATCTGTTTGATGGATAGAACCTTGTTTAGTGCTGAGACTTCAATCTCTGTAAATGGCTATTTAAAAGAGGAATAATGGCTTTTAGTTGAAGAATATCCAACTTGGCTTTCAAGTACTAGAAAAATGGCTCCCTTTGGAAAGTAGTGCTTGATCTGCCTGGAAAGGATCAGTTAGTGGAAGGATGATATTTGTTTATTTAATGTCACATGGTTAAATAGCCTGTATATGTCATAGTTAAGTGAATGAGTTGAATTATTATACCCCTAGACTGTAAGAAGGTTTCCACTTAGGTTCTGGTCTCTTCCCTTCAATGGAAAATTTTGATGCATAATGTGTTGCCATTTGCCCCTGGTGGATGACCTGTACAGTGAACAGTGTAACGCTTGCATGCCTGCTACTTTGTTAAAAAAATTCTATGATGCTGATGAGAATATAGTCTGCATCAAATTTTATTCATTACACTGTTGTGTTTCTGAACTGTTCATGATTGATTGACTAGTTCAAATTTAATTACTTTTTCTTGTTACAAGGAAAGATAAGTTTGCCAAGAAATTGTTTAATGTTTCTTTTTGACAACTGAGTTCCTGACATTCCATCCCTGGATCTTATTTGTATGCTCTAAAACTTATTTTACTTTTGCTGTTTTAGATTTTGTTTATTTCACCTGTTAATGAGACGAGGAAACTGCGGGTTGCATATGTAAACGTTGTCAAACAAGGAAGTAGTTCCCTTGAAAATCAAGTGGTTCTAGAAAATAAGGGTGATTATGCACATCATGCGTCTGAAGTGAAAAAAAGGAGACTGGAAAATATTGTGATACGTCCCAACAAATCAGGTTCCAAAGTAAGTATTCCCTACAGATGCTTTGAAGAGATTTGGATGTCACTTTGATGTCAGTGTGCGTAATGTTTTGTACATGAATGCAGGCATCAGACTGGAATCTTGGACCAAAAGAATACATACTTTTGCTTGGGTGGCGCCCAGGTGTTGTAGAGATGATAGAAGAATATGATAATTATCTTGGACCTGGCAGCGTAGTGGTATCCTCATATATTCCATTTGGAACCATCACTCTGTGTTTACTATATGCTATGAACTTGTACATTTATTAGACATTGGTCTTGGAGTTTGAGGAAGTAAAAATTAGGCTACTAACATGCACCGCGGAGAGGTATTTTTTATCATAGTGGTTGAGCGTGTGATACACCCTACAACAATAATTTCTGTAAAAATTTGGTGGCTAGTGATTCGGGATATATTCTTGATAATTCAATTGAGTTGTGGTCTCTCATCGTTAGATTGATCTATATGATTTGATGAAGAATATATATATATATATACTCATACCAGCTTTTAAGTATTGCAGGTCTTTCTGTAAAGTGCTCCTCTGTCTCAATTTAAATGTTTTGTTTTCTTTTTTCAGATATCCCAATGTACATGTCTATTTCTAAAATTGGTAGTTTTGTCTTCCTCATACTCTTATCTTTTTTTAAGAACCGAACGATAGTGTTTATTATAAGTCATGTCAACTATGATATAAAGTAGAGGATATCTTAGGAAAATTGCTATTTTTTATCAAAAGGATATAAATTGGGGCAGAAGTATATCATTAATACATATCCCCCTAGTCCTTATCAAAGATACTATTGTGCTTCGCTTAATATATTCAATCTTTGAATTTTCCCACCAGAAACTTGACAGCCAATATGCATCGCTTACTGAGGATGGCCAGATTGGTGACCTACTTTTTTTGCTGTCAATCAGTTAAAAATAACTCCTCTCTGAGATGCACTTTGCCACCAAATGATTGCTAACTTCAGAAAATACAAGTTTGACAAACAATAGGATATTACTTTGGGAACCACAAAAGAATTGACATCATTGTTAATTATTGAGACTTGAAGGAACATGGTCTTAAGAAGTCATATGCATTCAGGGTCTAGATCATACATGCATTGATCTATGGTTCATAGCTCATTATCTCTACCTATATGTATGCAGGAGATATTGTCAGATGCACCATTAGATGACAGGAACACGGCAAGCAAGATTGCTGGTCAAGGCAAACTCAAAAATGTCCGGGTTTCTCATAGGGTACCGTCTCACTCAGTCAACCCACAGAGTTGAACAATTGTCTCCCAATTTCTTTGTTTTTGTTTTTTTTTTTTTTCCTTCCTTCCTTTTCCTGCTTTCTTTCTAATCTTTCTTTTTCTTTTCTTCTGCAGATTGGAAACCCCATGAACTATGATACTTTGAAGGAAACCATAGTAAACATTCAAAATTCAGTCAACAATGGCGAAGATATTCCTGTGTCAATTGTTGTCGTATCTGATAGAGAGTGGCTACTTGGAGGTAATGATGCATGATGTTTCAGTTAGCTGAAGGTTGCCTTGCATTAACTATTCTGTCTTCAGATCCGACCAGGGTAGACAAACATTCCGCATATTCTCTTCTCCTTGCTGAAAGTATCTGCAACAAGCTTGGAGTGAAGGTGAAAATAGATCACTTACATTAACTTTTATCCTATTGATCCCCATATCCAATTTCCAAAGATTAATTTCTGGGATTTATTAGTATGAGAGTAGTAGTAACCATGAATTTTTGTGAGGCAAGAGAAGTAAGATGATGAAT
This sequence comes from Betula pendula, assembly GCA_900184695.1. Classification (NCBI taxonomy): domain Eukaryota; kingdom Viridiplantae; phylum Streptophyta; class Magnoliopsida; order Fagales; family Betulaceae; genus Betula; species Betula pendula. Next base: position 376,956 of record FXXK01000325.1, read on the forward strand.
GATTGTATTGCAGGTACAAAATCTGGTCGCAGAGATTGTTGACTCGAAATTGGGCAAACAAGTAATACTTCTTCTGCAGCTATAGTTTTTTCTTGTGTGAAACTTTGTAAGCTTTTATGGTATTTTTCCACATAAATATGTACTGAACTCTTGTGAGTCCTACAGATCAGCAGAATCAAGCCATCCTTGACTTACATAGCAGCAGAGGAAATAATGAGTCTTGTTACAGCTCAAGGTCTTGAACCTTCTACTCTACCTGCTGTCACATTTTTTTATAAAGTTGTACTTCTATATTAGATGGTAATTATATGTTCCTGCATGGCAGTGGCGGAGAATAATGAGCTGAATGAGGTGTGGAAAGACATCCTGAATGCAGAGGGTGATGAAATATATGTGAAGGTAATAGTGTCTTTTTTTTTTTGTCTTGCTGTAGTACATTGATTTTTCTAAATCAAGGATAATGAGGTGATTAAGGATTAGAATATCTTTGGTGCATTTACCAGTAGAGGGTGCTGCCTTGGTTACAGTATAGAACAAAGGCTGGTTCTTCTCATGTTTTGTGTATTTACAAATTCACATCGCTTGACTCGGCACAGACTGCTGATGTTATTTGACTTAATATGTGGGTTTTAAGTAAAATTTTCAAATGGTTTGTTGTATCATTGAATTGATGGGATAACTTCTCCAGGGCTGATCTGTCATATTGCTTTCATGATAGGTGAGTGGACAAAAGCAGAGAATAGGTGAACTTGAAATTATCAGCATAATTGCTAGGAAAGGGCTTATAACTTCAACTAGATACCTTTAAGGGACTGCTAACGTTCTAAATCATCTCACTTAAGTTTAGAGATGCTCACAAATTGATCAAATGGTTTTCATCCCTACTATTTCCTTCTTAAAAATATTGGGAAATCTCTAGTCTATGACCAGTGATGGTGTCAACCATCATTCATGACCACTATTGCTATTCATCAAACCCCTTGAGCCACTGTGGTATGTGCATTGCTATGTTTATCGAAGAGATCGGAACAAAATGCTGCTGTTAGTTAAAAGAAAGTTGATCGTGTTAATATTCTGCTATAACCAGAGATCTTCCAACGGTAACAATCTATGTGATAAACAACCTATTTTTCCATTGTAGCGGCATATTTTACTTGCCTCCCTTTTTTCCTGACAGGATATTAGCCTCTACATGAAAGAAGGCGAGAATCCCTCATTCTCTGAGCTCACTGAAAGAGCATATTTACGGCGAGAAGTTGCCATAGGTTACATGAGAAACAACAAGAAGGTATAAATCTTAATTTGGTTTTGAATAAAAATTGTTTAGGAATCCTATTCAACCTTATGTTATTGCAGGTAATTAACCCAATTCCCAAGTCAGAACCCCTCTCCCTTGAATTGACAGACTCATTAATAGTTATATCTGAGCTTGAGGGAGAACAACCGATCGTTGTGTAAGATCTACAATTCGGTCTACATGTTCCCTATTTCCTTTTCCATTATTGCAAGGGCAACAATGTCACTATCTTGTATGAAGTTGAGCTGAAACTATCACACAAATTCTCTTCTTAGCAGACTGAACAGTGAAAGATTCGTAGCAAAGGAAGTTTTGACAGTGAAGTAGTGTTCGCTAAATTTTTATCATTTTTATTGTGAATTTTAGCTGATTACTCATTTTCCAGTCTTCTAAAAGATTTCCCATTCAAATTATTGTTTAACATAGGTTCAATATTTGAGGTTGTGCACTCTCAAAATTGATGAATTTGAAAGGTTGTATATCCTTCAAACAGGAATTTTAGGTACTATGAAAGGGGAAAAGAACAAAAGGGGGAAGGGAAGTGGAGACATACATTAGAGTTCGGGATGCATAAACCAATATGTGTAATGTTATTTAATAGACTGTTATACAACTGTAATGATGTGGTAGTAAAAATCAATATATTTTTTTTTTTTACAAGTAATAATTTAATAATTGATTTTTACTGCCACATCATCAAGTTGTACGATAGTCGTATAATAGTCTACAATATTTGAGAGGCATTTTTTTATTTTTATATCAAATGTCATAGTATGTTACATAGTACTTAGTAGGGGTAGCTTTTTCTTTCCCATATCCCTTCCCTTGGCCTAAAATGACTTCCCCCTAATAGAAGGAATCAATGAATGTCCCAATTTACTTTTAAGGGCCAGTGGTTGGATCACATTGTAACATTGCCAATTTGCAACATGCACTCTACTTCAAGTTATGGTTTCTGCATAACTTTGAAACTCAGTGGTATGATGGTCGGGTTTAGTCACCCTGGTTGAAAAACGCAATTCTGATTTTTTTTTTCTTTCTCCCAACTATTTGGCCTTAGATCTATAGGTTCATACCAGTCTAATAAAGGTCATGAACCAATAAATTTTTCAATTTTTTTTATCATTATTATTTGATGTGAGACTTTATATGCTCAAACATGCATTCTAATAATCATGATATGTTTTGATCGGTTTTACAAAACTAAACAAAAAATCAACATAATGAGTTGATAATGTTAGTTTTTGTAGCCATTATTTTCTATACAATTTCAGTCAACTAATGGCATGAGATGGGTATGTGTTTTCCAATAAATAGAAGAATCTGCACTTTATGGAGCCCACCCGAAAAATTCACTTTTTGATAGAACTTTGGCTTATTTCTTTTTCGTTTTATAATGGGAAAATTAACTTGAGGAACGGTTCTTACAAACTGTATCACAAGTATTACCAAATAAAATCAAATGTAAAAGCAACAGAGATTAGAATTTCATGCTGGCATCAATGAAACCATGGGCACGTTTGGCACGCACGAATAAACCCAAGAATGGAATAGCTTTTCTTTTGAAATGCTTATTCCATTGTTTGGTTACATTTTTGTTAGGTTTTTAGTGTGTTGGCAAATTTAGTATAAAAACATAGCATCCGAGTTGTAATGTTTAGTTTTGAGTTAAGGGTTAAGTCGGCCCAATACAAGAAAAAATAAAGTTTTTGAATGCACTCCCGCAACGACCAATCGGAGTAAAATTGCCATATGTTTATTATTCTGATATCAAATGAAGGCATGCTTTATAGCGTTGGGAATTTGATTAAAAGGGATAAGATTTTTATTCCACAAAAGTTTTCTAATTTCGATGTTTATTGGATCAAAACGGGCTTTTAATTGAAGTCTAAAATTATGGTACATAAAGTTCGATTGTAGTTGATTGATCGATGCAACTAGTGCAAAAAATCTCCATACAAAAACCCAAGATGTTCGATTGCAATTCGATCGATCGAATTTGTGACAAACTATTTTTTCTTCGGCCCACTTACAATATTAAACCCAGGTTTTACCCTACTTATATAAGTCTATTAAGGCACGATTTTTCAAAGAGAAGAGATAACCTTTTATAATACTTTGGAGAGAGATCCTAAACATTTAGAGCCTTAATTGTAACCTCTTTTTCATATTCCCTTTGTTACCATTAACTACAAAAAAACCTTTAGCTGCCAAAGTACTGAGTTGCAGTGAACGAGTTTGTTTGTAAATGAGAATCCTGTAGAAGAAGGTTAAAAGTTCTGAAGACATTGTGATGGGAGGCAAATATGTCGTTTACTGGGGTTTCAAGCTTGTATTTAGATAATAAAGGTTTTGTAAGTAGACTAATTGTAACATAAGTCTTCTATATTAAAATTCCTTTGGGGTTAGCTCGCCCACAAAGTGATTTTTCTTTTGAAAAATTATTCAAAAGTTTCTACTTCGTCAGCAAATTCTTGTGTTGAATTTACTTTAACCTTTGTTGGATTGTGGTGATAATAATTATGGTTGTTGTAACGCCCAAGAAATTAAATTACATAAAAGAATGATAAAACATTCCCAAAATGTATAGAATAAGTAGTTATTAAAATGCTTGGTTATAAGATATGAGAGTACCCTAAAGAAAAGGAACCATGAATAGGGAAAAAGAAACCCTAGTCTCCCCTAAAAGAATTAAGTATTTTTTAGAAAATGGTTGTGGATAACTTGAAACGAGGTTTTGGAGGTAAAAAGGATAAATTTTAGGCTCGAAAACGTGACCACAGCATGTGACCTGGAAAGATCTTTCCAGATTGGGGTCTTTTGCGCGATTCTGACACTCCTAAAAAAAGTTATGACCAAATTACTCGTTAGGGCACACACTTGCAAGAAAATGTTAGAATAGAAGCATATTGTCTAAATGAGTAAATGGATTTGAACGAACGAAGGGAACATGTGGAAGGCGTGTTTTAGCTAAGGTTGTCCAGACCTGTAGAGGTTTCGTCTGGCCCAAAAGTCAAGCTTGAGGACCAAGTTTGACTGATGAGTCACGTCTGAACACGAGAGGGTTCCATCCGGACGCAACACTTAGCAAGTTTATATAATATTTCTAAATCACATGCATCAATTATGCAATAAGGTTCTTGTCAAAATAAAATGGAAAAAAATCATGTTGATGCATTCAAATAATAATAATAGGAGATCATAATAATTATCATATGGTCTACCCGTATCGTTTACCCTCTTATGGAAAGGTTTGCGCATCTTCGAAAGAACCTCTAGTACAACATCAGTGTCAATGAGGTACAATGACTAGCCACTACTAATAGCTTAGCCGAAGTCGACCCCGGATGATCCACACTACTAGTGATGTCGTAGGGTGTGACCGTCATCTATGGATGGTTGTGTTGGTCACTCTAGCCAATGGATTCAAGGCAACCTAAAATCTACTAGTCTTGACCATAAGATTAAGCTCATATACTGATATGCACATGCACATGCGCTAAGTGATAGTCATGTCATATGATGCAATTAATCATTTAATTTTACATATATACACTTATAAAACTCGCACGATGCACTACTCCTTTTTCAAACACCTTTGTTACACAAAAAAATAGAGCTAATGTTGTTATACAAAGTATTTCACATGAGTATAATAGCATGCACATTTGATAATAAAATAGACATGTCATAAAGCTTTATAAAAGTTTTCACGTGAATTTCGCTCACCTTGGTCTCAAAGGTTCTCTTGGTAAATATCCTTGAATCCTCCAACATTATCGCCAGCGAAAGATTCTACTATTAGTCTCATATTTAGGCTAAAACACACTTAAAAACTTAAAATTTGGACTTCTAAACATTCTGCTAACTGAATGTTCGATCGTTATGACCATTCAATCATTCTCTTGGTAGAAACTTCAAAACTCCAACAAAGTTATACTTTTAACCTATCTAGCATGTCACAAGGCCCAAATATACTTTTTAACACAACTCTAAGCACAAACCAGACCTCAAGATAGTAACATAACACCAAAGTTCAAACATTTGTACCAAAAGTCCAACATTTTTTTTTTTTTTACAAAAACACAAAGCTTCTTTTAAAACAACTTTAAAACATAAGGATCTACTTGTTAACACTTTAAACAGTAAGAGATATATAGCAAGGTAAATGAAATAGTCCAAATCTCCCAAAGACTCAAACTTTCTAACCTTATAATCATCTCGAAACAATAAAAAATCACTTAAAGATTCTCTAGCCACAACCACATGCACACACATGAAAATACACATTAAACAAAAACTTAACAATAGTTATAAAAAGTACAAAATATGAAAAGAACTAAGCTTAGGGTGTAGGGTTTACCTCTCTTTAAGGTATAGACCCAAATTTCTCCAAAGATCTATCTTTCTCCTTCTATCTCTCTTTAGGTTTGGTGGCTGAAGGGTGACAAAATGGGGTATAGGGTTCGACTTAAACCCATAAATAGACTCTCATCTACGAGCTCATGCTGAAATAACCAATTCTTATTGGCATGTAGACTGTCACAATTCGATCGTTGTGTTCAAATCCGTGCCATTCCATCATTAAAAGCAACGATCAATCGTTAAGGACTGAGCTGCAACATTTGATCGTTCCATAAGGACGATCGATCGTTACAAATAGAAAATTCCTCCAAGGTCCAAAATCTCATTTTTCTCCCCTTTTTGAGACTTAAGACTAACCCAATTACACTTTTAAACGGATCTTCTCCACTTCAAAGGAAATGGAGAGGAACCGGTCGATGAAAAATGAGTAGCATTTTTGTAATTAAAAATTTTTAATTACAAAAATGCCACTCATTTTTCATCGATCGGCCTTTTCCATTACACTTAGGCAAGAATAAAGCGTTATTAACCTTGATATTTAAGTGGGGTGTTACATTATCCGTCTATCTGATTTGTTTTTCATCTACCTATTATTTATTCGTTTAATGCTTTTGTGTATGTTTTAGGAAGACATGTTTAGTTCATCAATGAATTAGAAAGTAGTCATAATTTAGAGATTTGCCATCAATGCTCAGCAACCCCCATTCAGCCGACTTGGGGGTGGTTGAAACCACCCTCAATGGGTTTAGGGTGATCGAGCCACACACATTCGGCCAGCCTGAGGGTGGCGAACCACCCCTATGGCCCATGGGGATGGTTCGACCACCTCCATTTGCCCGGCCTGGGGGTGGTCGGCCACCACCCCACTTTTTTTTTTTTTAACATTTTACCCTCGACGGTATTTTTGAATGTTTTAGTTGAAAAAAGTCACATGTCACATACGTGACTTGGTTTCCATCCAAAGAGACGGAAAAAAAAATAGACAAATGATATTTTTTGTCACAGTAAGATACATTGGGAGGTCAATTGTCACTTTTTAAATATTAGATGCTAAAATGCAAATATGTGAATTCTTCGGGAAGTAAAATGTATTTTTCCCTTTTTTTTTAAATTTTTTTTATAGATATTTTAGGAGTGTTTTTGTCTTTTTGAAGGCAAAATGGGAGGAATACTGCAACTCTTATGATAGAATAATAGGGTACATTAAACCAATTCAAAGATAGAAAAACATTGCAAATGGGGTAGATTGAGGAACTTAAACCTCGTTTGGTTTGCGAAATGAGTATTCCATCAGGAAAAAGAATAGTTATTACTGTGAATAGAAGAATATAGAATGAAATAATTATTCATATTTTTTGATTTTGTTACAACATATATGCTTTAATGAGAATTGAACCAAAATTACTAAAAAATCATACTTTTATTTCTTATTTTTTTAAACCCAAAATATTTTAATTATTTTTTTAATGGAATTATAATGGGTGGCCACACTACCCCAATGGGTGGTCGGCCACCCACTTTAGACATCGGGGATGACCGCACCACCCTCGACGACCATTAGAGGTGGCCGTGACCGCCCCGGGGGTGCTCCGAGGGTTGTCGCAGCCACCCTCGATGCCAATCAAGCACCCTTGATGCTCATCAGGGGTGGCCTTGGCCACCCCCAAATGAACCGAGGGTGGTCGCACCACTCCTATGTAGAACAGTGGGGTAGTCGGCCACCCATTGAGACCTACAATTTAGTTTTTGATATATATATATATATATATATTGTTTTAGTTGAAAAGAAAAAAACTAAATAAATGATAACTTTTTTGGAAAAATGTTGTTAATTTATTAAGGAATAGCTATTTCTCTAAAAAATGAGAGGAATTGCTATTCCTCTTCATAAGGGAAACAAATATTCCAATGGAATAATTATTTCTAGGAATAAGCCTTTACCAAATAAAGGAATGATTATTTTATTATATTCTGAGGGTCTATTCTGCTAACCAAAGGGGACCTTAGTGTAGTGTTTTTTTTTTTTCCCAAAGTCAGTCTAACTCCAACCACCGACGTGGCAAAATAAATTGAATTCAACTATGTTTTGCTAATGTGGCAAACAAGAGCATATAATAATGAGTAATGATATATGTTAACTCATGTTTATCTTGTATTCATTCAAAATTGATATGACTTTTAAAATTACTATTGGATTAAAAGTCAATAATGATTTATCACAAATCCAATAATAATTTTAAAAGTCGTATTAATTTTGGGTGAGTATGTGGTCGAAATGATCATTACTCTATAATAATAGTCTAAGTAATGATCTATATCACCTCCATATCTTACTTTTGTCCACTAAAAACTAACGTGATTTTTAAAATCATTATTAGATTTGTGATAACCACTATTATATTTTAAGAAAAAGTTCGCATATCCCCCTCAAATTACCATTCAATTGACAATGTCTCCCTAAATTTTTAATTGTAACAATGTTCTCTCAAAGTACCAAATAATTGTCAATGTCCTCTCAATGCCAGCAAAAAAATAAAAATGACCTTACTTATTTGTCAATAAGCCATAAATACCCTTAAATATTCATAATTTTTTTTTTATAACTTTATTAAAAAAAAACGAAAAATCTTTAGACTTTCTTTTTAATTTTAAATTTGTCCAATTGAGTGGCAGTTTATTTTTAATTATTTTTTTCAAAAAACGAAAATCTTTATACCTGTTTTTATTTTTTGAATTTTAAAATGNGTGGTTGTTTTATTTTTTTTTGATTTGATTATTGTTTATTTTTAGTTTATTATATAATTATTATTTATTTTATTAAGAATATTTTCATTCTTAAGAGGAATGTTAACAATTGAGTAATAATTTCAAGAGAAATTATCACAACTAAAATTTTAGAAGAAACATTATCAATAGAATGAATTGAATGATAATATGCAGACCTTTTGCTAAATTTTATCTATTCGCAATATTAAAAAGTCCCACAACTTTTAAGCAGATATAAGACATGAGAGACTGGAGTGGGCCCTTTTAGAAGGGCAAACAAGCGCTAACGCACTGATCTTGCATTTGGCCCAAAAGCCGCCCTAGTCCGTACACCAAAGAAATCGCTGTGTCTCGGCGATTTCAGCACACGCCATGGCGCACGGTGGCTACGGCAAGCGCAGGGTCAATCCCGCGGGTCGCCGATCGAAGGGCCTGGGCGTGGAGAAGAAGCCTAAGCCCAAGCCCAAGTCCGTCTCCCTCAAGAACCAGATTCGATCCATCGAGCGCATGCTCAGGAAGGTAGCTACTTCTTTGCTTCTACTCCAATTCTTGGCTGGTCATTTTTTCGTCGGAATTTGCTTGTAGAAGTATCTGTTAGATTGTCTGGGGCTAGGGTTTGTGTTTCTATGTGTGGTTGTGTATTTTCTGGCATTTTGTGAACTGTGTTAAATAACCAATTGTCCCTAAAGTTGAAGTTGATTGTTATGGGCCTAATAATAGCTATTGTATTTTATTAATAGGTGTTTAGTTATGTTATTTACTTGTCCTTGTATTAGGTGTAAGGTCTTTAATTTAGGTGGAAAAGCCTTTGGTCTTCCTGAATTCCAGATTATTCTGGACGTAGGGTTGAACGTGGGATCTATTTGTAATGGGTTATTGGGTCAGTTATTTGCTATGGTTAGTGGGTTAGATAATGGAGTCAAGAGTTATGTTAGTAAGTAGTGGGCAGTAAGTTATTTGCTTGTGTCTCATGTATTTATGTCCAACCTTCCATTTCAATGAATATCGAAAAAATTATATCAAAGTGTGTTACATCCTCTAGCCTTGAGTTAGAGAGAGGAGGGATTGGCCCCTTGAAGTAGGGTGTCAAAACGGGTTGGCGAGTCGGGTTTCGGGTTGACCCGCTTGACCCGCCAACCCGTTAAGGGTAAACCCGGACACGACCCGCTATTTAGACGGGTCAACACGGTACAACCCGGCAACCCGTTAATTGCCGGGTCGTTACTGGGTCCGGGTCGGATTTACCCGACCGACCGAATTAAGCAGATCTGAAGCCTTCAGATCTGCTTAATTCAAAAAAAAAAAACCTGAAAACCCTAGATCTAGAAGACTGAAATAGAGAGACAAGAGAGAGAGCCGGACTGCCGGAGTCTGGAGATGGGCCAGATGGCCGTGAGAGAGAGAGAGGGATGCAGCAGAGAGATACCGCCGGGAGAAAGAGAGGGAGATCGAGAGAGATGGTCCGATGGAGATCGGCCGCCGGCGGAGTATTCTGAGATGGAGATCGAGAGAGACTCATGGAGATAGGGAGGGACTCAAGGAGGCTGGGAGCTGCTGAGCTCGGCGTCGCGCCGTTGGCGGAGTGAGACGGTCGGTGAGAGAGAGACTTTTTTTTTGAAGTGCTGTGACTCGGTGAGAGAGAGACTGAGAGAGGAGAGAATCTGAGAAAGTGAAAAATGAGAGAGTTTGACGGTCGGTGAGAGAGAGATTTTTTTTTTAAAGTGCGGTGACTCGGTGAGAGAGAGACTAAGATAGGAGAGAATCTGAGAAAGTGAAAAATGAGAGAGTTTGAAAGAGTCTCACGGGTCACTGGGTTAGTCCGTTAGTGTAGGCGTGTAGTGTAGGTTTAGCCGTTTAGGAAAAAAAAAAAAAAAAAAAAAAGTTAACGGGTCATAAACGGGTTGACCCGTTTGACCCGGTAACCCGTTAAGCTAAACCCAAACCCGGTTTTTTCGTGTCGTGTTCGTGTCGGGTTCGCGGGTCGTGTCAAAAATTGCCACCCCTACCTTGAAGTGCCAAAGTGTTCTTTATTTACAAATTATCATTCTCAAATATCTAGGCTCGATAAGAAATAATAAACTTAAGGGTAAATAACAATCCCCCTCCCACAAACTATATCCCTGTATCACTTACCCATTAACTTTAACTCGGTGCAACTCGAACCTTATTCAGTGATAGTTTGCCTTCTGTCAAGATCAGATGCGAAGTTGGATGAAAAATATATAAAATAACTAAATTATCATTTATGCGGAAAGAGATTTGCTTCTCACGGTAATGGAAATTTAGTCATTGCACTTACAAAAAAAAACTTGACAGTTGATTTGGATGGAGGGAAAAACAAACTAACACTGAAACTTTAAAATAGTGTGTGAGTTGCACTGAGTTAGAGTGAGTAGATGAGTGATATAAAGGTGGTAGTTTGTGGGGAGTGATATTTACCCTAAATTTAATCATTTATTTATGTTCTATAAGTGTGGGATCAAATCTTTCTTTGGATATCAACACGTGAAATATTTAACTGACATGAAAAATATCAAACTCAAGACAAACAAATAGGTGGAAAATTTAATTTTGGTTGCTAAAATGTTAGAAAACATTTCATAATTTTGAATGTTGTCAGGTGTTTTACCACAAGATTTAAGTACTCCATTTCCATATCATGCGATTAGTTGCTTTATGCTGCCAAATGAAATGAGCTATGAACTTTAACTGATTCTAGTTCCAGTTGTTCAGATGTTTACTTAGAATATTGTACTAGCAGTGTTGGGTTATTTGGGATTTGTTTGTTTGTCTTTTTGTTTATTATTTTTTTTATGTTGAAGCCAAGTTGTTTGAGATTTTGTCAAAAGTTGGGAACAGTGGAGTTCGTTTCGCCGAGAGTAGTAGAGGTTTATACTGAGTGTTGATTTTGGTTCATGAAAATGGTGGAGGAACTGATCAGAGGAGAGAATCTGAGAGAGTTCTACAAAACTCATCGAGATGGTAGCATAGCGTACGTTGCGCAACAGAGAGAGAATATCTATGGAAGAGGGTAGCGCAGCTTCATTATCATCCCAGAGGATCGAGAAGGAGGTGGGTGGGGGAATTGTATTTCATAGATGAGGAAGGTGGTGTAGTTTTTTGAGCAGAAAGGTGATGTAGGGAGTTGAAATAGTGAGGGGTTTGGTGCTAATCAGGCGACGTCCTGGACATTGGAGCAAGGTTGTCAATCGTATATGGAGGCTCAGGTTGGGAAGGGTAATTTTCAAAAAATGGAGATAAGAAGCTTGGGTGTAATGGGTAATTCGGGAAAACTACCGTTGAAGGGTTTGGAAAGCCTTGGAAGGATAGAGGCGCAGACAATGCTCGGAAATCATGAAGTTGGACAAGGCAAGTCTGAAGAAGACTGGCTGTTTTGGAGGGAGTTTCATATTTTCGAATGTTAAGGATTTATTGATTGCTTTTAAAGAGGAAGTAGATCGATATTTGGTGACATTAGATATGGGCCTAGATTTAATGGGGGCTGGGAATATTGAAGGCCTAGTGAAGGACATAGCTAAGGATCCGTTATATAAGGTTGCGAGTAATTCGAAGGACGGTGAAGGTAAGATCAATGCGGGCTAGGGGGTTCTTGGGCCATAGTTAAATGAAATGAGCCTAGTAGTCATCCGTAAGAGCCTGACATGTTGATATCCAATGGTAAAGATGTGGAAGCCCATTCAGTCAAGTTGGGTTACATATTGTATGGTTTAAGTAAGGTGGCTGTGTACAGATGTTGGGTACAACCAAAACCAGTGACCTAGTGGAGAGTGAAGGTGGGAGCACCTACTTCCACAACGAGTTTAAGCCGGATGTTGGAGTAGGCAATTGTGCAACCAATTATTTTGGCAGAAGGTACCAATGAGGCCTATGGTTGATCGGAAAGTCTTGTTCATGGTGATGTGTTGCGAGAATCTCCAATGGTTGTAAGTTTGACGATGGGAATAGCTAAAGGAGCACTTGGGTTTGGTTCAGATAGAGCCAAAGGAAGGAAATCAAGCAGAAGTGAGAATATTAGCTAGGTGGAAATTGATTTAGCGGGATTGGGTTTAAAGTCAAGTTTTCCAGTGGAGGTGGAAGCTACTTCAAAGGGGTTTAATGGGCTGGAGACACTCGTCATTCTCCAGCTATGATGGAGTTCTCAGATTTCATCTTTGAACTTGGTCTTATGGACATCCCACTTGTGGGTGGCAAATTCACTTGATCCAGTAATCATGAGAATCAATGTTGGTTAAGAATTGATTAGGTTTTTCTTTCTCTTGATTGGGAAGTATAGTTTTTGGATGTTGTTCAAAGGAGAATTCCTAGACTTTTGTCTAGTCATTTTCCATTGATGCTCAATTGTGGGGTTTCGAGTAGAAGTCAATATTTTAAGTTTTAGAATTGGTTGAAGTCAAAGGGCTTTGTGGATCAAGTGAAATTATGAAGGAAGTCATACAATTTTAGGGTTCCCCTAGCTTTGTGCTGGCACGTAAATTGAGAGCTTTGAAAAAATGGAATGAAGAGATCTTTGGCAATGTTGGGAAGAAGAAAACAGAGTTAGTGGATGGTATTTGAGAGCTTGAAATTATTATAGAAGGCAGAACTTTGAATGAGAAGGAAAGGTAGAGAAACAAGGAATATTCTAGGGCTTTGGAGAGTCTGATTCTTTATGAAGAGGTGAGTTGGAGGAGAAATCTAGGGCACTTTGGTTTAGAGAGGGTGATAAGAATACAAAGTTTTTTCACTGGGTGGCAAATTCAAATCGTAGAAATAATACAGTGGATGCTCTAGTTGTTATCAGGTCTTTATATTCGGATTCTACAGAAATTAGGGAGTACATAGTGCAATTTTATTCTCAACTTTACTCAGAACAGTTTAGTTGGAGGCTAAAGCTGGATAGCCTTTCTTTTAATTCCATTGGTGCAGATGAGGGTTCTTGGTAAAGAGAATTTGGTTAGAGTGAGGTACATGAGGTGGTGAGAACTCTAAATGGTGATAAGGATAGATAATTTTATTTTGTTTATTTATTTTTTTCAGACTTGTTGGGAGATTCTTAAAGAGGATATTATGGTAGTATTCAGGGAGTTTAATGGTGGAGGAAACTTTAAGTAATGGAAACCTTGAGTAGTGCATAAATGCAACTTTTATTTCTCTAATTCCTAAGAAAGCTAGTGTGGTTGATATCAAGGACTTCTGTCCTATAGGTGGTGTATATAAAATTATATCTAAGGTACTAGCGAACATTTTGGGAAAAGGTGTTGGAGAAGATCATCTCAAGTTCGCAGAATGCGTTTATCAGGGGAAGACAAATATTGGACTCAGTTTTGGTTGCTAATGAATGTATTGATATTTGAATTCGATTAGAGGTCCTTGGCTTGTTGTATAAATTGGACTTGGAGAAGGCTTATGACCATGTGAATTGAGAATTTTTGGCGTATTTATTGAAGAGACGTTGTTTTGGGGAGAAATGGCGAGCTTGAATCGCACATTATATATCTACAGTGCGATTCTCTGTTCTAGTTAACGGTGTCCCTCTGGTTTCTTTATTAGTTCTCATAGTTTGAGACAAGGGGTCCTCTTTTATTTGTGGTTATGGAGGCCCTAAGTGAAATGATATCGGCCACAGTGGATAGAGGGCTATTACCAGGTATTTTGGTGGGGTAGAGGAATAGTGAAGAATTTGCAGTGTATTGTCTCTTGTTTGCGGATGACATTTTGATATTTTGTGAGGCTAATAGTGAACAACTCCGTAATTTTCGTTGTCTATTTTTATGTTTCAAAGCGGTGTTGGGGTTGAAGATTAATTTATCTAAATAGGAGATTATTCTAATAGGTGAAGTGCTTGATGTAGAAAATTTGGCTAATATCTTTGGGTATAGTGTAGCTATGCTACTGATGAAGTATTTGGGTCTTCCTTTAGGAGCATCATATAAATACCTCTATATATGGATTGGCATTGTAGGAAAAATGGAAAGACATTTGACTGGTTGGAAGAAGTTGTATTTGTCGAAGGGAGGTAGGTTCACCTTGATCAAAAGTACATTATCCAATTTGCCTACGTATTATTTGTCCCTATTTCCCATTCTGATTTTTGTGGCTAAAAAGCTTGAAAAACTTCGGTCAGAATTTTTATGGGGAGATATAAATGATGAGTTTAAGTTTCATTTAGTAAATTGGTCAAAGCTTTATTCTCCGAAGCAAACAGGTTGTTTGGGGTTAAGAAATCTGACTTAGTTTAACTAAGCTCATCTGGGTAAATGGTTATGGCATTATGCTACAAAGGGAGGCTTTGTGGAAATTAGTAGTGGATGCAAAATATGATAGTATGAGTGGGTTGTGTTCTAAGGAGGTAGTGGGACCTTTTGGAGTTGGAGTGTAGAAACATATACGGAAGGGATGATGAGTTTTTTTCAAGATAAGGTTTTGGCATGATTTATGGTGTGGGGATCAGCTACCGAAGGTATCTTTTCCGGAGTTGTTTAGTATTGCGTGCTGTAAGGAGGCGTGGGTGGAATCTTCGGTAGAATTTATCTTTTATAAGACCTATGTAGGATTGGGAGGTAGACTTTGTGATTGCGTTTTTTAATGTGTTGTACTCTCTTAGAGTGAGATAAGGTGGTGGGGATAGTATTTGGTGGATGCCATCCAAGAGGCGGAAGTTTGAAGTAAGGTCATTTTATCAAGTGTTATCCATTCTGGCTAGTTCATCATTTCCCTGGAAGATTTGGAGAGTCAAGGTTCCATCGACAGTGAGTTCTTTGTGTGGGCGGCAGCTTTGGGGAAAATTCTTACTTTGGATAACTTGAGGAAGGAGAAAGTCATAGAGGTGGACTGGTGTTGTATGTGTAAAAAGAGTAGGGAATCCATAGATTATCTTCTTCTCCATTGTGAAGTGGTTAGAGAATTTTGGACTTTGATTTTTTGCCCTTTTCAGAGTAGAATAGGTCATGCCTAAAAGGGTGATTTGACTTGTTGGAGAGGTCACTTAGGAAGTCGTTCTGTTTTAGATGCATGGATGATGTCCTCTTTATACTTAATGTGGTGAATATGGAGAGAGCGGGATGCAATGTGTTTTGAAGATTGAGAGATTTCGGTAGAAGAGCTAAAGAATATTTTGGTCAAATCGCTTTATATATGGACATGGGCGTATAATGTCTCACAATTTTCGAACTTCGTCGATAATTTGCTTACTTATCAAAAAAAAAAAAAAAAGTTTCTAACTTTGTTGAATTTGTGGATTTTTGTTCTTCTTTTTCTCATTAAAGGAGTTTTTCTCTTGTATACTTCCTATGTACTAGGGTTGCACTTGTTTATTTCCTGTATCTTAAAGTTGAACCCCTCTGCACTTTTAATTTTTTTGATAAGTCAAATTTTATTAGAAAACAAGCGTGAGGCGCCCATAATTATAGGAGTATACAAAAAGAACACCTTGAAAGCGAAAATAAAAAGAAAGCACAAACCCGCAAAAACCCAAAACAATATCCACAACGAAACCCCCACCCTAACCCTTGAGGGCCCACCACAACTACAAGAAAACACCCCAAAAAGAAACCGCAAAACACCAAAACCCACAAAACACCAAAAACCCTCAAACCCCTATGCACTTTTAATGAAATGCATTACTTATAAAAAAAAGAATGTTGGCATCTTTATTGTGTGAGACCTACTCAATTAGGGTGTTTAGGTGGAAATCCATTTGGCTAAGTCTTTGAATCTCGAAATGCTTATATACGCAATGGATGCTTATATGTTTGTTTTTGTTTTGGAATGGTTTTCTACAATGCATTGCTAACAATTTGAAATGGGAAATTGGTAGAAGTGGCGTTTTATTCTTCTTGAACGTAAGTTACATAGTTGCAATTTTAGGACTTTGTTTTGTTCATTTTAATATCAAAGCTATGAGTATAGTTGAGATTTTTTCTTGTTCTTTTTGCTTTTTTTAGCTAGGTGCTTCCTTTTGTATACTTGCTTTGTACTTAGGAGCTTTACGCTTTTAATGACATGTGTTGATTACTTAAAAAGAAGAAGTATAGTTGAGATTTCATGATGTCGAGTTGCTTGTGTGTAACGAATGCTTAGGCATTCCTCGACTTTAGATTGCTAACAAAATGTTTTGTTTTTCATTTGATGGATTAATGTGTGTCTTATTTTCATTTGTTTTGTTTTGGGTTGTTTTGTGGGGGATTGGGTTGTGGAATGCATCCTAACTAGCCGATTTTTTTTCCCCAAGGATTTACCTCTTGAGATCCGGGAAAAGAAGTTGAAAGAACTAGAGCAACTCAAGAAACAGCAGGAGATCCATTCTCGTCTTGCTGTTGAACGCAAAATATTCTTGCGAGACAGGAAGATAAAATTTTTTGGTGAGTATCTTCAAAGTTAGTTCGTGGCTGACTTTCTTGCTTGATGTGGAACTTTAGTGCATCAATAATGAATGTTTTGCTTAACTTATCCAAGTAAATATTTGTCTTGTTCAGAGAGAAGAAAGATAGAAAGAAGAATAAGACGTCTAGAGAAATTGCAACGTGCTTCATCTGGTCAGGCACAAGATGCAGAGATTGCTGATCAGCTTTCTAAATTAAAGGAAGATCTTGAATATGTTAGGGTGAGCTATATATTGAATGCTTTTTATATCTGTTGTTTTAATAATTCATGCAATATGGCATTTGTCGATATGAGATGAACTAGATAAAAGTTTTACCGTCATGAAAATTTTTGAGCTTTTATTATGTGTTTTAACCTAACCAAATTAATATTTCGTTCATAATGCTGTGGTGAACCACTGCCTTCTTTAGGACAATGCCAAACATTTGTTTGATTGAACTTATGTCCTATTTAAAAAGAGCTGGAAACTCGTCTGTTTTTTTCAATAACACACTTGCCAGTGATGCTTCCGTGGTGGCTAAAAGATCATGTTTAATTGAATTGCAGTTCTTTCCCAAGACTGAGAAATATGTATCTTTATTTACTGGAGGTGATGATTCAGACATAGTTGATAGGAGAAATAAATTGCGCAAGCAGATCAAAGCCAACTTAGTTGCTGCTGCCGCTAGTGGGAAGGATTTGGAAGGTACTTCCTTTGCTCAAGTTCCATTCTCTCTTTGCCACATTTTGGGGATTGACTTATTTTTCTTATATTACTTGGCCCAATCATGGTCTTAGGACTCAATACTAATTCAAATCGCCGGAGAGTGGATACAATTCCTCCCAAATATGTTTGGTTGTGGATATCATTGAACATGAATGTCTTGTAGGCATTTCTCTTTGGGTTATGTCCATTTGGAAATAGTTTTCTTGATAAAATTATGCTGAAATATACTGCTAATAATCCAATACTCACATTTTGTGGAGCAGAAATGAAAAATATTAGATAACAATGATTATATGTAGCTTTGATATTTGATACGCATGCTAAATTGAAGTTAACTGCATGGTGTGACTTGATCACTTATCTAGATGTTAACGTAACAAAATTATTTTTAGAAGGCTCCTATATAAAGTCTGGACAAATCGTTGAAGCTCCATGGTCTGGCATGTCAAGCTATTGATATTAGTAATTAGAGATATTAAAATAAAAGAAGAATTGTTTTGAAAATGTTAAAAAAAATGTCAAGCTCCATGGTCTGGCTCCAGGACAGATGTCCAGCTCTGTGTAAGTTTGATATTCTGCCTTTTCCCTTTTGATTGGGTCAGCTTTCATTTGATCATAACTTCTTGAGTTTTGTTATGCACATAAGGATGATGTATTTTCTTGAACTTTTCTCAACAGAGACAGGGAGTGAGGATGATGGGCTTATGGATCTAAGTGAAGATGATTTCTTCCTTAGTGGTAGTTCAAGTGATGAAGCAGATGCAGATGATGAATGGACAGATAAGAGTACAAGGTATTTATTGCATCTGTGAGAGGAATGCTAGTTTTTAGAATTTCTGTTCTTATTTTAAGAGGAAATACTATATCCTCTATAGATTTAAGAAGTAAGAATAGCATATGTATTCCACATTTGATTTCATTGGTCAAATTCAAAAATAAATTAAGGATTGAGATGGAAGCACAGATAAAAGTGTGCATAAGTTTTTATGCAGATGATTGATAATATTGTAATTGCTTGAAGAATCAATTCCACTACTGATTTAATTGAACCCTTTCATGCAAGCTCTTATTTGGTACATTAGCAGCAGAAATTACTACCCATATGATCTTGCATTTATGTTTATTTTGTATCTTATATTAAGAAGTTGGTTTTGGGTTGAGTAAATGTGCATCTAAAACATTTGTGATTGATTTTTCAGGGAACAGGCTTCTAGTGCTTCTGGTAAAGCTGCTTCTGGCATGTCCAGTGATGAAAGGAATCAGGTATGATGTCTAGTTTTAGTATTGCGTTGTTATAAGAAACTAATTGACTCTTTTGGCCTATTCTCTTCTTTTCCTCACTTCAATATATCTATGTAGAGGGAGATTTCTGCTAGAGCTTTAATGCCTCCACCCCGCCCAGCCACCATTACAGCCTCAAGTTCAAATCATTCTCAATCAAGATTTGGGCCTTCCTCAAGCAAAAAGAAATCAACACAGAGGGCTGAAATGTCAACATACAGCAATACATCAAATAGTAGAAGTGGTTCTTCCTTCAAATCAAGGGGTTCCTCAAATTCAAAGACAGGTCACAGTAGCAATCTAAGTTCCAACTCTGACGCTCATAAACCCCGAAGAAAAAGAAGGCCAAAGAAGAAAAAGCAGCAGGTGTTTACTTTTTTCTTCTTTATATAGACATTGGTATTGCACTACTACCATTTGTGTTACTAACAATTGTTAGAAAATTAACCTAGCCTACCAATTATACTTTTGTCTGCCCTCTTAAACTCTCTAAGATAGTTTGTCTTAATATTTTTAAGTAGAGAAGTTCGAAAGTTTGCCATTCTTCAAAATTGTTGATGCTTAGTCAAAGGCTACCTGAATTTTGCTCTCCTGCAATGTCTCATTACCTCTTAAGAGCACGCTGATTAAGAGTGGAAAAGACTACTTGTCTAAGGGTGGTCGAGTAATGTTGGTTAAGAGCAAGCTGTCCAACCTTCCCATCTATTTCCTCTCCCTCTTCCCTATCCTGATTGGTGTTGCTAATTGCTTAGAAAAATTGCAGAGGAATTTCTTGTGGGGTGGTCTTGAGAATGAGTCTACATTCCATCTGGTTAATTGGAAGAAGGTATGCATTCCTCTTTATCTTGGAAGGTTAGGGATCACTAATTTGCTTACTTTCAATCAGGCTCTATTGGGAAAGTGATTATGGAGGTATGTTGCGAAGAGAAAGGCTTTTTGGCATATGGTAGTGGATATAAAATATGGTAGTTTGGCGGGTGGTTGATGCACTAACATCGTCTCTGGGCTTTATGGTATGAGTCTTTTGGAAGGGGTTGGTATGCTTTCTCCAATTTTGTTAGAGTTGAGGTGGGTGATGGCTCTCGAACTAGGTTTTGGCATGACGTTTAGTGTAGGGATCGTCCTTTAAAGGTCACTCTTTTGGAGTTATTTCACCTTGCAATGAATAGGGATGCTTTGGTGGCCGACCTCATGTTCGCCCACAATGATGTGGTACATTAGGATTTTTTTTTGATGAACAATAATTTTTATTAAGAGGAGAAGCGAAGCTCGCCTACATGAAAAGTATACAAGAGGAGCTACCACCCTAATGAGGTCGAAAATCTAAAAAGCTAACAAGATCTACAAGATCAGAGGAAGAAAAATTAGGAACAAACGTTATAGCCTAATCTAAAGAGATCTCAAGAAAGATGATTTTAATTGTAGGGGTTGAAAATCTAAAAAGTTAACAAGATCTACAAGATTAAATGATGAAAAATTAGGAACAAACGTTATATTCCAATCTACAAGAGATCTCAAGAAAGAGGATTTTAATTGTAGCACATTTAGACTCGTGATTTTGAAAAATACATCAATTTATTTTTCTCCAAATGGTCCACTTTAGTAAAGTACGGATAACCTTCAATATGGCCTCTTTGGATTGACCTCGACCTTGTGACTTCAAATAGTGAAGTAGCTCTAGGATATTGCTAGGCATGACCCACGAGACTTCAAATAAGATGAGAACCGAGTGCTAGATCTCACGAGTACATTAGGATATTAATTTAATCAGATCGGTGCATGATTGGAAGGTTAATTGTGTCTCCTCTTTATTCAATGTGTTGTATTCAATTAGAATGGGTCGGGGAGATGACAATAACCTATGTTGGATTCCTTAAAAGATGATCTTTTGAGGTCAAAACTTTCTACAAAGTTCTCTTCCCAATGTTGACTTCTCGTTGACTCCTTTCCTTGGAAGAGCATTTGGAAATGTCCCTTTGAGGATGGTTTTTTTTTTTTTTTTTTTCTCGCTTGGACAGCTTTTCTATGTAAAATCCTCACCTTTGACAACCTTTACAAGCGTCATATCATAGTGAAAGATTGGTGTTGTATGTGTAAAAAGAGTGGGGAATTTCTGGATCATCTCCTTCTTCATTTTGATGTTGCGTGAGATTAGTGGAATATGATTTTCTGGATGTTTGGAGTAAAGTGGGTTATGGTTAGACTGGTGGTGGATCTTCTAACTTGTTGGAAAGGAAGGGTCAATTGAAATGATATTGATATTGTTTGGAATACAATCCCTTCTTTTTTAATGTGGTGCATTTGGAAAAAAAAAAAAAAGAATGCTCGAACTTTGATGATTGCGAGAAGACTAGTTCGAATGCTTTATTTTCTTAGATCCTTCTTTGAGTGGGTCTTTGTAACGGCCATCTTAATATCTCTAGCTTTGTAGATTTTTGTGCTCTCTTTTCTCTTTCTTGACATGTTGGGTGTCTTTCTCTTGTATACTTCATTTGTACTTAAATTGCGTCATTTGCGCTTTTTATGAATTATTTTACTTAAAAAAAAAAACCTTTCATGCGTCAGCCAGATAGCCCTGAGATATGAACCAGAATGAATTACCGCAACTAATTACATTAGAGGACATGATTAGTGGCTCCTCCACTTCCCCCAAGTGCGTTTATGTTTCGGTGGGGAGTTTAGGTGACTGATTTGAAAGTCGCTTATCACCATGGTATTTGGGTTGTGTGAGTTGCATATGGATGGTCTAGCCATGTTTCTCCACAGGCATTATGGATGGTCTATGGATGCACCATAATTCATTTGTATATTATATGGTTAAGATAGATTTTATATTGCCACTGGCGTCAACATCTTAAGTTGGATGCAATGGTTCGAGAAATTTTTTCCCCTTTTGTCCTTGAGTTTTTCTCAAGTTTTCTTTTGCTTAAAGGGCTATTTGACTTATCAAGAAAAAGAAGCTACTTGATTCAAGTTGCAGGGGTTCTGAAGTCTGGAAGGAGGTTTGAAAGAATGTGAGTTGAGTTGATGCAAAGAGAGATGGCAATGATGGTTTGTGCTTAAGAAAGAGATGGATCTAGATAAAACGGGGTCAAACATTGGATATAGGACTTCTTAAAGCGCAGAGTGTAACCCTGGTACAAAGGAAATATACAAGAGAAACGCCTAAGTAGGAGTAGAGAAAAGAAAAAGAAAGTCATTAAAATTAATAGCTAATGGAGCTCAATAAGCAGCTGTCCAAGAAAAGAGAGAAAAAAAGAAAAAAGACTTAAGCTCCTGTGAAGTCTTTTCTAAGTCCTGAAAAGTTCTATCATTTTGCTATCTCCAAAGACACCACGAAAGGCAAGAAGGCACCATCTTTCAAATTACAGCACTCCGAGAACGCCCATTAGTCCACCAACAAGCAAATAAGTCAACCACCCAAAGAGGCATAACCCAAGATAACCCAAATTGGCTGAAAATGGCATTCCATAAGGTGCATGCAACCTTGCAATGGATAAGAAATGGTCCACGGATTCCTCATCACTTTTGCACAAACATCACTTATTCACCACAATGACATGTCTCTTTCTAAGAGTGTCCATGGTAAGAATCTTCCCTAGAGCCGCTGACCAAGCAAAAAAAGCCACTTTTAAGGGAACCCTGGTTCGCCAAATACTTTTCCAAAGGAAAGAAGCAACATCTTTCCAAGCAAGGGCTCTGTAGAAGGATTTAACATCAAACTTCCATTTGTGAGAATGGATCCACCAAAGTTTGTTATCCCCTTCCCTTCTCTCACTATGGGAATACAATAAAGTGTAGAAGGAAGCCAAGGCATCCACCTCCCAATCGTGTGCCCACTCGAAAAAAGCTAACATCCCACTTAAGAGAGCCACTAGACAAGTCCATATGAGCTGCAATACATGCATTCTTATCGCGAGCAAAGTCATATAAACCTGAGAAAGCTTCCTTGAGGGTCAACTCTCTGCACCACACATCATCTTAGAATTTGATCTTGGACTCGTCTCCCGGCATAAATCTGGTATGGCTATAAAAAAGACTCCAATCCCTCCTAATACTCTTCCAAAGCCCCACCCCATGTGGCCTAGCGGAATCAAGAGAACTCCATCCACCCCAATCACTACTAAATTTAGCGTCCGGTGTTGAGATCGGCGGTGAATTGCTATGACCTGGAGTGTTGGGTAGAACCGTTGGGTAAGAACCTCTGTGAAGATGTCAGTCCCAGAGTTCGAGGCCGTAGCTTTCGTGGATCGCAATGCTCAACGGCTAGGGCTGCAGAAGATGACGTTTGGCTAGGGCGTGGATTTCATTGGAAGCATCTGGTGTGCTTGAAACAATTCATATTTGAAATTGATCGGGCCTTTGGGCGTGTGAAGAAAGGGTGGCAGGCTTTGGGCTTGGGCTTGAAGCCCTTTTCGGGTCCTTCGGGTTATAAGGGTTCATCTGCACCTAAGTCCTTTAAGACCCGCAAGTTTCTTATATCCAAGAAACCTATACTCAAGCCCAAGCCCCTGCCTAAGCCTACAGTCATTCTGGGTTCCGGATCAAAGCCGAGTTCGGGTCGCGTGGTTGCTTCCTCGTCCAACTCGTGCCTTGTCATGCCATTTTCCACACCGGAGGTGGTTTTGGTTTCGGTGATGACTGGGTTTCTTCCGATGTGCTCAGAGGATGACGATGGTTCTTTATCCCAGTTGGTGGGTGTACCTGAAGCTCCGTCTGCACAGGTGACCGGGTCTCCTGACGTTCGGCAAGCTGGGACTTCTTCGGAGAGGCAAGGGTTTTCTCCGGTGAGATCAATGGATGCCGTTGACCAGCCTTTCTTTCTGCCGTTTGACCAGAACACGCCGATGGATGCCGGTGCTGCCCAGATTGATGGTTTCTCGGTGGGCGTAGATGCCGGTGCTGCCCAGTCTTCTTCTCCGGCTGTGGGTTTGATTGCTGCTAGGGTCGCGGAGTCATCCACTCTTGAGGCGAACCCGGTTCTGGCTATGGAGGCGACAAAGCCGATCGTGAAGAACAGGCTTTTCAGGTTCGAGGGGTCTGTTTCTCTAGTTGAAGATGGTCTTTCTGTGAGGCTGTGCAACCTTTCGGCGGTAGCATTTACCCAGAAGTCGTCTGAGCTGTTGTACTTCTACAATCGCAAGCACAAGGTCTAGAGGGCTTCAAAGTTGGATTTGGGTTAGCTTGCGGGTGGGATGATCAGCGTCGCGCCTGGCGCTGTCCCGTTGGTAGGTAGTCAATCTTCAGTCTCTGGTGGGTTATTTGGGTTGTTTGTGGCGTTTGAGCCCGTTGGCTTGGCGGGGTCCATATTGGAGGGCTCTTTTCTGCCTTCCACAGATGGTTCTCCGACTATCAAGCCCTCCGCACAATCTCCTCCGGTGAGGGGTCTCCTTAGGCGGGGCTTTCTCAGGTCGCGCTCTTTCTTCCCGGTGACCATCTCGGAGGTTGGGGATTCTTCGGAGAAGGGTGCTTTGCTTGACGGCTACTCTGAGGTAGTGGTTAGTTCGTTGGAGATCGCTCAAGCTCTCGGGATTTCTTTTGGGAGCAATAAAAAAAGGTTTTTGGATCTGATGAGTGTCTTGAAGAGGGTCAGCATCGGGTGGATAGGGGTTCTGTTTTGAAACTGAAGGGCTGGAGGAGCTGAAAAATTTGGAATGGTCTCTCAATTATGATGTTAGAGGCATTGGGTCTAGCTGGGGCAAAATAGGGTGTGTATGCGGGTTTAGGGTGCTTTGTAGTGGTTAGGTTTCTTTTGCGGGTGTTTTGGTCCTTTTTTTGTTGGGATTTTCTTTTCCTTTTTGGGTGGTTCTTTGTGTATACTCCCCTGTGTACGTAGGGGTGCCTTACGCTTTTTATATATAATTGCTCTTATAAAAAAAAAAAACTCTCCACCAAGCTTCTCTCTCATGCACAAAACGCCACAACCACTTCCCTAAAAGAGCCCTATTGAAGATTCTCAAGTTACCAATCCCCAAACCTCCCTTAGCACCTTCTCATCAGGATCTAACCCTCTCTTCCTCTAGACAATCAAGGGCTTTCAAATCAACCATGAGAGCTTTCTTGATGAATTCCACATTTCCAAATTCTTGCTCATTCCACCTCTTCAAATCAGACTTTAAGGCCTTAAGTTTTTGAGAAAGAATGAAGCTAGGAGAGCCTTGAAAGTGATAAGAAGACCACCAAAGCCGCACCCTATCCACAAACCCAATTGCCTTTAACCACATATTCTCAAACTTAAAAGGTATAGGGCCCCCTATGATACCACCACAGTCAAGGAGGATGGGAAAGTAATTAGAGCACAATCTCTGAAGCCTTTTTTGAAGAAGGCCAGGATACTTTGCTTTCCAATCAGGAGAAACAAGAAACCTATCAATATGAGACTAAGAAGAATTATTGGACCACGTAAATGATCCCCCAGCAAAAGGAAGATCCATGAGACCATGTTCTAAAATAAAATCCGAGAACTCCATCATTGCGGGGTATAAGCGAGCTTCCCCAACCTTAGATTAAGATGCTATGGATGGTGTGAGAATGTTGACATGACTTAGTTGTTGCCTCTGTTTCAGTTCAATTAAAATGGTAGTCTTTGCAGAGACAAATCAAATTAATGGTAAGACGGAAAGAATGGAGTAATGCATTCATGAAAAGGTGGATGTACTAGTTGAGAAGTGACTGAGATTGGTTGGGCTAAGATGGTTCATGTTCAATTGACACACTAATTGGATTCTCGTTATTAGCTTATTGGGTCCTAGATATAGTTTATAGAAACTGGATTTTTGTAGCTTGCTTCATATGGTCGGGATAAAACTTCTTCAATTATAGTTGTATTGAAAACAATGGATGAGCTTGGGTGATATAGCTTTTATTGTCAGTGTTTTAAGAAGCATCAAAGTGTCTTGATGCTCTAGATTTTCCTTTTATGATTAGATGTGCGATTATATATATTTTGCCTGAGTCATGTTTACAGGTTCTCTAGGGTTGTTTTTTTGCTTGATGTACTTAGGTTGGCATTTTGTACTACTTTTTGTGCTCGTAGCAGGAGGTGGCATAGTACGTGTTATTTGTCTCACTATGCAAATTTCTTCAACAGTCTAGTGTCTACATGCAAAAACTATATGCATCACCCAATGTCAGTGCTAGTAATCGATTTGTATGCTTGTTGGTAGACTATTGGCAGCTTCTGAAGTGCTGCTATGTGGGAGATGTTGCCTTCGTGCCTTTTGTGGTGTTTTTAGAGGGAAATGAATGATAGAAGTTTTGAGGACTGTGAGAGAGCTTTGGAGGAGATTTTTTTTTATTTTTCAACACTTTGTATCTTTGGACAGTTATTTTTGTCTCTTCTTTGGTGATTAGCTATCATGATTTTCTTGTTCTTTTTGTTCCTTTTAACTATGTGGCTTCTCTTGTATATTTTCTGTGTACCCGGGGCGCCTTACACTTCTAATAATATTTTGATTACTTATATATATATAAAAAAGATGTCCTCACGCATTGTCAATGGGCTTTGCTGAATTTGAGCTATGTGACTGTCTTAGATTTGTTTAATCAAATGAAAGTAGTTTGTTGCTGATCTTATGTTCCAAATAATTTATATTAGAGTCTTGGATCACAATATTGCAGGATTCATGGTGAAAAATATTAGTTTACATGATTTTCATTCCTTGAATATGTAGTGACTTTTCTTCTTTTGTTGCAGCAGGCATGAATTGGATGGACTTGCTGCTATCCAATTGAACCAGTTTGTGAGATGCCAATGCAACTCTTTACATCCTGGAGTTTTTAACTGGTTCTTTTCTTCTTTCATAGATAGGTTATACTATTCTGTGTAATGACTAGTTTGACTCTTAGTTGAAGCTAAGGTTAATTGAGAATTCAATTTCAGTAATTGTAGATGAGGTCACGAAGCGCTACAAAGTGAGTCCATTAAGGGACAATGTTGTGTTAGTATGAAATTTTTGGTGCTCATTATACTAAAATATTATCAGTCAGCTTTGTTTTTTTGGAAGCCCATGCTTATATTTCTTTTATGATATCACTGTCAAGTGTTGAGTTTATGTTATGCTGGCCATTCATTTTATTATTACTATTATTTCAACATGAATGTCTGGTGGTACTGTGGTAGATTGTTTTTTTGAGAACTGCAGCCTTTCTTTCAATTTAACATTTTTGGTGAAGAGAATAGGCGGATACAAAACTACTGGTAGATAGAAAACTAGATAGGAGCATTGAGATCTTAGCTGCTATTACAGTGCTTGTATTTCAAGTTTGTTTTAACTCCATGAGGCAAGATCGAAGGTCAGAAGGCCAAATGGAAGCTTTTCGAGATGCAATGAATGGAATGTCAACTTAGTGACTTGGGTTTTAAGGGGTTGAAGTTTACCTGGAGTAATAGAAAGTTGACCATACTTTTACAAAAGGAGAGGCTGGTGTGAGAGGTTTGTAGAGTTTCGTGTTACCTTATGGCAGCATGGAGTTCTGACCATACCCCACTTCTAGTGTCCTTTGGACCAGAGAAGGAAGGTTTGGAGGAGGGAGAAGCGTTGTTTTTAAGTTTGAAGCAAGTTGGACAACACATGAAGAGTGTCAAGAGGTGATTAGGCAGCATGGGGGAATGCGGATGAAGTAGACGATAAGTTGAGCACAATTCAGAGTAAACTGAAGAGCTGTGAGTGGTTACTTTCCCAATGGAGTCGACAGACTTTTGGGAACTAAAACAAAGCAACTAGAGAAGATCCAAATGGTTTGTGGAGCTGAGTCTATGGCTTCTGCGAAAAAACTTCAAGAAGAGATTGATGTCTTGATGGAAAATAAGGATTTGAAATGGAAGCAAAGAGCTTAGGAGAGCTGGCTGAAGGATGGTGATAGGAATATAAAATTCTTTCATATGTATGCAATTATAGGAGGGTAGTAAAACACGTAAGCTGAATTTTTGATGAAGGTCGTCGTTGCCACACCAGCCAAGATGAAATTATCAAGGCTTTTATAGAGTTTTTCCAGCAGCTATTTTCTACAGCTGTACCTGAATGGCACATTATTCTGACTAGAGGAATTAGACGAGGGAATTCGTTATCTTGTTATTTCTTTATTCTATGTGCGGAGGCTTAGTAGTCATCTTTAGCAAACAGAGGATAAGAGAGAGCTTACGGGTGTCACTATTATCAGTAGAGGTCCAAGACTTGACCTTTTTTTTTTTTACTGATGATAGCCTTGTATTTTGTAACGCAAACTATGAAAGGCTGACTAACTGGAAGGTAAAGTTTCTTTCACAAGCTGGGAAGGAAATACTATCAAAAGTTATCCAAGCTATACTAACTTATAGTATGATTGCTTTTCAGTTACCAAAGAAATTAGGTAGGGATATAAATACTATGATGCAGAAGTTTTGGTAGGGGCGACAGGAGAATGAATCCAAGATTGACCGGATGAGTTGGGCAAAAATGGGTTTCTCCAAGGACCAGGGTGGATTGGGTTTTAAAGATATAGAATGCTTTTGCTACAAGGCAATGTTGGCTGTTGCTACAGAATCCTGATCGTTGGCTGCTATGATTCTTAAAGAAAAATACTATCCGCTGGGTCCATCGGGGATGCAAAATTGAGGAGTAAGCCATCTTATGCATGGAGGAGTATGTGATATCCTTAAAGAAGGTTTATAGTGCAGAGTTGGAGATAGAGCTTCAATAAAAATATGGAGAGTAATGCTATTCTATTGTCCAATTTTCATTAAATTCCTTCACATTTGTTTTGTTTTGTTTTGTTTTTTGTTTTTTTTTTTAAAGCAAATGTGAAAGAGTTGGATGAGAGTTGGATAATAGAGTTGGACATGAAGCATTACTCAAATATGGGAAGATAAATTGATGCCAACACCTACATCCTACAAGGTCCAGTCGCCTAGAAGATTGCTTGATGAAACATGTCATAACAGAAGCCAATTTTGTTGCTCACAGATTAACCAAGGAAACAGTGCATCAGTTGGAAAAACATGTTTGGATGGAGTGATTCCTTCGTGTGTTCAAGATATTGTAGTTGCCGCAATGGTCGTAATATCTCAACTCCTAGTAATGAAGTCTATCTTTTCTTAAAAAAAAAAAAAAAAAAAAAAAACCGAGGCCTCTCGGTCTGCCAAAACCTCGTCCCTTGTGCTCTTTTTTTTTTGAGCTCCAAATTCTGTTGTGTTCGTTTTAAAAAACTAAAACTATTGTTCATTTATTCGCACCAATCGAAGCGAAAAAAAAAAGTACAAAAATCTATAAAATTATAGATGTTAAAAAAAGTATTAACAAAAATCCATTGATTTACGAAAGCATAATTATAAATTTAAAGTCGTCGTTTCACAATCATTTAAACTTGGAGCATTCTATAATGAACATTCCATTTCCCAACAAGCCGTCCACGGTCCTCCTTTTTACCAAGAATCTGGATGAGGAAGTAATAAATTTGACTCTCTAACGTAACATTATATCAATTATTCCAATATCATACTAAGATTTTAACGATTACTCATATGAATAAAATGGGTGTAATGGGAAAACTTTATATACTATGCGCTAGGCAGGTTCCTAGTTAATGTATATCCATTTCTCATCAAATGTCCACCGAGCGCAGCAGACAGAAGGAAAGCAAAGCAAACGAAAGGGGAAAGCGAAACTCAAAAGTAGATGTTATTTTGTTACCTCAAAGACCGAGTGATAGAGGGACAGACAGAGAGCAGCACACAATGGAAGCTCCGAAACCATTGTTTCAAATCCTCTTGCTCTTCTTGTTGGTCTCAGCCTATCCTAACGCTTTCATACACACAGCTCTCGCGGAGGGCGTCACTCCAGAGGAGGCCAGACAGCTCCGAGACGAGGTAAACCTCGTCGAATCCCATCCTGAAACGAAATTTGGTTTTTTCATTGTGGTTCTATTCGACCATTGCCTTTATGGGAATTCCATCTTTGCTTTGCTGTTTCTCTGGTCGTTGATCGAACAGTTGGGATGCAGATTTCCTGCTTGGTAGTGAAACGTAAAAAACTGAGGTCTATTCAAAAAACCCATTTTGGAATTTTAAATTAAGGGCTAATGGGGTCTTAAGCCGCTGATTCTTATGGGTCGTGTTTTGAATGAGAATTCAATTATGTCTTTTCAGATAAAAGTAATTGCAAATATTTACGCGGTTACGTTGACATTTCAATTCCCCTTGTGTGATTGCAAATTAAGAAACTGTGGTTTCATAGTTAAAGATATTTGTATGAGTGTTTTAGAAAACGATTGATCTTTTTCTTATCTGGCCTTTGAGTTTTGCTCGTAAAATTCATAAATATTGCGTTACATTAAGAAAAGGTGTTGTTGAGGGATGATCTGGTATTGTGTCAAGATACGATCTTTCAGTGTTTGTGAAAACATTGAGTTCTAAGACGAAAATAGCTCTGATTTCTTTTCCCAGGTTGTTTTCCTTGTAAATTGTCTTCCATTGCATATCAGGAGTTTTGATTTAATGTTAATTGGAAATAGTGTTTGATTTAAATTTTCAGAGAGATACGACCACTTCCATTGTTGGTAGGTTGCCCTTTTATTAGCGTTTGACTTGTAATGTTATGTGTATTCTTTTTGATCTTGTAATTAAAGTAGAAGAGATGGATTTCTATATGCAATTCAGGTGCATGGAATGTTCTATCATGCTTTTGATGCATATATGGAGCATGCCTTTCCACTTGATGAATTAAGACCTCTATCATGTGGAGGAGAAGATACACTCGGTGGTTATGCCTTAACTTTGGTATGATAGTTTCTTCATTTCAAATTTTATCAATATTTAAGTTATTGTATCTCTTACCTGGCGTTGCCATTACACCATTCTCACAGATTGACTCCTTAGACACACTGGCTTTACTTGGTGACCGGGAGCGCTTTGCTGCCTCTGTTGAATGGATTGGTAAAAACCTTCGATTCGATATAGTGAGTGATGCTCTTTATTTATTTATTTGTTTTTTTTCTTTTTTGCATTCATGTTTAAAGTTACTCAGTTGGGATTGGTTTTCGGGTTAATTTGACACCATGAAATAATCATTTATAAAATAAAAGTAGGCATTTATGACAGCCAATTTTGTCTTGGCAAAGATACTTAATTAGTTCAGTTGTGATCTCACGTTTAACTTGATAAACTGACTGTTTCACTCTGAGGTTACCACAACAAGCAAGTTTGTGGTGACCTGTGAACTTGATTATACAAATTTTGAAACATTTTAAACATACATTTCATGTAACTAAATTTAGCATCCAGAAATTTTTTCTCATAATCATTTTTTTATTTTTTATTTTTTTATTTAAGTTGGGAAATATTGAAAATTATGATTGCACCTTGATGGATTATATTGTATCTTTGTGAGAATGCTCTGTGAATTCCCATGTGCTGTTAACAAATAAATTTTAACTAATCAAAATATGCCTATTCCCATTGTACCTTATAGTTGAGGTGTCTTGTAAGTCAAGTACATGAGGCGCCTGCATCTAGTATGAGTAATGTAGAAAGAATGTACGTGATATACAGGGTTCCTCCTCAGACTTTATCCATTGTTGGGCTTTCCAAGTTTATCTCTCGCTTATAAGTGGTGTAAATACTCTGTAATTGAGCAAGAAGCCTGTGAAGGCCTGAATTTTAATGCAATGGGGGAATGTTTGATTTTAAATGGCAGAGTAATGTTTTTGTGTCATTCAAGTTGTTGTTAATTGGCAGGTTTTCTTCTACCCATTGATGGATGTTCAAAAGTGATTCTTCCATCTTATCCCTTTCTCTAAATTTATTATGACCTATCTTTTCTTGATCAGTATCAAAATTTTGAACTTCAGCTTCTATAAAGATCCAAACATCCTGAACATCTCTTCTATCATCCTGGTCTTTGCTTTAGTAAGTAAAACCGTTCTAGTTTTTTGCAATCCAACGACAGTAATATTCATGTGCTACATGTATGATCTCGTTGTAAAATGGGGTTGCAAATATTTCTTGTTACATTGGAAAATATTTTACATTCTAATACTATCTTAATTGCAGATTTTCTTTTTACATATCTTGGAGGTTTAAAATATTTTAGTTTTGTACTTACATTTGTCTTCATTGCTTCCTGTTGATTTATTTTCCCTGCTACTGGCCATATCTAGTTTTTTTTTTTTAATGTACATTCTACATTTTTTGGCTAGAATTGCTTTGGTCACTCAGTCAATCTACATATTCTGTGGTTATTATAAAATGAAGTTGAAAATCTAACTTGGAATTTTTTATATGCTTTGCAGAATAAGACAGTATCTCTGTTTGAGACTAGTATCCGCGTTCTTGGAGGTCTACTTTCTGGTCATCTTATTGCGAGTGATTATGCTACGGTATTAGTTTTAGTTGTACATGTACCTCTATGAATCATTTTCCTTACAATTCTGTTATTCTAGGCAAAGCATTGGATTTCTCTTTTAGGCATCAGCATAAATAGTACGGGCAGTTCACTTTCATTGATCCATGTGAACGCTGTGTCAATGCTTTTTGTTTCTTCAATGGGACGTTGGACCCTCTAAGTGGGTGTCTCTCTTATATACCTTGTATGCTAGGGTTGTGCACTTTTAATAAGGTTGAATTACTTGTCAAAAAAAAGGGAGGTTGGCATTAAGAGAATAGAATCAATGGGCGAAGCCTAAAGATAAATGTAAAACTGGTTTTCTGAGGTTGCTTCATTGATAAAAGATTATACATGGAGTAGTTAGCAACCATATTATCTGAAAAGATGGTGATTGTAACTACAAAAGAATTTTCTACACTTGCTGGATTGTAATTATATAGGTGCACCTTTGTAGCTGAAACCTTTTCCAGTCAGCCAAACCTCAATAGTGTTTGTTACCCCTTAATAATTAGTTGTTGCTCTACTGCCCTTTCATAAAATATGGCGTTGCTATAAGGTCCTCTAATGCTTTTGATTTGTTCAGGGCATGAAAGTCCCTTCCTATGACAATCAATTACTTAACTTAGCAGAGGATCTGGCCCGGAGATTTTTACCTGCGTTTGAGACTCCTACAGGTATTGCTACTGGATGATTTTAATTGATCTGTGCAAGTTATTGCAGGCCGAGTTTAGCCATTTGTCTTGGGTATTTTATGATTTCAATTCTTGTGTGGTTTATTTACATGGAGTGTTTATTTTATGTCTATCTCCTGACTTTTGGGTACTTGATAGCATCTTATCACCATTTTGCAGAATATTAATTTAAGGATGTCTTTTTACTTAACATATAAGAATACCACTAATTTTGGAATATGGAATGCTATGTTTGACAAGTGCCACACATACCTCTCTAGTTTTGATGCGAGGCGTAGGTTGGCAGAGGTAGGCCATAAATGAATGTTAATATCTTGTTTCTTATCTCAAGTTAAATGGTTGAGGAGTTTATAATTGACAATTATGGAAGGGCTGTGCCTGACTAGCTTTGTGACTTTAGCAGTTTGGCTTGATGTAAAGCAATTTTTAGTTTCATAAAAATTTAAAGCATTTGGGTAGCTTTGACTTTGTCTACTGAACCATGTTTGAACATCAAACACTTTGTTTCCATTTGCTGAAGAAATACATATTTCACATACTGCCATTCCAAGTTAAATGTTGAATCATTTTATGATGATGTTCAGATACTATGTTTTGCAGGCATTCCATTTGGATCTGTCAACCTTTTGCATGGAGTTGATGAACATGAAAGCAAGGCAAAGCCTTTCTGCATTTTCTCCTTATGTGCAAGTTTGTTTTCTCTTGAGTTTTGCTGTGCCCTTCTAGTGTGAAAGCAGCTAATAGCATTGTAGGACCTCACATTGATTTCCAGTTCACTAATTGCTACTGTATAATGCTTACCGGGATAAATTCTAACAGTCTGTGAGTTTATGATTACCATGTAATTGCTGAGGACTAATGAGTGAAGATGCAAAATTGTACCATTGATTTAATACTTATTAACGGTCTTCCATTAATTTTTTATCTGTCCTATGTCTTTAATCTCTGTTTAGTAATATGTAGGAAGAGCATTAAAATTCCACTTCTGGTTTTGTTTAGATAACATCAACAGCTGGTGGTGGGACTTTGACTTTGGAATTTGGAGTGCTTAGCCGGTTGACAAATGATCCCAGTAAGTGTTACTACATTCATTATGCGGGAAAA
The DNA here is from genome assembly GCA_900184695.1 of Betula pendula. NCBI lineage: Eukaryota > Viridiplantae > Streptophyta > Magnoliopsida > Fagales > Betulaceae > Betula > Betula pendula. Next base: position 410,910 of record FXXK01000325.1, read on the forward strand.
CATGCTATCAATATTCAATGGTGTAGACAAAATGCAGCCTTGCAGCTTTAATTCACAATATTTGTAGGAGAAAGTTGTTATACAATACCAAGTTTCACTTTTTAAATGGTCTGAATCTTGAAAGGCCGTACAGTGGCTGTTTTTTTTTTTTTTTTACCTCTAGTACCCTTCGTCTTTCCAGATGTTGAAATTGGCGCTCCTATGATGTGTCCTAAATTTCCATAGCTATAGAGTCGACTTGGCACTGTCGCATTACATAGAGATTTTTTCTTTTTGTTCTCTCTCTCTCTCTCTCTCAAAATGCTATTGGGCTTCCTGCTAGAGGCTAGGCTTGAAGAGCAGCCCCTGGTTTGGTGGCTTGCCTATATTTTCAAGCAAGTCTGAATCTTGGCTGCCATAACAGTTTATCAATTTTACTAGGCAGCTGACATGAAAAAGGACTAGATTTTTCTAGCTCATTGAGGGAAAGTGCTACCTCCTTTCAAAATTTTCAATGCTATAATTTCATTTGATATGGTTATGGAGGCTGAGGTATTATGGCATTTTCTTAAAGATACCTAAAATATCATATATACTTGTGTACCATAGTGGTTGCATGCCTTTGGTGCTTTTTATTTTCTTAAACTGAATTTAGTTTTCAAAAAAGATATTTAGAAGAGTAATGATACAAGTCACCCTCCATGTCTACCTTGTGTCAACCAAAAGTGACGTGACTTTTAAAATTACCATTAGATTAAAAGTCAATAATCATCGATAGGGCTGTAAATGAGCCCGCCNGGGCTCGCGAGCCTGGCTCATTAAGGCTCAAATAGACCAGCTAGTTTAAGGCTTGAATAAACCGGCTTATTATTATCATTATCATATGATTTAAGTTATCTAACATTATACTTCTCACTTATGCCATATAATTATATAAACACTAGATCAAATGATAATAGGAATATGATAAAAATTTGTTAGGTTTAGTCATTATAATTTATATCATTGATTCATTATCATTATATACTTATCATTATCATTATCATATAATCTAAGTTATCGAACATTGTACTTATGCCATATAATTATATAAACACTAGATCAAATAATAATAGGAATAAAATAAAACTTTGTTAGATTTAATCATTATAATTTATATCATTGATTCATTATCATTATATTCTTAATAGTGCTATTAATATAGTCTCAAATTAAAGAATTAGTATTATAATGAACAATGTATATTATTAACATATACTAAACTAATACCATTAAGTTAATAAATCAATTAATTAAAATAGGTTATAAGTAGGTTATAACTTAATAAATGAGCCGAGCTGCCCATTTAAGACTCGAAAAGCCTTAAATGAGCCGAACTGCCCATTTAAGGCTCGATAAGTCTTAAATGAGTATAATTTGCCCATTTAAGGCTCGAAAAGCCTTTTTATTAAGCTTGGGCTCGACTCGTCAAAGCCTTTTAATCGAGCTCGATAACTCGCAAGCTTGAGCTCGAGCTCGGGTATTGTCTAACGAGCCGAGCTTGAGCTGGGGTTTCTAAGCCCAGCTCGAGCTCGAGCTCGGCTCGTTTAAATATTTTCTTAAAGGAGCCGAGCTGAAAATCTTAAAGCTCGACTCGATTACAGCCCTAATCATCGATAATAAATTCAATGGTGATTTTAAAGTCACATAACTTTTGGTTAACACAAGGTAGACATGGAGGGTGACATATATAATTACTTTATCTAGAATAGAACCTTTTCACTTTATCCTTCATGATACTATCAATATACTACTTTCAAGAACACCTTGGTCAAATCGCTTTTTAATTGGATAGGGGCGTCTAATATTTCTCGTTTTTCTAACTTTTCTAAATTTGTGAATTTTTATTCTTCTTTTAGCACTTAAGGGAGACTCGCTTTCGTCCATTTTAATGAGCTTGGCTGACGGAAGGGCTTTTTTTTGGCAATGATTGGTAGTTGAAAGGGATTGAGTGTGACAATTGATAGTTTGTGGGGCAATGTGTAAATGATTGGTAGTTGAGGGGGGTTAAGTATAATTAACCATTTTTTTTAAAAAATCTTTTCTCTTTCAAGCTTTAGACAATTTGTTTTGTTTTGTTTTGTTTTGTTTTTTCATTGAATGAGGAAATGGCCGTGGCCAGGCAATTTTTAACTGAGATGAGTGAGCTGACCCTTTGAATTTTGAACAGACTTTACCTAGAGATGCTCTGTCGATTTATCTATAAGAAACACAATAACAAACTGACTCATAACAAATATTATCTGTTGTTGTTGATTTTCTAGTGAGTCTTTATATGCTTGGGGCTTGCCCCAGTTTTTTTTTTTTTATCCGTAAAGAAATAAGTACATGAGTAACCGCGTTAGGTAGGGGTCGAACCTACGACTCGGTGCTTGCCTCAGTTATTTACAACAATTCTTATATCTCCTTGCTTGTCCTGGTTGTCGAGCACCTTCTGTAACATCTCTTACAAGTTATTGTGCTACCATATTAATGATGGTATGCCAAGTGGGTGTTTGTTAACATGTACCTTTCTAACTACACTTTTTGTAGCATAGGAAGTTATAAAAGTACCAGTTTTATCCTCTTATTTATGGCTTCACAGACTAGAATCACAAAGTAGGGTCTTGTATATGACTGATCTTCTTACTCCCCTTCTCCTATTACTTTGTTCTTTTCTTTTCTGTGGGTAAAGGGACGGGGTTGACATATGGCCCAACTTCACTGAAATGCAGTTTTTGAACAAGTTACCAAGAATGCAGTTCGTGGACTTTGGGCGCGTCGTTCAAAGCTGAATTTAGTTGGTGCTCATATCAACGTTTTTACAGGTGAATGGACACAAAAGGTAAAATTCTATTTAATTTGATTTCATCGTGAGGGCCATGCTAATTTGAGTTATCTGTATGGGGGGGGGGGGGGGGGGTTGTTAGATGGCATCATAATGTCAATACTTTCTTCTTTTGGATAAGTGAACAGAAATTAAGCTGTACTTCTGCAATGCTTAGTGTTTCAATTCTTTGCGCAGCTGTTTGTAGGCCTGGATGATGGAAGGTTGTAGTAGGTTGACAGCTAACATAAAAACTTGTACTCCCATCTTATGAGTGTCCTTTAGACCAATGAGAATCCTTTTGAACTATCTCTTCCTTTTTATTTTTTTGTTCAATAGATCTTCTTGAGTTAGTTGTAATCCTGTAGTTGAGGTGTAAGCAAGATAAGTAGATAATTACATTTATCAAAAAAAAAGTAGATAATTACATTTAACTTTGTATCCTCTCTCTCTCTCTCTCTCTCTCTCTCTCTTCCATGTATGAAGAAGCCTTTGGGATGAGCAATGTTAGCAGCTTTGTAGATGTAATTTTCACCTAAGGTTGTTGGAATTCTTTGGTTATTTATTTATTTTATAAGTAATTTAATCTCATTAGAAAAGCGTAGAGGGGTGCAACCTTAATACACATAAAGTACAAGAAAATCCCTAATTAGGAGAAAAAGATGAACAAAAGTTTAAAAAATTAGAAAAACTAGAAAAAAGCAAGCTATTATGTGCTGCTATCCATGTGTATAAAGTGTTGAACATAATCATTTTTAGCTTTACCATCTAAGTCTCTATATCTTCCAAGCTTGTGCATTCCGCTCTCTCCAAATATACCATATTAGACACAACGGATTTAACCTCCAAACTTGGCCTCGTTACCTCAGAACACCAACCTCCTCTTAAACTATCATATTTAGCATCTATCACCAATCTCCACAAAGCCTCTCTTTGTAATATAACGCCACTACCATTTTTCCAATAGAGCTCGATTAAACTGAATCAAGTTTCTAACATGAATGAAAAATTATTTGCATGATTCTGGGAAGTCTCCTATGAGAGACATTAGGAAATTGTTCTTCCCATTCTACATATAGGAGAAATTTATCAATTCTAGACCAAGCCTGCAAGTTACAGTTAATAGACCAAGTAAAATTCCCACTTACAAGAGGGATGTTCATGAGGCCTTGCTCAAAAATAAAAACAAAAAAATCAACCATAGCTAGTGACTGTCTGGAGTCACTTGATCTTTCACTCGGAAAACGAACAACATTAAAACCTCCACAATACACCATGGCAATTCCCACCAACTTACAAGACCGACCAGTTCATCCCAAAGATATTTCCTTTCAACATCATCATTTAGACCATACACCCCGCAAACGCCCAAACAAAATAATCAATGACATTCCTAAAGGAACATGCTACTGAGAAATTCCGCACACAATCCTCAATCTTCTCCACCACCCGCCTATCTCACATTAACAAAATCCCACCTGAATCCCCTCTCAACTCCAAATATGTTCAATCCACATGTTGGCAACCCCATAAACTATGAATCACCTCCCTAGAAATATACTCCAATTTTGTCTCTTGTAAACATACATTGTCCGTTTTCCAATCCCTGAGAAGAGCTCTAATCCTCAACCTCCTATCCTTTTCATTCAGCCCTCTTACATTCCATGATGCTATCCTGAGTTTCATAAGGAACAATTAGAACTCTTTCTTTTCCTTTCCCTCTATTAAAGTTCCCTCCCTTCATGTCATAAATAACTGAACAAACCAATCTCTTTAACTCATGGTTGCCTCTGTTCCCTGGCTTAAATCTAAAGCATTAATTGCAATGTTCTGATGTCTTACTTGCTTCGATCGTAGAAAACAACGCCAACATTTGATCCTTAAAACCATCACACGACAACCCTACTACATGACAAAAATTCTTCACCCTTTCAACCACCCAATCTGAGGACACCAAAAGTGGCACTCCTTGTTCTTCAACCACAGGAAGCGGATGGACTATTATCGGTTCACTTTCATTAACCTCTCCCCAGGGACATTCATCATTGCCAAAGGAGTATTCATATCCCCACACGAGGCAAACAAACCGTTATTCAGCTCATCTCTATTCGACTCATATGCCTACGCCTCCTTTAAGATTCGACCCTCTATTCTCCCTTCTCCCAACTCATTCTCCAAAGGTACCAGGGAGGTTCCAGGACACCAACTCAACAAACGCCCTCTATCATGTTCAAATAATAAAAAAAAAGGCCCTCTATCTCCTTCTCCACCATCTAACACCTGATACACAAACGTTCTCCCACCCTAACATTCTCAATGAAAGAGGAGTCTTCCTTCTGACCTGAAGAATTTCCTGAATACAGCCCCACTTTCAAACGGCCATTCCCCCACAACCTTGACTCCTTTACTAATACCTAACCCATCCTCATATTCAACATCCGAAGAAATACCATTAAGCAAATACCCACTCACCGGTCTTCTTACCCCTCATTCCCGGCAGCCCTGCTTCCTTTGGCCTTGTCTGTACAAACCTGAGATGATCCCACAGCTTTCCCCATCTTCCTTCAAGCCATAACCACCCTTATCGGAGCACCCATACTTTCTTCGACCTTGTCTAAACAAGATCCAAGTGTTTTGGTAGCTTTTGCCATCTTTTTCCGAGCATTAGTCACCCTTGTCGATGTACCCCTACTTTCTTCTGCCTTGTATGAACAAAGCCTAACAGTATCGGCTAATTCAGCCGCCTTCTTATGCACAATCATCATCACCCTTGTTGCCTTCCTTCTTACTAGACGTACTCGACTCAGCCACCAAACCCGCGACATCTTCCTTTGCTCTCCTAATAATGATTTTTGTTGGTTTGACCCGCTGTTGATAACCAACCTCCTTTTCCTAATCGGCCCTTCACCATTCTTCGACAAACTCTGGTCTTCTGTATAGGTATTGGTGTTGGACTCACCCTTATTCAACCCAATATTAATTTCTCCTTTACCACTGATTTTTTTTCTCCCTCCGGCCCATCAGACTTATTAAAGCATAAGCCCATTTCAGCCACTGAATTGCACAAGCCCGCATCATATCTTGCAGATTGGGCTTAATCTTTATTGTGTCAGTCCTAGGCCCAATTGGAATCTGGCCCACTTCCAGTTTACTTAGCCATCTGTCCACTTCCCTTTTAATGGATATCAACATATCTTTGATAGTTGGACCCCACTTCTAGTTCTTTGCTTTTCCAGTGTTCTCGTCAGAGCCTGTATTAAGCTGGTACTTGCAAATTCTGACAGTCGGCATCATGTGGCTTCTCCGGAGGACAGATATAGCCGGTGGATCTCCTCAGGTTTTGGCGATGGGTGGGTCTCTTTGGGTTCTCCCGTGCTTTGCCCCTCTGACATATTTGTCGGAGACCGTGGCTCAACCATCACCAGTGATGGCGAGCCTTGAAGCCTGGCAGTTTGGGCCTTGCTCGGTGGTGCAGTCTGAGAGTGTTGAAGTTCAACCCGTGTCCCTATTCGCGGTGGAGACTAAGCCAGTGAAGTGCTATAATTATAAAACTAAGGATAACATGATTACGAAGATGGATGATAGGTTGATTGCTAAGGCAATGTCGATGTTCACTGCTCTGCCAATTTTGCTTATTGTTATGCTGTTGGAGCCGTCTGTTAATATTGCAGCCACTTTGAAGGCTAATGTTCAGAAATCTCCTATGGTGAGGGGTTTTCTTCGGCAGGGGTTTCTCAGGCCGAGCTCCTCTACAGTTTTGGTAGATCCTCAGCCTACGCCAGATGTGTTAGTTGGAGTCTCGTCGTCGGCTCTGGTTGTGAGGGATGCTTGTCCCCTCGTCACTCCCTTGAATTGAGCTCTTTATAGTGTTAAGAATGTTTGTCCTGTAGTGGAGGTTTTCGGTGATGAGGATCAGATAATGGCTCTACTGACAACCATTGGTGAGGATAATCTTTGGGAGGTTAAGGGGGCATCATCTTATTCCACAGGTAGAAGAGAGTTTCTGAATTTAGAATGTTCCATAAATTATGTTTCAGCAGGCACTTCCTCTATGCGTGGGAAAGGCAAGGCTCATGCTTGCTAAGAGAGCTATGTGTGGGCTTTGGGCTTGTGGGCTGTTTGGTGAATGGGGTTTTGGGTAGTTGGGTTGGGTTGTTGGGGTTTTTTTTTTCTTGCTCTCTTTAGGTGTTTCTTATTGTATACTGTCTATGTATTTTGGGGTGCCTTCCGTTTTTTAATAAAATTTGACTTATCAAAAAAAAAAAAAAACATATCTTTGACATCGCTGAAATTAAAGAAATTCTCCTTGGCCATCGAAGGGAAGATCACATTATCACCGCCAGCTTGACTTCCAAGTATCAGCAAAATTTCTTTCTTACCAAAACCATCCATCTTCTTCAACATTTGAATCTTTGAATTTCCTGATCATGCCCTTTTCCCACCAGAGCCTCCGCAAATGTTTGTCGACCATTCTCCACCAATCGTGACACCAGCAGAATACCACCACAGGTTTCTTGTTCCTGCCCCCAACATTACCATGAGGCTCGAGAAATTGACCATTTATCTCATATGTGCAGCACAACCCTCACATCCTCTTCCTTCTATGCCCTCCGGAATGACAATGAAGCTTCTCTGCCCGCCTTCTCCATACTGCGATAACTCTAAATACCTTCCATGGCTATTCACATGCCTATGTGCAATACATACTATACTCCCAGACCTAAATGACTTTTAAAGCTCTCTCAACTTCATACCCCTAACTAATTCCTCCACCCTCCACTGTCGACCTCAACCACACACTTGGCTTGCCCAATATTACTGCTGGTAAGTTACTTTGCTCCTCTCAGCAAAGTAAATGCCTCCAATCCCTTCTTTAGATTGAAGCTCGAAGGATTTTGCGTCGTCGTAGAAAAAGCCTAAATAGCCCATTGTAAACAACTCAGCACAATTGAGAAAAACCGTATACTTCCTCCTCTGAACACATCCTCACGCGCACACCTGTCGCCTACTTTCTTGTCTGACCACGTCCTCACTTGTTTACGCCATGGTTTTTTTTCTTATTTTCTTTGGTTATTTCATTTGTAGTTTTTGAATCTTTTTCTTTTGCTCCTATATCACTATATTGAATATGGAATGGCAAAACTCCATACAATGGGATTGTGGCTACTTTTAGAATTTTATGATCTAAGATTACTATCCAAGATTCATTCATCCTTTCTTCCCCCCAGCAAAATTGTAGCATTCTCACTTTGGTGTGCAAACATGGTATTGCCTAGAAAATTTCCCAGCCAGTTTCATCTTGATATGCTTCTGGCAGTGTTCAGATGTAAAACTTAGTTGATTTGGCTAGATTATGAGAATCTCAGCCTAATGATACCGGGTAGTTGATGTTTTGCTTGAATTGGAGGCTTATGGTGAAGGGGCAAATGCATTCCCAAAGAGCTATTTTGGCTGAGTGACTAAATCTTTTATCAAAGTAAATAAATGTTTCAATTTGAAGTTTTCTTGAATAGTATAAACATAAAATCTATGTGATTATCTATGTACTTAGATATGCAATGAAGTGAGATGCATCAGTAAGATCCATAATAGTTGATATTTTTACTGTCTGAGGTCTGTTTGAATAGTTTGTATAATATCATCAACCAGCATGCAAACTTGTTTTCCTCCTAAATTAAATTCCATGTTCTTTGGGAAGATCCAATTTTCCCCCCACTTTTATGTCACTATGTAAAATTATATTTCTTTGCTGCCTTTTCAGGATGCTGGAATAGGAACTAGTATTGACTCTTTCTACGAGTATCTCCTAAAGGTTAGTAAACATGAATTCGAATGCTGAAACCTCCTTGAGCTCTATAATATGAATTTAATAATTTGAAATGAGCTTAGTTCTATAAATTGATGCTTGGTGCCTTCATTATGTCATGAGGCAAAATCATTGAAATATAAATTTGCGAGATAAGAGCGCTAATACAATTTACTGTTAAATCACTACTTATCCCAAAAGTTTAAGCTAATAGAAAGTGATGAATTTAATTACTTAATTAATATTTTAAGACTTCCCCTCGCACGTGGGTTGAAACTCCCCCTTAATAAGTGAGGTTCAACACATAAAATATTTAATTGAAATATGAGATAAATGACGAAGACAAGGTTCGAACTCAAGACCGTTACTTTGATATCATGTTAAATTATCATTAATTCCAAAAACTTAAGCTGATAGGAGGTGATAAATTTAATCATTCAATATATATTTTAACATTTACTTCTTAATTAGCTTATAATTATAACCAATGGTAAATATCTTTTTTGGATTGTCTTTGGGGGTTAAGAGGGGAGACTGCATATATATTTATTGTTGTTGTAAGGTTTGCGTGGAAAGAAAATAGTGAAAATGGAGGCTTCTAGTCGTGCCTTGCCTCTCTCATCTCATAATCTATATATTGTAATATGCAATACAATGACCAAAAATACACTTGTAACAAAACCCTGTCACCAACTTATTCTTTTAACCCTAACATACTCTTCTAACACCCCCCTCAAGCTGGAGCATATATGTCATATAAGCCCAATTTGGAACAAATAAACTCTAACCGCTTTTGGCACAAGGATTTTGTAAACGTGTCTGCTAACTGGTCTCCAAACTACACGAATGGTGTAGATAGCTCTCCATTGAGTCTCTTATCTTAAATAAAATGACAACTAACTTCAATATGCTTGGCCCTTTCATGAAAATTGGGTTAGACGCAATATGTAGAGCATATTGGTTATCACAAAACAATGGGATATGAGTAAGAGTTGAGAATCCAATCTCTTGGAGAAAATGTTCTAACCACGTCAACTCACTAGCAGTATGAGCTATTGCCTTGTATTTTGCTTTGGCATTGAATCGTGCCACTATTGTCTGGTTCTTACTTTCCAAGTGACCAGATTACCGCCTAAAAATGTACAATATCTAATAGAAGATCGTCTATCTGAGTGAGAGCCTGCGAAATCTACATTAGTAAAACTTTCTACCTTGAGATTCCCGTTTGGTCTATACAATATCTTAAGACCAGAAGCTCTCTTCAAATACCGAATAATACAAATAACAACTTCCCAATGTGAAACCTTATGAGCCTCCAAGAACTGATTAACAACACTAACTGCATATGAGATATTTGGTTTGGTAATAGTAAGATAATTCAACTTTCCAACTAGACGACAATATCTGTCAAGATCTTCAAATAATTTCCCTTTATCCTTTAGTAATTTCTAATTAGGATCTATTGGAATCTCAATAGGACGGGCACCCAGAAGACCCGTCTCTTTTAATAAATCAAGTATATAATTTCTCTATGATAAATTGAAACGTGTTCAAGATCTAACAACTTCAATCCCCAGAAAGTATCAAAGTTTATCCAAATCCTTTATTTGAAACCTCTATTGCAAAAATTGTTTCAATCGAACAATGCCTCCTCAATCATCTCTGATAATCATGATATTATTTTCATAATATACCCCAAGAAGAATACAAGTATGTAAGTGAAATACCGAATAATCTGCCTGACATCACTGGAGACCAATTTCTAGTACTGCCTCAGAGACTTTTCCAAACCATGCCCTCGGTGATTGTTTGAGACCATATAAAGCATTTTTTAACTTATAGACATGACCTTGATACTCACTCTAAGCAACAAACCAAGTGGTTGCTCCATATATACTTCCTCTTGTAAGTTCCCGCGCTAAAATGCATTTTTGACATCAAGTTAAAATAGGTGCCAATCAAGATTAACAGTTAAAGAAATAAGTACACGAATAAAATAGATTTTTGCAACTGGAGAAAATGTCTCATTGTAATCAATACCATACGTTTGTGTATAATCCTGAGCAATCAACCGAGCTTTCAATCTTTCAAATGAACCATCAAGATTAAACTTAACCGTATAAACCGATTTGGAACCAACAATCTATTTCCCATGTGGTAATGGAACAAGCTCCCACTTTTGTTTTTATACAAGGCCTCCATTTCCAATTCCATAGCTTGCCTCCAACCCAGAGTCACATAACACATCCTGCACCATCTTTGGAATAGAAACACTAGAGAGATGGGAAATAAAGCAAGAAAGTGATGGAAACAAAGAACTAGTAGATTCAAATTGACTGATAGGATGTTGGGTAGTATAAGAATGTTTACCTTTCTAGAAAGCAATAGGTAAGGAGTTGGATGTAGGTGGGGACACTGGATCCGTAGATGGGAAGGGTGATTTGTGGAAGTGCTAGAGCTGATAAAAAGTGCAGGAGTTGATGGCTGAGGGTAACGCATATAGACTTGGAGTGGAGCAAGTGAGCTTGGAGGCAGCAAGATTGGGGAAGAAGGTGAGATAGACTCAGATAGCGGTGGTACTGGCAGCAGAATGGACGTGACATCAAGCTCAAGAATAGAATCACCCAAAGAAGTAGCAATAGAAAAATAGGGAGTAGATTCAACAAACGTGACATTGCGCTAGTGAAGTAGCGTCGAAGAACAGGACTATAGCAACGATATCCTTTTGGGTTGTGGAATAACCATGAAAGACAATTAGTAGCACAAGGATCAAGCTTTATCAAAACTAGACCCAAATTATGGGCATAGCAGACACTAAAAAATGTGCAGTGACAAGCAGAACAGGGATGAAAAAGGAAATAAGAGAGAATGAGGAGAGGTACCATCTCAAGATTGAGGAGGGTGTACGATTAATGAGATAACAAGCAGTGACAATCAAGCTTATCAGAACTAGGACCCAAATTTTGGACATAGTAGACACTAAAAAGCTTGCAGTGGAAAGGAGAACGGGGATGAAGAAGGAAATAAGAGAGAATGAGGAGAGACACCATCTGAGACTGAGGAGGGTGTACAATTAATGAGATAATAAGCAATGATAACAACATCACTCCAAAGTTATTTGGGGACTTGCATATGAAATAAGAGGGCACGTGCAACATCCAGTAAATGACAATTCTTGCATTTAGCAACCCCATTTTATTGTGGAGTATGAACGCACGAGGTTTGATGGATAATGCATTTATGAGACAAATAATATGCAAAAGAACTAGATGTATATTCATTGGCATTATCAGAACGCAAGATACAAATTTTTTGGCAAATGAGTCTTAATGGCATTACGAAAGATTTGGAAAATAGAAAATAACTTATTAACGATTTTTCATTAAAAGCAACCATGTTATATGAAAAAAAAAATCATCCACAAATGTCACAAAATAATGGAATTTGTTGGATGCTACATTAATTTACAGTAATTGAGCCCCATACATCCGAATGAACTAACTCAAAAGGACTAGAAACCCTACAAACAACTCTTGATGGAAACGAGACACTATGATGCTAAAAGCTAACAAGCTTCACAATGCACAAACAACTCATGACGAGGACTAGGGGATTTGATGCTTCAATGTTGAAAGTGAAGGATGACCAAGACGACAATGCCACTAAAGAGCAGAGACTGATGACTACAAAGCGCAAGAATAGGTCCGAGATCTAGATAATATAATCTACCAACTTCATGCCCCATACCAATCATCCTCCTCATCTTGAGATCTTGAAAAATGCACAAAGGAGGATAAAAACTAATATAACAAGTAAGAGCTTTGGTAATTTTACTAATGGATAACAAATTGAAAAGAAAGCCAGGAACGTGTAGAATAGACAACAACTTGATATCAAGACTCATATGTGTATTGCTAGAGCTGACAACTCTAGAGAGGGAATCATTAGCTAGGTTGACAATTTGAGGTGTACCAACAATATGATAATCAAAGAGGGAAGTAGACAAACCAATCGTATGTTTATTTGCTTCAAAATCGATAACCTATAGGTCGCTAATAGAGGATAAAAGACAGTGAGATGCAGTACTTGATTGAGCAAGAGTAGCAGTGGAAGAAGAAGAGACCCGCTTATGGACTAAGAACTGAGCATACTTATCTCTCGGTATGGAGATCAGATCAAAATTCAGAGTTGGGCTCGAACTAGCAGGTGGTCCAGATCTGGCATGAGAATCCTCCTGAGAAGAAATTTGATTGTTAGACCCAAATGGTTTGTCGTCTAGATCCCAACAATAATCCATGAATTGATTACTACAACCATAATGAGTGCATTTGTGAGGCTCATGACTCCCAGTTTGACCTCCACCATAGAAACCACGAACGCCTCTACTTCCTCGTCCCCCACAGGAACTACCAGAATTGCTACGAGTAGCAATAAAAGCAACCCGATCACCATTACGCTCAAAACTCAACTGAGAACCATTATCAGAAAGAGTAGCGCGCTGAATTCAAGAAAAAACTTCAAGAAGAAATGAGAGCTCCGAAACACCCAAAATATGCGCACGAGAAGACTCATACTCGAGTTTCAAGTTGAGAAGAAACCGAATCACATCCACATCTTGATGTTGCTTTTCCATAGTCTTTAGGTCAATGGAGAGCGGCTCATACATGTTTCTCTCCTTACAAATGGCCACAACTTGATTGTAGTACTCATTTACAGTCTAAGCACCTTCCTCAAGCCCAAAATATTGTTTTCACATCTCATAAATCCGAGTGATATTCCTGGTATCAAAGCACATATGTCCGAGATGATCCCAAATATGTTTAGTAGTAGGAAGATAGATACACAAGGATCCAATGTGAGGCTCAATGCTTTTCAACATAAGAGAGATAATTTGATTATCTTCTTGTTCGCAAAGGGTAGTGGAACTAGTGTTTTGAGGCTTATCTGAGGTTAAGTGATCATACTAGCCTTTTCCTTTTAGAAATACTTCAACAGTTCGCACCTAATAAACATAATTCTTCCATTCAGCTTCACAGAAGTCGTGAGTATTAACTAGGGGAGCCAAAGGAACAATATCTGATTTAGTAGTCATAATGTTGATCGAATTCACTAATCAATGCAACAGCAGCAACAAATAAGCCAAGTAAACCACCAAAATAAAGCAACTAATAACGACCCACAATAACCAATCAAAATAATCAGAAAACCCCTCAAACAGTGCGGAAATGGGCCAAAAACAGCTCAAACCCTAAGCTCTGATACCATGTTGTAAGCTTTGCATGGAAAGGAAATTGTTAAAGAGGAGGCTTACGTTCATGCCTTGCCTCTCTCATCTCATAATTTATATATATTGAGCAGAGAGTAGAAGCCAACAAAGAGATTGATCCTTCAACGTTCATCTCTATCTTTTGTTAACTTATATTCTTCTCACCTGCACATAGCATGTCTCTTTCTATAGTCAACATATAGAATGCTTCAAAGGATATAAGATGTGATTTTGGGAAATAAGGTCCGTATTTTTAACTGGTGCCTGCCTTCCTATGAATGAATGTGAGCGCTGCATATGATATGTCAAAAATGTAGCCGAACACATACACAGATGATGCTAAAAGCTTTTTTTTTTCTCTGTGGTGAATTTGGGTTGTTATTCTTATTTTCAGTTCTTGTTTACCTTTTATAACAACATTTCAGGCTTATTTGTTATTTGGAGACGAAGAGTATTTGTTCATTTTCCAAGAAGCTTACAGGGCTGCTATGCACTATCTTTACAATGATCCTTGGTAAAAGCTTGTGGCTATTATGTGCCACTATGTAAACATACAATTTGTTGCCCTGGTTTTATCATTGATTATTTTTTCTCTCTTTGTTCTCATTGGGATTTAGCTTTATTGAAAGCTTGGTTTTCTATTTTTTGCATGTCTGTGCAGGTATGTGGAAGTTAATATGGATTCTGCTGCTATTGTCTGGCCATTGTTTAATAGTTTGCAGGCATTCTGGCCAGGCCTTCAGGTTTGCAGTCTATTTCTGTTCAATCTTCCATGAAATATGTAGGTGACCCTGCTTGGGTTATTCAATATTTTTCTTATTGTGTTCTTTGTATTACTGTTATTGGAAGGTTTTAGCTGGGGACATTGATCCTGCAATTCGAACGCATAGTGCCTTCTTTAGTGTCTGGAAAAGATATGGTTACACTCCTGAGGGTTTTAATCTTGCTACACTCAGTGTTCAGGTATCTTAATTATCATTATCTGAACCCCAAGACTATTGTTATTCAAACTTATGTTACTTTTAGGGCAGTTTACTAGAAGTGTGCTGGTCTCTCAATTAAGCATTTGATAATATATGGAGTGCCATTTTCTCTCTTTTCGGCGTTACGTGGGTAATGCCTGAGACGGTGCTAGATATGTTAGCTTATTAGAGAGGTCAGAGGGGAAATCGGTCTGTTCTACCTGTGTGGCGAATAGCCCCGCTATGTTTCATGTGAATCGTTTGGCGAGAGCAGAATGCTAGATGTTTTAAAGATCATGAGAAGTCAAAGATCGAGCTTTTAAATATTATGCTCAACTCTCTTTGTTTGGACTGGGGCGTTTCGTATTTCTCTTTTGCCTAGTTTTTCGCATTTTGCGGAGTTTTGTAGTTCTTTTTGCCTTTAGTGGGGTTTTTCATTGTATACTTCTTGTGTACTAGGGTTGCGCTCCCTGCACTTTTCTATGATATGATATGCATTATTTATCAATATATATATACCTAGTTAAAACCCAAATACCATTTCTTGTGTTAAATTTGTATTCTTGGATCTGTGCATTTCCAGTACGCTTGATTAAATTTTGGACTTTTAAGGGTAACACTTAGCCTCTGAACATCTAGGTTTTGTTTGAAGGGTTAAGCAGGTTAGAATGTTTAAGTGCCCCTTCCCTTCCACCAGCCAAATGGTTTGTCAGGTAGCACCAACTTGAATGTGTTCGAGCATCTTGCCTTGTAGCCATTCCGTGGAATGTTTCAAATTTCAGGGCAGTTTATATTAACCTTTAGGCTGATGACTTTAAAAATTAGCAGTTATATTTTGCTGCTCTCCTCTGTTTCATATTTTTGTGTTTTATTTATTTATTTTTATTTTTAGATCTTTTTGAATATTGATTTCTTCGTCTGTACATGATATATTTGCTTATACTACTAGATTGATAAGATTATAAGACTAGCGTTTGTGTAATGTTTTATTTCTACATTTGTTTTTCAGTATGGGCAAAATAGTTACCCACTGCGTCCAGAGTTAATAGAGAGCACGTATTGGCTTTACAAGGCTACCAGAGATCCCAGGTTTGCTCTGACCCACATAAATTTTCTGGCGACTTTTTAATCTTCTCAACTCAACCCAACTTAATTAAGCCTTAATCCCAATTAAATTAGAGTTGGCTTTATGGAAACTTCCTTTCTCCTTTCTTGGTGCCCTTTTTTTTTAAAAAAATTTTTCACCAAGTAGAGAGAGGTGGTTTTGTGATATCTTTTTTGTTTGTTTGTGTCTGTATGCATGTGTGTTTCCCTTGTGCTAAATAACCTAGACAGTTTTAAAAGCTAAAGAGAAAAGAATATTAAATTAAAGAAGAATTCTTTTACATCTTGATTTGGTTACAAAATGGTATCATAAAAAGTAAAGAGTACAACTTTGCTTTTATTAATTGATGGGAAAGAGGTCGAAGAAGCCATTACCGTATATCAGTTGCTGGAAAAGGTTGAACGATTGAACTTCTGGAACTGCAAATCAGTTTTCAGACCCTTAATTTTAGAAGCAATTTGAGTGTTAAATATTGTTACATTGTGGTAAAACTCTTTTTTTTTTGATAAGTACATTGTGGTAGAACTCTTGATCTGTCATGGGCCTCTGCAGTGCCGCCATGTATTTATGCCAAAAACATCCTGTATATGGCTATCTGTGATGGGCCACTGCAGCGCTACCATGTGTTTGTGCCAACAGCATACTGTATATTACTCAAATCTTCTTTAATATTTTGTATATCTTCCCTTATATAAATGAAAACCATGTCAGATGAATCTCATTGAGTTGATTAATATAATGTTCTAAATCGTTATCTTGGATTTTATGAGAGATATGTTCCAAAACATAAATCACTGGGAAATTAGTGTTCCGTGTAATTGGGGTTCAACAATTCTGGTCTTGTTGATGCACTTTCACTTTTTTGCAACTGAGACATTGTTTATGGTGTTCCTTTGTAGATATCTTGATGCTGGTCGGGACATGGTTGTCAGCTTGCAGTATGGGGCCCGATGCCCTTGTGGATACTGTCATATATCTGATGTAGAGCTTCACACACAGGAAGATCACATGGAGAGCTTTTTCCTAGCTGAGACTGTAAGGATCAATTTTACATGAGTTCTATTTTGGTCTGCTATCTTCAGAAGATCATAATTGTCAAGTGGATCTGGAAACACTTTCTCTTTTGGTCGTGGTGCTCATGACTCAAGTGGTTTAGATAGGATTTCAGACACTGTTCAAAGTGTCTTGGTTGGTAGATCTACCAGGCTTAATTTCCTTGACGATGTTCTTGTCACTGACCATTGGTGAAAAATGAGATTTGGGGCACACAGAGAATATAAAGTGGAGCTAGATCAAATATATGTGGAATATGAAGATGTTTTGATAGGATTCTATATCAATGAGTGGTTTTGTCCTTTCAGATTGTGTTGGTGGGTCCAAACCCAACCCAGTCCTTAAAGCTAAGCACCTCATATAACCATGCTCGAGTCCTAATCTTGGCTTGCCTGTGCCAAAACCTAAGTGCTAATTTCTCAACCTTCATGTCGAACCTTTCATTTTGAACTTAAATGGTGGTCTTTGTTTTGTTTCAAAATATCTCACGTGGCCAGGGATGGTTGGGGAACAATTTATTCACTGCCGTACCAAATATTCTATGTTTTGCTAGCTTTTGACTTCTACCCCATGTGTTTACATTTCTTTCTTTTTCATTGCATGTTATTAATTACTTGTAACATGATTAGGTTAAATACTTGTGGCTTCTTTTCGATTTAGCCGTTGGTCCAGATAACCTTGTTGAAAATGGGCCATACAAGTAAGTGCTTTCTGCTTTCTAAATATTAACTTTAAGTGGTGGAACTTATGAAAGTGATATACCTTTATTATTATTTTTTTCTTCCTTATGCCTCCTGAAAATTTCTCCATTTTCCAGGTACATCTTTAGCACTGAAGGCCACTTATTGCCTGCAACCCCTCAGATTTCCCTAGTGCAGGAACATTGTTCATATGTTGGTGCTTTTTGTAAGAGTGCAGGCTATAAACAGGAATCTCATGCGTCAGACATTGCAACCGATCTTCAAGAAGCTAATGTTAGTAGATCTCATGGAGGTCAGGTTCACACCGGATTTCCTTTATACTCCACTCCTTTCGAGTCAACCCCCACAGCAGGGTTGATTAAGGTCGGTGGCTTTTGTTTTTGTTTTTTGAACCCTTTTAGAATACCTTGCTGGGTGTTACTTCATTTCTAAATGGCCTGCTCTATTTCTTATGTTCTTTCTTCTTGATTGAAGTACTAATAATCTTGGTTGGTAAAAAGGTTAAGAAATGTAATCTTAATTGGTTAAAAGGTTAAGAAATTATATATTTGTCATAATAAGATTCTGTTCTCCATGCAACTTATTGGGAAAATAAAAAGTAAAAATCAGGTCTCACTGCAGTACTTTTTTCACAGATCTTGAGAAGATCAGTTGTTGTCTCACTAGTTTTACTAGAACTAATAATGGGGATAATTTTCCACCGTAGCAGGTGGATGAGGGGTGAATGTGCTTGAGCTTCTTGCTCAATATTTGGGTTCAAGTTTGACTACACTCCTTGTTACAGTGGAGGTGTTATTTTAAGGGGTGCCAACACCCCCCTCCTGCCTTGTGAAGAAGGATTGGAGTAATTTAGAAAACAGTCTAATGCTTTAACATCATCAAACTACCTAAACAGAGAACGAAAATGAAGTAAATGAATAAATGTATGAAAGAAAATGCAGTGTTATAAAGATACCATCATGCATAACCTGAATGAAAAAAACCCTTTAATTTCACATGTATAATTATATGTTCTGCCGGGATTTTACTTATAAAAAAAAATGTTCTGCAGGGATTTTGCCCAGGACTATCTCATGGGCAAAAGTTTGGGATATCATACGTGGCTTCAATTGATACAACTCACCAGTATGAGTCTTTTAACAAAAGGGAAGCAACTACTTTGCAGAGCCAATCAGCGGTGGTTGTCCCAAACCCAAGTTCTGATAACTCACCGTCTGACAATGACAATAACCATGACAATTTGCAGGCATCCAGTGAGGGAGGATCCGAGAGAGAGTCACTTCATCTGTCGTAAGTATGATGAAGGCCTTTTAGGGTAGGAATAGAACTCTTGGAATCAAGGTAATTGGTTGGAATGCGACCCCAAATCATCAGGATCTTAGCCTTCTACATCCTGCCATGAGATGGACTGAATTTTTAAAATGGATCTGACGTTGTTAAAACTTTATCCGGCTAATCAGAAGATGAGAGCAATTGCGGTTCTCCTCTTTGGACTGTATGTACATTGTGATCATAGGTTTGAGCAATTCGACATTACTGATTGAGTGAGCATAGAGCTTGAGGATAGAAACATAAACTGGAAGAAGAACTAGGTCTGTCTGATATCCATGTTGCTGGTTTTGCTGCCTTGGGATGGAGACTTTAACAGTGGCACTTGGTCAGCTTTTTTGGCCCCTGTAACTTTGCATAGTGGAACCGAATTTTGTACATTCCTTTTCATTATGGTTGATTATGGTGGAGGGCTCATCAGCCCAGGCGTGGGTGGTGTAATGGCATATTTGGAAGAACGCAGTTCATAAGTTGCTACAAGGGCACAAAATTTTATCCATTGATTTTGTTTATCTAAACAGCCATTGATGGGCTTGTGGGCGGGAAGCTTGACATCTACTTATGCGTCTCCTGCTGACCGCCTAGGAAAGGGATATCTTCATTTGAAAATTGTTACAAACTTGAAATTGTTTGATTAGAATGACATAGTCGCATCTGATTTTATTGAGGATATATTTATATTAGATTTTTCATGGGAGTGTACTAATTAAGGCCCTAGTTGGATGAAGGTTGAGAATTCGGTGGGTTTCCAATTCAATTAAAGATTAATTCTTTTCCCAACTCCATTATTTTTGTGTCTGTTTGTCCAACTTCATGTTTGCGTACAATTTTTTATTTTTTATTATTTGTAACTGTCATAAAACAAATGACAAAGAGAGCCAACCAAACATGAAAAAATTAACACACTGCACAAGAAACAATCAAACATATGCGTACAAATTAAACCACAAAGTATAGGATAAACATAGTTTAATAACCCAAAGTCAAACCAATTGTAATCGAAGTCCATTTATAATATTTGCCCCTTTTTTCGCAATGAGTGAACATTGACTTCTTCTATGAGGACACGATTCAATTTTAATCATGCAATGTTCACCTCTTGCTATGTCTATAGGATGATTGGTTTGATCAAGTGATTTGATTTTCTCATTAAGCACACAATTCTCAAATTTTAGGCTATCAACCAAAGCATGTGAATCAGACAATTTAACAATTAATGATTCTTTTTCATAAGAAAAAATATCATTAAGCTTTTTCTAAAAGACAATTTATACAATGGCAAGATCTCTCTTGTGATTCTAACTAGCTAGGAAACATTGTTCATAGTGGAAAGTTGTAAGATTCTTTTGTATGTTTGCTTGATTGCTAGAAAGATGATTTGTATTCCAGAATTAGTCCATACCACAACTTACGGTTGAGCTAAGAAAAGTAATTTCTCTCTCACCCAAATTTGTTCAAATATTGTTAGATTTGACTAAAGTTAGTGACGAACTGGATTTAATTTGTAGAGAACTCACTCTCGCCTTTTATAACTCTTTTCAATGATTTTCTCGGACATGTATGTTATAAGCAACATATTGTTATAGTTTTACCAACTTGTTATTTTAAGGTCGAGTCCATTTTCTTTGATATTACCTTCAATTTAAGCCTCGTTTGTTTAGGCGTATAATGTTTTTTGGGAAAAAAATTTTTCTTATTTTTGAGTGTTTGGTACGGCATAAAATATTGGTCATCTTAAAAATATTTTCAATTTATCAAGAAAAATAACCTTTATAAGACGTAAAATGGTTTATACTTCTCATAAGTGTAAATCATTTTGGATTGATTTTATTAATATGTTGTAGATAAAAGTTTATATTTATAGGTTAATTATATGATTGAATGAATATGTAAGAAATATTTGTTGATTTTCCATATAAGTCAAACGTTGAAAAATATTTATATCAGTTGAACACATTTTTGAATAGAAAACATTTTCTGTCGAAACAAACGAGGCTTAAGATGATTTTGATCGGACCAAATTTATCAAACTTGCCAATCTTATATATATATATATATATAATCTCTCTTAAGAGTTTAGATCTGGACAAAGGTGGCTGTACGAAAGCTTTAGTACCCTTTAAAGAGTTTGTTGTACAGGCCTACAACTTCTCTTGGCTTGAGGACTCCATGTGGAGCTAGGGTTTCACACCGTTTTTGCTGGTCGACTAATTTGAACACATGAGAATCATAAATGCTATTTTTAGCTTATAAGCAATTTACTAATGGAAAAAGGAACAAAATCTGGATAGCTAGCTAGCTAGCACAGATAATTTTCAGGTTCAATCAGATGAAAAATACATTGTATAAATTAAACATATTTGGTATATATATATATATATATATATATATGACTATTCCATAATATATTATTAACAATACAAAACCAAACTGAAATAAACACGAGTCATTTGGCTTATACATTTTCTTTGGAAGCAATTAATATTTGTAGCTGTGCAATGCAGTTCGGGCTTGATAGAATGAGTAGAAGCAAAAAACGCTCAAACCACCAAAATATGTTTCTGTCTACGCTTCCCAGTCGAACGTACGTACACCACAGACGATCGACTGTGAACAACGCGACCAAAATCAAATCCAAATTCCTTCCTCGAGAACCCAAGCTGAGAGATTTGCTCTAAATGATCAGATCTAGAGAGAGAGAGAGATGATGATGATGAATCTTTGCTTTTCAAACGACGTCGCCACCTGATCCCAAGCCTCTAGCTTAATTCTGATCCTTTCATGATTCTCAGCCTTGTGCAGGATGACATGAACATCTCCCACGGAACATCTCCAACAAGCATCCAATCACCATCTTTGTCTTCGTAAGTCGGTTCATATTCTGATCCCTTGTACCCATCCCTCTCTGAATACTCACCTGGGAAAAAGTCAAAAAAAAAAAAACCATATATAAATGGTCAGTACTTTCACTCCTCAGATCAACAAACACCACAAAATAACCGATGTTTCTTAATTTTCTTACCTATGGTGAATTTGAATATGTTCTCCAAAGCCTTTAGGAGTTCTGGATAGCCTTTGTAAGTCCTTAGGTCGATCTTTCTGAGGTAAGGGGCTCCATCCATGCTTACTTTCACGTAAATCCCTGCAGCCTCAGCCTCAGTACTCTTCTTTGGCTGCAAGTTGTTCTTCCTGTAGGATCTCACTGGCGGCCACCCAACTATTTGTGTCCTGTCATGTCAAATATCTATCAGTTGATGAATACATAAACGATGTTAGAACAGAATCTATTCTAATATTTGCCTTATTTGACTGATTTATTTTCTTCCTTAATTCTTTGATTGTATTTCCTATTTTAATAGGCTTTATTTCTGTACACAACTAATTAAAATATATAGAAATACAGAGTTTTCATGGTTAAATTAATTCTAACAAACGAAATTGAGTTATATATATAAGAGAATATACAGGGGACTTACTTGGCTGGAGGGGCAGTTTCAGAACTACCCTTTGAATTTGATCCACATTCCTTGCTAATTGAGTCAGAGAGCTGCCGCTTGTTGTTTCTTGCACCAAAAGTCGCCGCTGGTTCTTCACGATCATCTGAAGTCCCCGGCAACCCCAATCGAAGCTCGGTTGCCTTGAGGTTGAGCTCATTCTGATGATCATATGCCATGACCTTGCTTTCCATTTTCTCTGTAATCTTTTGAGGTTGCTGATTGATGGAGTTGTTGGAAGAAGAATATGAAGGAAATGGGTAATGCAGGGGGGGTTGTATTTTATAGGATATTAATAAAGAAGAGTTGTGATATTCTCGCAATGCATGAATTGTGGACAAAGGCAAGCTCAACTGTCGGTAGCAATATTAGCACCACCTTTTAGGCGACAAGGGTGGGACAAGCTCAGCCGCCCATATGGAAGACTGTGGATTCAGTGGGACGGTCAAGATGCGTTTTCGGGCCTTGTGGGAGGGAAATCAGGAGCGTCGGTTTGAAAGAAAGGAGGGGAACATGCCCATGTGAACGGGGTCCACATGGCTGTTTGGTATGGGCAAGGCATGGCCATGTGGGACTCTATTTTGGCCCAGTTTTGAATTTCTTAAATGGATTATGGGGTACATGACATGTGAGATGCCATGTGTACATGCTCCGCCCTGACATATATAATTTTTTGTGTTATTTCCTTTTTATTTTTAACCGAAGAATATTTATATATAATCTGGATCCGGCCGGCCGGCCAGTTTATAATTAATTGAGTTTATCCAAATTCAAACCAGATAACTGTATGGGAGTTTAATTAATAGCACTTTGATCAACTCCATCAGATTATTTTTTCCTTTGACTGGCCGGTATCAGAATCTTTTCATTTCTCTATGCACATTATTTTCGTTTGAGTTTTACTTTCAATGAACCCAGGCCCTCTCACCTCCTCTCTCTCTCTCTCTCTCCCTCTCTCTCTCTTTTAATTATTATTATTAGAAATTGCAATGCACGTGCTATAATTTTTTAAATGATTAATTTATATTTAACTTCACTTGATTTCTCTTTTTTATTAAAAAAACTGAAAATTAAATTTGGACCATTGATAAAACTATCAGTACTTAGACTGTTGAAACTTGTAGCAGTATTTTTTTAGAACACTTAAGCCACATCCCATCAAACAAAAGCAGTAGGAAGCCCCAATTCAAGTGAACCAAACACGAAATAAGTTTTAAGACTAAATTTTGCAGTGTAGGATTAAGATCTTTTTCTTTTCTAACTCCAATATCACATAGTTCTTACTAGTATGAGTTTTTCACTCCCAATGCCAATTTAAAGGAATGAAAATCTTCACTAGCTAGGATTTCTCAATCTGTGTAATTAACCATTGTTGGTTGTGTTGGAATTTGCCATTATTGCTTCAGTAGTAATGTAGTGATAGCAACATGGATGATATCCACAAAGTAAACAAGCTTGTGGAATATGAGTGATGAACAGGGCAATGGAATTAAGCCGAACAAATTGTGGTACCAGACCAAAAAGCCTGGCACTTGCTCAGTCCAAAACTGTTGGAAAGAAAGCGATGCACAACCAAATTGAATTGAATCATAAACATATGTAGGTCTACTTAATTTGCAGATTTTGATCCACAAGAGTTTCCAGGTTGGACATGATATGACACATCAATCGTGTTGATAATGCCAGTTGGCATTGCAGGTCGATCGGCAAAAGCTTTGACCAACAACTTGGGATATTGCACGAAGATTTTGATTCTTGTTTGGAATCCTACAAAGAAAATGTGTGGTAGACATGAATGAGAGCGTTGAATTAATTGTTCTTGCTATATATGTTTACTGCTTCAAGTCTATCTTGAATCTATGTGCCAAAAAAAAAAAAATGAAATAAATGATCATGAATTAACTTTAATGTGATTGATAAACTTTAGAAGTATTTATATAGGCAGAATTGTGAAGCTTATTTAATTCGTGAAATATTTAATTAAAATGAGAGGTAAATGATGAAAATTATACAATGTTCGAATTCAGAAAATTTTGATTCTGATACTATGTTAAATCATCAGTTATCTCGAAAATTTAAGTTGATAGAAAGTGATAAATTTAATCATTTAATTTTTTATTCTACCATTACAAAGCAAATTAAAAGATCGTCTGCGTCAACTTAAACTAGGACTCGACATACACTGAGACATCTATCTTGATAATGTTTCCTAATGAAATAGTTGAAGAAAGAAATGAGTAATGTTAAGAACCGAGATAAATTCTAGGTTTCATTCGGAATGAAACAAATTGTAGTTCAATTTTTCTTTCTAATATAATAAGTGAGCTGACATGATGTGGTTAACTGACCACGCCATGTCAACAACTCGAGATGAAACTCAGAAATTTACTTCGATTCCTAGCTTTACCCAAAAGAAAGACCCAAAATAAAATACAACTCTCAGATAGTCGACGTTGCTGATATTCCAGCAGAAGAGGAAAGATTGTAACAACAACATGGTTGTGGGTATATTCAACAACAACATAGAGGTATTCTATAGCCCGTAAAAACATGACACAAATGTTCTAATTAATTAATTTCTATTATTGTGCTTACTAATTATGGAGTCTAATTAGTGGAACTTTAAGAATATGGAGATTTTTCTTGGCTGTAGCCCTGTAGGGTGCCCCATGGATTGGCCTAGCTAAGACAAGATGACAAATACCATCAACTTAGCTTGGAGGCACCCGCAAACAAGGAGCACTAGACAAAAAATTAGGGTGTCAGAATTTTTTAAATTATTTTTTTTTCTTCTTGCACTAAATCCGTGGGTATCCTATCCTCTTATTAATTAGGCTCCATTTTCTGTATCATATCTGGCTGAAGAACAATCAAATCAGTGAGCAGCTCCCCATTTTCTGTATCATATCTGGCAAGGACCACTTTTGCAAATATCTTGCAATTATATATTAGACCAAAATCATCTGTATCAAAAGAAACCTACCATATGTACGCCCATCCACCAGCCTCTTGTGGTTTAGAAATGTCTTATAATTAATAACAGCAACGATTGGCATCAGCTCAGGCTGATGCTACAGTGCATCAATCTCGATTAAATCAGAGGAGAGAAAAAAAAAAAATTGTTTACGGAGCCCATGAACAGATTACTGTTCATGTGCATGGACTGAAATGCTATTCATTTCAGCCCAAGCTGTCATTTATATTTACTCAATTAATAATGTTGGTGTATGATAGTGTCACTAAATGATCACTTTGGATCATACGGGGTCCTGATCATATGGGGTTTGTAGGACGGATCGTGCATTAATTAAAGTTTTCAAAAAATTATAGATTTTATAATCAAATGAATTTAGGTTATTTCTTACATCGAACGACTTAAAAAATATTACCTATTAAAAATATAAGTATGTTATGAAACAGTTAATAAAAAAAAATTATTCTAAAATATTTTTAATTCACTTTTAAAAAAACGTATTTCTTCAATACACTAAAAGATAATTTTTGGCTTAAAATTTTTTTACGACATAAATTTTAAAAATTTCATAAAAGTATATTTAATTCTCTTTAGGAACATATTACATTTTTAATAAATAATTTTTTTTTANGTTTTTTGATGTAAAAATAGTCTAAATTTAGATAATTTTATAATCTACCTTTTTAAAAAAATTGTAAGAAATCTTTATTAAAAAAAGGCTGAGGGGCCTTTCATGGTATAATCTTTGGATCCAAAGTGGCCTCTCCATTGGAAAAAGAAAAGAAAGAGAAATTCTTAAAGTGAATTGACAAAAAGAAAAGAAAAGAAAGAAAAGATAATACTCATTAACGTAGTATATTTTGTGGATCTAGAAATCTTGATGAAGCAAAAGATAGATATATATTTTTTATTTTTTCTGTGCAAAGCAAAAGATATTCGGGGTGTTCTTGCATGTTGTGTTATCGGGAAACAATATTTGTCAACCTATTCAAAGCTAGGACAAGTACATATACCAAAATTCCACTCAACTATAAATACAAAAAGCTTTGTAGTTGTACCTAATTTTCTAGTGATAATGAACTCGGAGATGAATATTTCAATTGAATCTCATAATTGGAGTTTTTTTTTTTTTTAATTGAATAGGAAAAAAGGTTATAAGGAAGGATCTTTTCCATTTCATAATTAGAGTTTAATAATTCCTATTGTATGTTAATCTTATTAAATATATATGTTTCATGCTTAGGATAATGAAAATTAGGAAGCCTTGTTCCTTTTCCTTCTAAAACTAGATAATTTCTTAGAGGACTCAATCAAATACTTAACTTACAAGGAAAAAATAAATAAATAAACTTGAAATCAAGACCTCGTTTTGGTAACTATTTTGAAAATGCTTTTATGTTTTCAAAAACAAAAAGATACATTTTTTTCAAAATTATCATCAAACAATTCAAAATTAAAAAAAAAAATGTTTTTTAAAGCACAAAAAACTTTTCGAATGTGGACCCACATAAAAAACACTTATCACTCTAACGTTTTTGTTATATTAAAACACTTTTCAAATATAAACTCAAAGAAAAATATTTTTCAAAATCATTATCACATACACTGCAATTGAGCAAGATTTTTTTTTTTTTTTTTTTCCTATTCAACATCAGGGAAGGGGGGAAACAGAAAAATTACAAAGGAAGGTCTTACACTGCAACCGAGCAAAATTAAGTGTATGTTTGGTATGGGTAATACATCCTTCCTTGGAAATTTGGAATAAAGGAGTAGCTATTTCGAAATGAGTAGATTTGTGTTTTTCAAAAAAACCCACATTATCTGTTTTTAAACCCAAATAAAAAATTTAAAAAAAAAATCTAAATGAATTACATGGTGTCATGCGAGGGTGGTTAGCCAACCACTGAATTTTCAGATTATTATTTTTATTTATGGCTAGTATTTTAAGAATTTTTATTTAATTTTATAGAACATATGTGTTATCACTAATCAAAAGAATATGGATGATTATTTTATTCCATGCAACTTCTTATATCCTGAGTACTACTATTCGTATTTTTGAAGGAATGAATATTTCGTATACCAAATATATTCTAAAAAATTATAAATATAATATTTTTCAGAATATATACCTTATAAGTAATGTTACACATTACCTTTTGTTCCTCAAATTAATATAATTTTTAAAATTATCGTTAGATTTATGATAAATTACTATTACTATAATTTTAAAAGTCACATACAAAATACTAAAAAATAAACACAACAATGACATTTAGAATTAATCATCCCAATGGTTTGCCATCGACTATTATTAAACAAGCAATTAGAATATTTGAGTTGGAATTAGGGAATGAGAAATCAAAATCAGTCTCTGAATTAGGTCAAACCGGGATGTGGTTCGGATCCT
Organism: Betula pendula; assembly: GCA_900184695.1. NCBI lineage: Eukaryota > Viridiplantae > Streptophyta > Magnoliopsida > Fagales > Betulaceae > Betula > Betula pendula. The sequence goes on from FXXK01000325.1 coordinate 438,834, forward strand.
ACTCCAACCTGTAGTGGACCAGAGGAAGCGTGTGGTGGAAGCGCGTGAAAAGGACGTCCCAGACAGGAAGATTTTGATGAGTTTGTGGGTCCCAACTCCCCGAGACACACGAGACGAGAGGTACACTTGGGCCCCATCCTATGTTGTCCTGAAGTAGAGGCTGTGTTGTCTTAATAATTTCCCACCTATCAAAGACCCATTTGTTGGTCTAAAACTCTAAAGCCACGTCTATCCACCAATTAAGGACCATTCGTGGGCATCACGGTTGATGTGGGGTGGGACCCCGAGGAACCTGCGAAGATGGAACACCATCAATGATCATGGGACCCACATGTCTTGTCCAGGTCAATGTGAGTTGCACCCGATCATTTACCTGAAAAAATAAAAAAAAAAAGAAAGAAAAATATTACATATACTCTCACATCTCAAATGCTTACTCTTTATCTAGACATACTCTTTATCTAGAAAGTAAAAATCATAATTAGATATTATAACAAATAAAAGTACACGTAATATTTAATGATAATTTTTAAAATCACATGAGAAAGTGGCATTTGAGAATATGTATAATATTTTTTTTAAAAAAAAAAAAAAAAATTAGCTCAATTTGCATGCAAGTATTCGGATGCTTTTCGATTAGCATCCATGTTAAAAAGGAATTTTTTTATTACAAAGATTTGGCTTAGTGCCGTAAAAAAGTTAAAAAAATATATGTTGTAGTTGTTAACGGTTTAAATTTAATTTTATACTTCTTTTTATATAAAAACTTAAAATTAAATTTAGATAATTGAAAAAACTATATCACATATGTTGTAATTTTTTTACATGCCTGAACCAAATCCTTCATAAAATTATGTTAAGCCTTTAACTCCCGCAAAACTAGTAAGAACAAGAATTTTTAAATCCAAAAACAAATCTAGACATAACAAAAAGAGAGCTCTTACTATTATGACAAAGAAGCCCATCAAGCTTTCAAACGAAAAAGGAAAAAGAATGGAGTGGTTAAAAAAGAACTTTTAAGTTGTTATCCACCATTATTATTAACTTATATAATGAAAGAACAAGAAAAAGGATTTCGTGAAGTTGTTATTTAAAGCAAAGATGTTGGGATTTTCCTATTATTTTCTAAAAGGGTTTGGGTGGTGCTTTTTCAAAGGATTTGTGAGATGTAATTTTCATCTTTTGATTGTGAATTTTTGTTATTGTGTGAATGTAAATTTTTAAACCAAAAAAAACAAAAAAAAGAAGTGAATTTTGGCGTGTTTTGTTCTTCTATTTTCTTTAAATAATATTATTTACTAGATTGCTATATAATTGTTATCCAATTTAATAATATGGTAGTGAAAATCAATTATTAAATCAGCCTTATAAAAAAAAATAAAAAATTAAGGACTTATTTTCATTGTCACGTCATCTCAATTGTATGACAATTATATAGCAGTCTATTAGAGCACTAACAATGATTTCCTTAAATTTCATTATCTTCTCTATATGTAGGAAAAACTCTTAAAAAACTCTGCAACAATTTTCTTAAGTGTTTCTTAAACCAAAGAAAACTCAAGGGAACCAAAAGTGCTACCCTAAACATAGGGTAGTACTTTTGTTTCCCTTACAATTATTTTAATATAAAAAAATATTTTTCTCTCATTTCTTTCCTCCCTCTCCCCCCTAACCTTTTTTTTAATAATATTTAAATGACTTTATCTTTTCTCTAACATTTATTTGAAATAATATTTAAATGGTAATGGAAGCTATTATGGAGTTTATTTAAATATGGAAACAAAAAGTAATTTGATTCCTTAAATTTAGAGAAAATCTAAGAGGAGTCATTTGTTAGTGCTCTTAAATAGCATTACTCGTTTTCTTTATTATATTTTGTTATTTTGTGTAAGATCTTGGGTACAATAATAAATATGACCGACCTTAGTTTGACACATTATATGGCATGAAGATAATTGTAAGCATTGAACCATAAAGACATTCATAATACTATTTCGTAGATTGCTATACAACTAGAATGACGTAATAGTGAAAACCAATCATTCGATCAACATTTGTAAAAAAAAAAAAAAAAAAACTAATGGCTGATTTTCACTGCCACGTTATTCCAGTTTTGTAACCATTGTATAACAGTCTACTGAATTACATGAATCTTTTCTTACATCGTATTCGTTTGTAGAGTAATGCTATTCAGTAAACTATTAGACTTGTGGCAGTGAAAATGAGCATTTGAATTAGTGCTTGTAAAAAACAAAAAGATAATTAAGAGTTTATTTTTAATGCTACATCATTCTAGTTATATGTCAGTCATATAACAGTATACTAAATAGCATTAATCTTAAGAAAAACGATGAGAGTTTTTTTATTTGTTTTTGGTTTTATCTTATGGTCCTGTGAAACATTTAGAGTTAAAAGTTGGAATTTGAAAGGCCCTACATTGAACCAGTGAATTGGACTTGGACCAAAATGGGCTGTTGGAGCCCTAGAGAAACATATATATGAGCTTGGAAAACCCCTTTCCCGACTTGGACCAAAATGCAGGATGGCCTGTCAAAAAGCCTGAAACAATTTTTGCTTCCAAATTAATTGTCGAAAAAAAAAAAAAGGGAGAGAAGACGTCTTTTCTTAACAAACAAATCGAAGAACAGCTTGACCAATGGGGTTCAAAATTATGGCTTAATGGCAAGTCAACCATGAATTCAAAGATAATATCATAATAATTTGTGACAATCATCTACAGTAACCAAATCAAGAAATTCTTTTCTTTCATGTGAAAGGCAAGATGTCACGGATGAGAATTTCACCACTTTCCTTTTTGTTTTGTTTTTGTTTTTTTT
>FXXK01000325.1:441858-457363 GCA_900184695.1 Betula pendula
GGGTGGGGGGGACAATTAATGTGTTCGGGATTTTCAGGCCAACCAACTAATAAAGAGAGTAAAATCAGTTCCTAGAGTTTCTCTAATTTAAAAATAGCTTACTGTTCTTGCAAACCGGCTGCTGCCTATTTTAAGTGAGTTGGTGAACACAAACCAATCTGCATTCATTCCTAATCGTAGCATATCTGAAAATGTTCTTTTAGCACAAGAACTTGTCAGAAATTACCATAATTAAGAATGAGGGAAAGCCGAGATGCACTCTTAAGATTGATATTATGAAGACTTATGATTCTCTTAATTGGGAGTTCCTACTCCACTGTCTCCATTGCTATGGTCTTCCTGAGAAGTTTATCAAATGGATTAAGGAGTGTATTACTACTCCTAGGTTCTCTATATGCCTCAATGGAACTCTAGTAGGATATTTTGAAGGGCGCAAAGGGTTGAGGCAAGGAGACCCTCTCTCTCCCTACCTCTTTGTTTTGGCTATGGAAGTTTTCTCTAGAATCATGGCTTCTCGTATTGGGGAGAGTTCTGTTTTTAAGTTTCACTATAGATGCTCTAAGCTGAAGATAACTCATTTTTGCTTTGCGGATGATCTTCTTATTTTCTCTGAGGCAAGTCATCCTTCCATAACTGTGGTTAAGGAAGCTTTATTGGAGTTTGAAGATCTATTGGGTCTAAAAACCAACCCCTCTAAAAGCTCTGTATTCTTCTCTGGTATATCAGACCGTGTGAAGTTATTGCTGTTAGATGAGCTTCAAATGCAGGAAGGCCACTTACCTGTACGATATCTGGGTGTACCTTTGATCTCTTCAAAGCTCTCCTCTGCTGACTGCCTTGTTTTGTTAACCAAGATCACTAGTCGGATTGACTCTTGGCTCTCAAAGCATCTATCTTATGCAGGTAGGTTGCAACTTTTGGCTTCCATTCTTTATAGCTTTCAGGTCTTTTGGACTGGGATTTTCATCCTACCCAAGAAGATCCTCAAAGCTATGGAACAGAAATTTAACAGATTTCTGTGGAATGGTACTGATGACTGTGCTGCTAAGGCTAAAGTGGCTTGGAGTGTGGTTTGTTTTCCCAAAAAGGAGGGAGGTTTGGGGCTAAAACGTTTAGAGGTGTGGAATAACTCCTCTATGCTGAGGCATATGTGGAGTATTTTTGCAAGATCAGGATCTCTTTGGGTAGCCTGGATTCATGAGTATTTGTTGAAGGGTAAGAGTTTCTGGAATGTCAGTATTCCCCAAACGTGCTCATGGAGTTGGAGGAAGATTCTTAAGCTGAGACCTCTAGCCAAACTTTTCCTTAAGTTTGAGGTTGGGACTGGTCATCATATTCATTTGTGGGTTGACAATTGGCATCCTGCAGGGATCCTTCTTGATAAATATGGCTTCCGAGCTATATATGATGCTCAAAGCCATAAAGATGCTAGGCTCTCATCGGTGCTGTCAAATGGCTGCTGGACTTGGAGACCTGCAAGGTCTGAATCTCTTGTAGAAATCCAGAGTAGGATCCCTGAGGTCCTTATTGGTGAGTGTGATAAGCCTATTTGGACTGCCTCCAAATCAGGTTCTTTTGTCAGTTCTGACACTTGGGAAGCTCTTAGGAACAAACATGCTGTGGTGGATTGGTGGCCACTTGTTTGGTTTGCCAACGCCATTCCTAAGCAGGCTTTCGTGTTGTGGCTTGCTATAAGAGATGGGCTCACTACTGGGGAACGTCTGGCAAGATGGGGATTTACAGGGGATGTTTTATGTTTGTTTTGCAGGAATTGCTTGGAGAGTCGAGATCACCTCTTTTTTGAGTGTGGTTTTAGCTCCCGGATTTGGAAGGATGTGCTGGGTCGTTGCAACGTAGATGATCCTCCCACTGTCTGGGCTGAAGTCCTACGGGTTGGGTGCAATTCTTGGAAGAAAAAGACTCTTCCTGATATTCTGTGTAGACTTGTGCTGAGCTCCACAGTCTATAATGTGTGGCGTACTCGTAATGAGATCAAGCATGAAGGCCATCCCAAAACAGAGGAACAGGTTTTGAAGGCTGTCATTTGGGAAGTGCGGACCAGAATTCTGGGGAGGGGAACATTCCGTAGAACCAGGGAGAATCTTCTCCTTTGTCAAGCTTGGAATCTTCCCCCAAATCTCCTCGTTTGAGTTCTTGGAGCTGTTACTCGATTGTCTGTTGAGTATTTCTGGTTTTGTTTCTGGTTTTTCTGGAGCTCTGTTTTTTTTCTTCCAGTGAGTGTTTGTTTGTAGCAGCTGGGGCTGTTTTGATGGTTTTCTGATTGGTTTTGAATGAAAAGTTTGCTTATTCATCAAAAAAAAAAAAAAAAAGACGAGAGAGAGAGAAAAGAGAGAGACCTGGAGTTGTTGAGTAGAGGACTGGTTTTCTCTTCGGCTTTCTCCGTCGTTTCTCAGTCATTCTGTGTTGAGGCCTTTTGTGAGGGTTTTGAACTTTGTCAAGGGTTTTGTGGGGAAGTTCAATGGAGGTGCTATTTTGACGGTAAAGTAATAGTTATTCCTTTCTTTCTGTTTTTTTTGGTCCTTTTAATAATCCTCCCTTGTTAAAAAAAATAAATAAATAAATTTAACCAAAAATAGATGAATCTCCATTCTTACTTGCCAAACGTTTTAAGTCTTTCATTAAGGCCCAGTTTGGGACGGTTGTTTGGATTGCTTACCCATCTTCTATTTATTTCCGGTGCAATTCCCCTTTCTCTTTGGTTAAAAAAAAAAAACAAAAGGCCCAATTGATTTATTTCGGGATGAATTCTTATCTTCATTTAATGCATATTTTTCAATAATTATAGACTTAATTTTATAGTTTCAGTCATTCTACACTTTGTGACCCAAAATAGGTTTAGTTGTTTGCATGTGCAAACGAGTAAGCAAAATCGCATGGTTTTTTTTCTTAAAAAAAAAAAAAAAGAAAGAAAAAAAGAAAACCCTCCAAAATAAGAAAAATATAACCCATTTATCTATCTCAACTAGGCCTTAAATCACATCCTCCTATGTAGCCTTTTTCTCATTTGTATTAAATAAAAAAAAAATAAATAAATAAAATAAAAAAAACACTAGGCCTTAAATCACGTTGGGCAACTCTTTAAAGATCTTTTTTTTTTTTTTTTAACCTGTTCTGCTTTTTAAGATCTTTTTTTTTTTTTTTTTTTTAGATTTTTATAAACATTGAATTTTTTTTTTTTTTCATTTCAAGAATTGATTATTATAACACTTTTCTTTATAAAGTTGGCCCTAATTACATTAAGTATATACCTTAAATTTAAAATAAAATAAATATATTGATATCGTGCTATACCATATGAGTAATGCTATATACACATACACCTTAGTGTACGTGTGTGCACGCGCTTTTAATTGTGATAGGACCATATCTTATCAAAATTGGAGTTCTGCATATATTCATACATATAGGTGAAATTATTTGTATATTAAAACTTCTAATAAATCTACAAATAATAGGGACTTTTATATTTTCTATTGGTTTAAAATAGTAGAATACAATAATTTATTTTTGCACTTAAATTTGAAAGATTTCAATAACTGTGTGTGGCAGTACTATTATGATACTTCATACTGTATAACAAAGTTCATTTATTAAAAAATTTGAAAATATTAAAGATTGTTCATATTTAAAAAATGAAATACTGATGGTGCTACTAGAATGTAATCTGAGTGTTCCCAAGTAGTGGGATAATTGAATTGTGGATCCCTACCGCGTGCAATAATTTTAATATGAGCCGTTCATTTAAATGAACAATCCACACTGTGACAACACACCGAACAAGAATACTAGTTCTTATTTAGCAAGAAATATATATATATATATAAAAGGAACGTTGATAATGTGGCTTTTTAGTTTTTACAACATGTTCTATTTAAATTTGTTCGTCATTAGGATTTAATAGTAGATTCTTAGAAGTCTCTCTCTCGGGTGCTCTGTATCCCTAGGTGAGAGTTTTGTCTTGCTTCATAGCAAAATTTTTTTGTTCTTCTCTTTGTCTTGGGGTTGGGGAAACAGATTTGATCGAGGATGGCTGAGGATATTGTTACGATGTGTGGGAATATGTCTCTCTCCGTGGAGGAGGAGGCCGGTGTTACACTGAATTCGTTAGAGGTTGCTGATATGAGTGTCGCGGAAGACCGTTGTCTCATTGGGGGATTAGTTGCTGAGAAGACGGTGAATAAGGAAGCTTTTCGTAGAACAATGGCACTAGTGTGGGGGTTAGGTGACTCTGTCACCTTCCATGATGTGGGTGATAATGTGTTTATCATCAAATTCCGATCGATGGGGGAAATGCAGCGGACCTGGGCTGGCAGACCTTGGACGTTCGATCGGCATCTTCTGATTCTTCAACCTTACGATGGCATTCAACAGCCATCTGAGGTGAATTTTAATCAGGAGGTTTTTTGGGTTCAATTACATGATCTACCTTTTGGGTGTATGACCCAGGAGGTGGGCAGGAGCATTGGCTCGTCTGTGGGCGACGTGGAGAAGGTTGATGTTAACAATGAAGGCAATGGATGGGGTCGATATCTACGGGTGAAGGTTCGTGTGAATATAACGAAACCTTTGGCTCGTGGAAGAGTTTTGAATTTGCCTACAAAAAAGTTATGGATCTCATTCCAATATGAACGCCTCCCTAGGTTTTGCTACCAGTGTGGAATTATCAAACATGGGAAGGACGGTTGCCAGGTGAGATCGGAAACACTTCTTCACGGGAGGGATGGGGCTGCCCAGTATGGCTATTGGCTCCGGGCAGGGACTACAAGACCGGCAGGGACTGCGAGTCGGGTGGCGGCGGGGGGCTCCCCACAGGTGGGACGTCAGAACCCATTAGTAGGGGCGTCACCTCATCTGGCAGCGGCCAGTGACTCCGGAAAGGGCGGAAAGTACAGAAGCAGACCTGGGAAGGCGGCAGAATCTGTGCAATCCCCACCTACGTTTGATGGGTCGGCGTCAATGGTGGAGGGAAGTGGTTCCGACGGAAGCATGAATGGCGGCCGTAGCTCGGGAAGGATGGAATCGCGGGATCTTACAGATCCACAAACCCAGGGTTCTCCCGTTGGCGGTGGGTTGACTCAGGTGGAGGCTACCTATAAATCCGGTGATGGCATGAAAGGCGGCAGCAGGTACGGGCGGAAGGAATCTCAGCATCACCCACCCTGTTTTGCTGGGTCGACTCAGCCGGTAGGAAGGTGCAGCTCTGGTGGAGACGGGATCACAGGGGATCGGACGGAGGGGATTGGAATTGGCGAAATGCATTCTCGGGCGCCTCCCGGGTTTGGTGGGTTGAATCAGGGGGTTGGTTACGGATCCGGCGGTAACGTGAAGGAAGGATGCAGTGGTTTTCATCCGGATTTTCAGCTTAATGCCATCCCTCTAAAACAGGTTACAACCGGATTTGGTGGAAGAAGCAGTTCTGGAAGTGGGGATCAGTTTGAATCTAACACTCCACAGATGATGGGTTCCGAAATAGAAGGTAGTAGCTGTGACGTGGGTCCTTGCCAGGTGGGGCAGAATCTCGAGATAGAGCAGAAACAGATGTCGGGTTGTGGAGTGGAACAGGATGGCCACTTGAAGTCCTCTGCTGGTGATACAACACGTGGCCTTGGGATTATGTCTTTGATTGGGATTGATCAGCCAGTAATTATTAGTCATGTTGAGGATACGTTAAGGGGTCTATCCCACGGGGATTATCCGGAATTGCCACATACTGACCTACACTCAAAGGTTGACACTATAGCTGGATCACGTCAGACAGGTGTTGAAGTGGGTAAGTTATCTCTGGTGGATGAGAGTGATTCTGAAATGGAGGATTCACGGCCCCCGGCTGCAGGGGGGATGCAAGGAGACGGTATAGGGCAGAGACATCAGGCAGCTAACCCAGTCAGTCTGTCTTCCTTAGGGGAGGCTACCATTCCACGGAGGGCCACAAAGAAGCAGTGGAAACGTCAGGCCAGAGCTCAAGGGCAGATTTCGGCAGTTATAGTGAGGGCAGGGATGGATTCCCTAAAACGTAAGAAAGGGAAGGGCTCGATGCTGTTAAGTGGGAATCATGGCTCAGGGGTTGTGGCGACTAACTCAGGGGCCAAGAAGCTGCGTACGGAGACCAAGATGACTGAGGATGAGGCAGTCAAGGGAGGAGTGGCGGAGGCTGGTGCCCAGCCCCGCTGCTCATTATGAGTCTTCTCAGTTGGAACTGTCGGGGGCTTGGGAATCCTCTGACAGTTCGTCATCTTTGCCTGATGGTGAAGGATAAGCGTCCCAACATTTTATTTCTCATGGAAACTAAACTCCGGAGAGATAAAATGTCAGTTATTCGGATTAAGATGGAATTTGACAATATGTTTGTAGTTGATTGTATAGGGAGGAGTGGCGGTTTGGCGCTCTTCTGGAATGAGGATTTCAATTTGGAAATTCAAAATTACTCTCTTCGGCATATCAATGCGGTGGTCAAGGAAACTAGTAGGGCGGTGCAGTGGAAGTTAACTTGTTTTTATGGCAATCCAGAAACTGCACGCAGAGATGATGGATGGAGTTTATTGCGACACCTCCAACAATTCTCTCCTGAGCCATGGTTGTGTTTAGGTGACTTTAATGAGATCCTGGCTTCTTCAGAAAAATGTGGGGGTGCTTCACGCCCAACCAAACAAATGGAGGATTTTCGTAATGTCCTTGATGAGTGTAATCTCAGCGATTTGGGATTTACTGGGTCTCAATTTACATGGTGTAATAATCATGAGGACGAATCCTTCATTAAGGAGCGGCTTGACCGAGCTGTGGCTAATTCACAGTGGTGTGACCTCTTTGGCGAGGTGGATGTATTTATACTTGCCGCACAGAATTCCGATCATTGCCCCTTGTTACTCAATATGGGACTGATGCAGCTGATTTACAGCGGTTGAGTGAGTCTTTTAAATTTGAAGCTAGCTGGTTGGTCAATGATGCCTGCTGTGGTGTGGTCCATGATGCCTGGGCTGAGAGGGTAGGACCGGGTGATCCTTTAGACATCCTTCAGTGTAAGCTTGAAAATTGTAAAAGGGCTTTGGTGCAGTGGCTGAATAAAGGGAGAAAAAAGAGGAGACTTGTGTGGCTAAAAAAACAAACGGCGAAGATTGAGAATCTACAATGTCGGTCTACCCCAGAATCAGTTAGGGAGATTAAGAAGACTCAAGGCGAAATAGAAGATATGATGGAGCGAGAGAATCTAAAATGGAAACAACGGGCAAAAGTGCATTGGCTTCAGTATGGCGATCGCAATACAAAGTTCTTTCACTTGTATGCGAATCAGAGGAAGAAGGCCAATAGGATTACTACGGTGACCAACGCCGAAGGGGTTCCATGCTCTAGCCAATCTGAGATCAGTCATGCTTTTTTGGAGTACTATGAGTCCCTTTTTTCATCATCTAGGCCTGGAGATGTGGATGAGTGCCTTGCAGCGTTAGACGAGCGAGTTACCCCAGAGATGAATGCACAACTTGGTTCGATGTTTACAATGGAGGAAGTCGGAGTTGCTATTTCACAAATGGGGCCTTATAAGTCTCCTGGGCTTGATGGTTTTTCCCCGTGCTTCTATCAGAAGTTTTGGCCGCTTATTAGGAAAGAGGTATGTTCTGCTGTGCTGTTTTGCTTAAATTCAGATAGATCTCTTGATGCCATCAATGACACCAATATAGTACTTATCCCTAAGAAGAAAGTTTCTTCTCGGGTGTTGGACTATAGACCTATTAGTCTGTGTAACGTTATTTACAAGATTGTGTCCAAGGTCTTAGCCAATAGATTGAAGGTCGTCCTACCTCATATTATCTCCCCCAATCAGAGTGCATTTGTTGCGGGGAGACACATTTCTGATAATATTGTGGCTGCTTATGAGACTCTTCATACTATGGATTCCAATATCAAAGGGCGGCGAGGATTCATGGCTTTAAAATTGGATATGAGCAAAGCGTATGACCGGGTTGAGTGGAGCTTTCTAGAGGGGGTGATGGGAGGTCTGGGTTTTCAGAGGCGGTGGATTCAACTCATTATGAAGTGTATCAAGTCTGTCTCATATTCAGTACTGGTTAATGGGGAGGCGCACGGACATATTCTCCCTACTTGTGGCATCCGCCAGGGTGATCCTATATCCCCTTATCTGTTTATCTTGTGTGCTGAGGCGCTTAGTGGGCTTTTGCAACATGTTGAAAGGCACAGAGTCATTACAAGGGTGCCTATTGCCCGAGGGCGGGTGAGACTGAATCACTTGTTCTTTGCTGATGACAGTCTTTTGTTCTGTCAAGCTAACTCCATGGAGTGGTCGAGGTTACAAAATGTTCTTCATGTGTATGAGCAAGCTTCCGGTCAGAGGCNCGATGTTTACCATGGAGGAAGTCGGAGTTGCTATTTCACAAATGGGGCCTTATAAGTCCCCTTGGCCTGATGGTTTTTCCCCGTGCTTCTATCAGAAGTTTTGGCCGCTTATTGGGAAAGAGGTATGTTCTGCTGTGCTATTTTGCTTAAATTCAGATAGATCTCTTGATGCCATCAATGATACCAATATAGTACTTATCCCTAAGAAGAAAGTGTCTGCTCGGGTGTTGGACTATAGACCTATTAGTCTGTGTAACGTTATTTATAAGATTGTGTCCAAGGTCTTAGCCAATAGATTGAAGGTCGTCCTACCTCATATTATCTCCCCCAATCAGAGTGCATTTGTTGCGGGGAGACACATTTCTGATAATATTTTGGCTGCTTATGAGACTCTTCATACTATGGAGTCCAATATCAAAGGGCGGCGGGGATTCATGGCATTAAAATTGGATATGAGCAAAGCGTATGACCGGGTTGAATGGAGCTTTCTAGAGGGGGTGATGGGACGTCTGGGTTTTGAGAGGCGGTGGATTCAACTCATTATGAAGTGTATCAAGTCTGTCTCATATTCAGTACTGGTTAATGGGGAGGCGCACGGACATATTCTCCCTACTTGTGGCATCCGACAGGGTGACCCTATATCCCCTTATCTGTTTATCTTGTGTGCTGAGGCGCTTAGTGGGCTTTTGCAACATGCTGAAAGGCACAGAGTCATTACGGGGGTGCCTATTGCCAGAGGGCGGGTGAGACTGAATCACTTGTTCTTTGCTGATGACAGTCTTTTGTTCTGCCAAGCTAACTCCATAGAGTGGTCGAGGTTACAAAATGTTCTTCATGTGTATGAGCAAGCTTCTGGTCGACGGGGGCGGTTGAATTAAGGAAAAGACCTCAATTTTCTTCAGTCGCAACACGCTTGCTATGATTCGTGAGGAAATTCTGAATGAATCAGGTCTTCAAGCTACTCAATGTTTTGAAAAGTACTTGGGGCTGCCAACTTTGATAGGGAGATCGAAGAAGAAGGCATTTATGTCTTTAAAAGATCGTATCTGGGCTCGAATTAGTAATTGAAAGAACAAATTCTTATCGCAAGCAGGGAAGGAGGTTCTTCTGAAAGCAGTGGCTCAATCCATCCCCACCTATACTATGAGTATCTTTTTGCTCCCAAAGACTTTTCTTAAGGAGATTAATGCCATGTTGCAGAATTATTGGTGGGGTCATCATGAGAAGGAGACGAGTATCCATTGGATGAAATGGGAACGAATGGGTATGTCCAAGAATCAGGGTGGATTGGGATTCCGTGATCTGGAGAGTTTTAATAAAGCTTTATTAGCTAAGTAGTGTTGGCGGATAATTCAGAACCCTGAGTCTCTGGTGGCTAGGATCTTTAAAGCTAAGTATTTCCATAATGGCTCATTGTTTAATGCTCCTTTGGGTCGACGTCCGTCTTATGTTTGGAGGAGTCTCTTGTCAGCCAGGGACCTTCTTAAAGCAGGAATTATTTGGAGGGTTGGCAATGGGTTTACAATTCGAATCTGGAAAGATCGGTGGATTCCGCCTTCTACATGTCATTCATTATTACCTCTTGATTGGGGTATTCATGAAGATACCAGGGTTGTTGATCTTATTGATTGGGAGACGCGAGGGTGGAAGGCTAATCTGGTGTGTCAACTTTTTGGTAGGGAAAAAGCTGATGTTATCTGTCAAATTCCCATTGGGTCCATACATAGCCCTGATAGACCAATTTGGAGTTTCACTGCTCATGGTGATTTTACTGTTAGAAGTGCTTACCACTTACATAAGCAATCTGTGGCTGGTGCTGAGGGGGAATGTTCGAATGTTGGTCAACATAATGCTCTTTGGAAGACGCTCTGGAAATTGAATGTCCCTCATACAGTCAAGGTTTTCATGTGGCGAGCTTGTCACAATGCCTTGGCAATTAAAGCAAACCTGGTCAAACGCAAAATCACGGATGATCCTCTCTGTCCTCTTTGTGGGGTGGAAGTGGAAACCACGGGACATATTCTTTGGAGTTGCCCTGCTGCTCGTGCTGTTTGGAGTCTGTGTGATAGACGGATTCAAAAACGGAGTATCGAACACGTGGATTTTGTGGTTATTGTTGAGGAACTCCACCGCTGTTTGGATCTGGAAGAATTGGCTCTTGTGGCTGTGATTGCTCGGGAGGTGTGGTTGAGAAGGAATGCTGTGGTTTTTGCACGTCCACTGAATCCTCTCAATTTGATGGTCAGTTCTGCTTCTGAATCTCTTGCAGATTTTCAATCAGCTAACTCTAGGCCCCTTTCTTATTCTATTGCAAGACCAAGTTTTGCTCTTGGTTGGAATGGTCCTGAAGTGGGTTTTGTCAAGGTCAATTGGGATGCGGCGGTGGATATGAATAACCAGAAAATGGGTATTGGTGTGATTGTGCGTGATTGTAGGGGAGAGGTTTTGGCCTCCTTGGCAGCCCCGAAGGCTTTTATTATCTCTCCAGATATTGCAGAGGCAGTAGCAGCTTTGAAGGCAGTTTGTTTTGCTCGTGATCTTCGATTCTCTAAAATCATTTTAGAAGGTGATGCCCTCCAGGTTGTTCAAGCTTTGAAGAAACCAGGTCGGAATTGGTGTCGTTATGGCCACATTATCGAGGAGACTCGTGAAATTTTGCAGTCGTTGCAGACCTGGCGTACTACTCACGTGAGGCGTGAATTCAATGGGGCGGCTCACCGACTTGCTAAGGAGGCTCTGTTGCGGACTGGTGAACATATTCTCATTGGAGAAGTCTCTCCTTGTATTGCCGATATTATCTCTATTGAGCGATGTACTTAAAATGGTTATGATATATAAAGCTCTATTCATTTCAAAAAAAATGCTGAGAAGTGGTGATATTTCCGTCAACGACGTTAGAGAACGTTAAAACGGACGGATTACTCTTTCTGAGATGGATTTTGACGTCGTTGCAGCAGAAATGATATCCGGCGATGCAGGCAGTGCTTTTTTCATTGAAATTGCGGCCCAAGCCCATGCTTGCAAGGATTGCAAGAATTGTGACAAGGAATAATACAAGTTTTTGAGTACTCATGGGAATTTGTAAACGATTATATCTTTGATTATATAGGCGAAGACGTTATATATAATTGCATGGCATTTGTGTGTATAATACGTGCCAATCCATTTATAGAGCCTAATTAACTTCTTTTTTTTAAAAAAAAAAAAAAATTAATTTCTTTTAGAAATGACCATCGTTTTTACCTTGAAACAACTTAGGTGTAATGAAGGGATTGGGTCTTGAACGAAAGGTGAGTCTCTTTTACGAAATGCAATCCAATCATAGCTAAAGGGATACGTCCATTTACTTTGTTATAGGAGTAAAATCGTATCCAAGTGCCAAAAGCTAAATGCTAAATAGGTGTTATATATAAAGAATTTGTCTTTTTTTTTTTTTTTGGATGATTTTTATCACACTTACATTAACCATTGCAAAAGCCATTTTGTGTACCTACTTCTATCGGCAAATTTTGGACTCGTGCAAAGTGCCTTCTCCACACTGATCGAATAAAACTCTAGCGAGTGTGACCCCAAAAAATTGTTTATACTTAAAAAAATTTGAATCTTAAACCTGATGAGGATGCTACAAAAAACAAAGTCCTTACTACTTGAGTCAACCCTTTAGAGTTGTTTGATGCATTACTCTTAAAATAAAAGGTGTAAATCTCTAAGTGGATTATTGTAAGATTGTTATCCAACATGTACTTTCTTTTTTTGTTTTTTCTTTTAACGCCTTTTTACTTTGTTCAAAGGGCGATAAATCTGACTAAAAAAAAAGGGCGATAAATCTAATTAGGAAAAGCCTTCAATTCGTTCATGTAGAAATTTATGGGAAATATAAAATAATACATTCTAATTGTTTGAACTTAATCACTGAAGCTTAATAGGATCACAGTACAAAAAAACAAAGGGCTAAATACAATTAGGAAAAGTCATATATAACCGGAAAAACCGTACTTGATCTCTCTCTCTCTTAGTTGACCTTGGGGAGGGAAAGAGGGGAGGGAGATTCGATCTAGTCATCTCCCCTCATTTACCCTTTTTTATTTTTATTATTATTATTTTTTTATTGTTTATTTATTTTTTACTTTTATGTCCACACAAGGGGAACAAAAGAGAAGAGAGATTCAAATTAGTAACCTCCACTTTATGAGGCGTGATTCCTAGCCGATTGAACTACCTTTTGGGAAGATCAATTATTTACTTTTGATTTTGTTTTTGCTGGGTCTGATATTTTACCCTTGAAAAATCCAATTTGGAAAACCATATGCAATGAAAATGGGACCAGAAATTGATTGAGAGCCTAGTTAGATATGTTTGTAAGAATTTAATGACCCACATTGCATGACACGTGTAAACCTTTAGAGTGCTAATTTTATTAGACTTAAATGATAAGGTTATTTAATCATAATTGTATTAAATTATTGGTCAGAGTTTGAACTTTGTCTCCATCATTTATTTTAAGATTGTACATGTTGATGCGGTTATTGCCTATAATCGTATCCCCAACTGAATTATGTGGTTATTACATTTAAGCAACCACATCCTCCCGCCTATGCGGGCAGTTACTAACCACTAACCATGTGGTTATTGAAAGCAAAACTGCACCGTTAATTGTGTTTCAAGTAATAGGCTTTTGAGCCTATTTTAGTGTTTAAATTAAACCTTCTTTGGGCCTCACGTATAGGGAAAACAAAAGTATTTATGAAAACACAAAATTGAGAGTTTATTATGCTAATGAATTTGTTCATCTACAGTGTTCATATTCTTGCAAGATAACGTTTTAACACATATTTTATAGCCATTTGACAAAAGAAGATAAATATTTAAGCTTGAAAAATTCAATGATGAAAAGTTCAACTTTAAAAGCAGTTATTCGAAACAACCCAAGGCAAAACTATAATCATTCAGCCAAGACAAATGCCCAGAAAGACCCCATCCACCAACATTCGAATGGCATCTAAAACACCTAGACAAATTCCTAGCAAATCAAAATAAATGCTAACTAAAACAAAGTGATCTACCTAAACCCTAAATCAAAAGGAAAAAAATAAAAATAAAAAATAAAAAGAGAAAAAAGTTACCTCTTTTGGTTGGGTCGTGGGTGGTTGTAGACACTTGGAGTTCCAATATAGAAGACCAAGAAGAAGGAATTGTTCAGAGGTTCTGAAGCTACTGTAGTAGAAGGCAAGTAGGTTGCTTGTCTTGCTACAAGATGTAGTCTGTTTCAAAGGTTTTGTAGGTGTAATTACTTGTACAACTTAATTCTTCTTAGTTGATTGATTTTTGAGTTAGTTACTTATAGTAAGTTTTCTCTTTGAGGTGTTCAAAGATTTCTACTTCGTCACCAAATATTTGTGTTGATTGTTTTATCACTTTTCAAATATTTGGTGGTTGTTGCATGTGTGGGTTGATTATTTTTAATTCCACATTATTATTGGTATATACGTATTCAATCACCCTAGCTTCTAGGTGTTAGTTGGAGATTTGGGTTATTATTTTTCATTGGTATTGGACTACCATAAGTGCCGCTTTTACATTATCGTCGTTACATTTAGTCCTTGTAATATATCTTGATATCTTGAGATTATAATTAAACGAACGATTTAGCCGTTTAAATATCAATCTAAGTATTAGATTATTACGAGTAATTGTTATTTATTTTTAATGTCCTTACGATATATCTTTACATTAAGATTTCTGTTTGAGCGTCTAGTAGCCTTTTGCTTACACGTTACCATTGATCTTGATGTTTTAGACAATTATGAGTTGATTGTCTTTAATTACATATATTGTCCTGCCAAATGTGACCATTACTTTAAGATTCATGTTAGACGCCAAGAATATTAAACGTTATATTACATTCTTGGCGTCTAACATTAATCTAGATAGGATTTAGATTATTGTGAGTTAATTGTCTTTATATTTCTATAGTCTATGTGATTATGTTCTTGTACTTTGCGATTCATGTTTAAATGTTAAGAATTCGGTGAAAAGAGTAAAGTATACAAGTACTTACAAAAAAAATAACATTACTATAATGATTATTGTTGTATTCATTTTTGTGTTAGATAACTTTTCATGAAATTGCATATTGTCAAAGTTAATTAATTAGTAATTAATAGTTAAGAGATAGTTATAAACAAAGCTGGTTAAGTAGAATGGGGGAATGGCGTAACCAGTGGACTGGGGTAACAATCCAAAGAGCCCAAATTAAGTAACTAAGTTAGGACTGGTAAGCTTTCAGCACAAACAGATAAACTTTATAAGTGAGGGGATAACAAATTTTAAGACGGGTTGGTATTGAACCTTGGAACGAGAGGAGTGAAAGAAAATAAAATATAAGACTCCAACCAATTGGTTACTACAATGCATATTCATATATTCATTATCTTTGTTATCTTTAAATTGCTTTAATAAACAAACAATATTTTATACTATGAAAATAGTAGACTTTTTTGTTTGCCTATGTAAATATGATGTTATATAATATTATCATATTTACATAGACTCTGATGCAAGATTAGAGGGTGAGGTGATGGTTATTTCGCCAGTTTCGATTGTTACTGAACTATTTGTTGCGGGTTTAGAGCTAGTCTCTGGGTGAGTTAGCCTTATGTTTTGTATATGTTATTTCCTTTTGGCATGTATAAGTTGACAATAACTTTGTTATTATGATTATGGATGTGCCGCATGTGGCACATACTTTTACTTGATGCATCTAGTATGCATCTGTTTGTAACCAAATTATGTTACAATTTTCAATATAACAAGGTAATTCAATCAGCTTATATGTGTTATGTGAGGTATTTCTAAGGTATTTAGAAAGCAAAAATTTAGTATTGAAATATTTCGCTATGAAATTCTATCTCACGTCATATAAAAACTAGAAGTTTCTACTTATAATTCTATTATATAGAAGTGGGGCATCATAATGTCACACAAAGCAGAAAATGTATACCGATAATAAAACACGAACCCCCCATCATGTACATGTGAAAGCAACATTTTAAAAGAACTCATGGCGTCATCTATCAACGGCCACAGATTAAAGGCAACTCACATTGCATTTTATTGTGGTTTATTGAAACACACAAAT
>FXXK01000326.1:1781-43001 GCA_900184695.1 Betula pendula
CTCTCTCGGGGATCGGGTTCCAATCCTTCTTTTGGGCTTTGGGAGCCTGTTCCGATGGTTCGGACTTGACCCTAGCAGGTGTCGGCCTGCTTATTGTCCGAGCTGGCGTTCGTTCTCCTCGGGGTTCCTTCTTTTCCTTTGCTGGAATTGGGCGCTCCGACCTGGACTCCATTAAGGCTTTGATCGTCTCTTCCCCGTTCATGAATTCTTCAGCCTTATCCATGAAGGTTTGCAACCTCGTTGGTGTCTTCCGGGCTAATTCGGCCATTAGCCCTCCATCAGGCCTTATCCCGTTCAAGAGTGCGTTAGATGTTCTCTAAGCGATTCTCCACTCTTCTGCTTCACCGTCAGCAAGTGGGCTGCGGACTTTTGTCGTCTTCTTCCGGCTAGGAATTGTGTGAGGAACTGCCTCCCTAGTGCGTCAAAGCTATCGATTGACTTTGGCGGAAGCTTGCCAAACCATTCCCGGGCACTGCTTTTTAAAGTGAGGGGGAACGCTCTGCAAGAAATCTCGTCTGGGGTTGCGTGGAGAATGGAATGCTCTCGGAACGCCTCAATATGCTCGGCAGGATCCTCCTCTCCCGTGAATTTATCAATTCTCGGGATCTTGAACTTGTCGGGCAAAGGAAATGCTGTGATCCGGTCGGTGAAGGGGAGATTTGTACTCTGCAGCAGATCTTCGACTACCAATCCTTGGCCGTTCCCCTTTTGATCGATTGCCTGAGACATTCTTTCGTACTTTCTTTTCAAGTCTTCAAGCTGCGCATGTATATGACCTTCTTGGCCATGGTGAGAGAAATCATGAATTTAAGACAAATGGCCGAGATAAGGAGGCTGGTTCTGGACTTGGGGTTGCACGGGGTCATTAGGAGGAGGATAATGCATATGGCCATTATTCAGGACCTCCTCGCCATTCTCCCCCCTCTCTCCGCCATCCTCATGACGGCTTGCTCCTTCGGGTATGATTCGCCTGGCTGGGATTTGCTGACGCAATTCTTCATTTTGCTTAGCCAGGTTCTCCATATGTCTTGACATTTGTTGCAGATTTTCTTCTAGGAATGCAATTCTTTCTCCTGGATCATTTGGGGGCACTCCAAGATTACGAGGAGGCCTAGATGGTCCAGCTGCATGGTGGACTGCCTCTTGCTCAGGAGGCGTGTCATGAGCAGCTGCTGATCGACGGGTGTTCACCATATTCATATTTGTATAGTAGAAACAATACTGTGTCGTTCCCACAGACGGCGCCAAACTGTTGGTACAGTTTACGACGAACACCTGTAAAAGAGGAACACGCAAGCTAAACTGTTGGTACAGTTTACGACGAACACCTGTAAAAGAGGAACACGTATGCAAAGAGCTTGCCGGGAGGTGCCGGCGGGGGATAGCTCCGATGCTTAAGTTAGTGAGCTTACATGAGGGTCTAATAATAGACTATAATTTGATAGCTTGTGCTTGACAGTCAAAAGATTTCAACCCCTTACCTCTGTTCTCCTGGCTTTATTTATATCTCCTTTGGTATAGTGGTTCTCGGGTATTTCGGGGTCGTGCTCTTGGACTTCGTGGTCCCTATCGTGTCTGTTATGTATGATCATACGTAGTGGCGTCAGTCCGTGATTCTCGGGTTCGTGGGTGGTCGGTCCTTACTTTCAGGAGTTGTGGCCTTTGTGGCTGTTAGTAACGAAACCGTTTCCTTGCTTTTGTTTTGGGGCCTGCTGTCGGGTATGGGTCTCCCGATCTGGGCCTTGCTGCTTTATTGGGATCTTGGGCCCTTTGGCCCAAACTCCCTAACAGACGTCAACTAAAAAATCGGCATATCTTATACAAAAAATAACGATCGATCTCTCTTTCTCTATCATTTTTCTGAATTTAATATAAAATTTACAAAAGGAAAAATAATTAATTGAAATAAAATAATATATGAATTAAAACAAAAATAAAGACAAAAAACGGAAATGAAAAAACAAAACCACATAAAAAAAAAAAAAAAAAAAAAAGGGAAAATGAACAATACTAATAAAACATAGATAGAAAACACTCTCACTCACAATCTCTTACCAGAATTTAGTGTATAAATTACTAAGGAAAAAAAAAAAACAGCAATTTGATTAAAAAGTAATATATAAATTAGAACAGAAAATAAGCCTTTGCATATATAACGTAAAAGAAATTACTTTTAGGACACATACAGAAAAAAAAAAAATCAATGAAAAATTGCATAAATTAAAAAATCGTCATATCTCAGTACAAAAAATAATGATAGGAAACACACACTCTCTCTCACATTATGATTTTCCTAAATTCAATGTACAATTTGCAAAAGGAAAAAAAAATCAATTTGAATAAAAAATAAATATATTAAATAATATTAGAACAAAACATAAGGACAAAAAACAGGAAGTACAAATCAAAAAATAAAGATTTAAAATGGAAAAGGAAAATACTATATAAATGAATAATATATTTAATTAAAACAAAATAAAGACAAAAAAAGGGAAACAAAAAAAGAAACCACATAAAAAAGAAAAAAAAAAGAAGGGAAATGAACAATACTAATAAAACATAGATATAAAACACTCCTCACTCACAATCTTTTACCAGAATTCGGTATTATAAATTACTAAGGAAAAAAAAAAAAAGCAATTTGATTAAAAGTAATCTATAAATTAGAATAGAAAATAAGCTTTTGCATATATAACGTAAAAAAAATTACTTTTAAGACACATACCAAAAAAAAAAAAAACAATTCAATGAACAACTGCATAAATTTAAAAAATCGTCATAGCTCATACAAAAAATAATGATAGGAACGCTCTCTCTCTCTCATATATGATTTTCCTCAAGTAAAATTTGCAAAAGAAAATAATAATAAATAAAACAATTTGAATAAAATAATATATTTAAATAGAACAAAAATAAGGAACAAAAAACATAAAGTACAAAAAAAAAAAAAGATAAACAATGGAAATGAAAATACTATATAAATGAAAAAAAAAAATTGTCTTTTCTATATAATGTCAATCCATCAATTAAGCACATTAAACAATGGTGCAAAAAAAAAAAAAAAAAACTTAATGAACAAGAACTTAAACTAAAAAATTGTCATACTTTGTACAAAAACAACTATGGAAAACTTTTTCTCACCATCATTTCCCTGAATTCAGTGTAAAATTTACAAAAAGAAAAAAAGAAAAAGAGAAGCAATTTCAATAAAAAATATAGATATAAATTAGAACTGAAAATAGGGTTAAACAATGTGCAAAAAAAAAAAAAAATGGAAACCAACCTTCGACTCACCTCTTCACTTGGTTGCCAAAAAAATGAAGTAAAGAGAACAAAAAGAAAGAGACATGTGTTTACTCTATTTGGTTTGGATTCCTTTATAAAGTCTCGATCTTGAAGATTAAAAAGCTAGTTGGATGTAAGTAAGAAAAAAAAAAAAACAGAAAATCAAAAAGGAACATTTAAAATAATTTAACCCTCTGTTTTAATTATCTTATTTAAACACACTTATTTTTTACTTAAACAAACATTTTAAAATTAAAAGATATGACAGCTGTTAAAAACCAAAAGGAATATTAGATTAGATATTATATTAGATATGATTAATTAATAATATGGCTAATTTTTTTTAGAATTAATGTGTGAAATAAATAACAATCGTAACTGATAATTCAAGGAGTCAAAAAGCTTTTAGAATTAATTCATGCCACATGTCAAAATTTAAGCATGCCACGTGTGCAATTCTAGGCACTCTCTAATGTAAGATTCGGCTTTTTATATATATATATATATTACGTATATAGTATATTATATGTTTTATATATAGATTATATATACAACTATCGGTTCTTGGTCAGTTTGAAAACCGACCTCAGAGAAACCGTTTCGCCTAGCCGACCGAACCAAGGTCCGGTAGGGAGATTTTGTACGCCTATCGGGCCGCCAGTTGTCGGTGGCATCTTGGTGTCCGCGCAGTGATGGCTGATAGGTGGCCGGTGAGCGGCAATCGGCCGATCTGCATAGTCCTATCCACAGGGTGATCGAGAGGGCCTGGCCACCCCCAATTCACTGGGGGTGGTGCGACCACCCCTGTGTTCCACCATGGGTGGCCAACCCACTATAATTTCAGTATTTTTTTAAAAAAAAAAATTAATCTGAGTTAAAAAAATATATATAAATAAAGTTGGATTTTTTAGTAATTTTGGTTCAATACCTATTATAGCATATATGTTGTCACCAAATTTTTAGTAATTTTGATTCAATTCCTATTATAGCATATATGTTATCACCAAACCAAAGAATATGAATAACTATTCTATTCTACTCTCCTCCATTCCTAAAAATAACTATCAAACAAGGCTTAAGTATACTATATCATAACCTGCGCTATGCGGGGGATTTTTCATAATAATCAAATAAATCATTTTATATCAAATTTAATATTTAATCTTTATGAAAGCATTTATGTTCTTTTTCTACATAACAATCAAATTAATTTTTGTCTCTTTTTGTTTTCAAAAAAAAAAAAAACACTTTTAAAAAAATGACTGAAAATCTAGATAAGTCTCATAAACGAAAAAAGAAATTGATAAGTGCTGAATGTTACACATTCAAGCCCCTTAACTCGCATGTGTTATACCTTAGTTTGTATTATTATCTAATATTTTTAGTGTGTTCTAGTGTTTGCCTTATTTTTAGATCTTAATGAAAATTCAAGACATATCAGGGACATTAAGCTTGAAAATAATTTTGAGAAATTAAAATATTGTGGAAGGAGTGACGCTCGAGCGCCCAATCCTGATGCTCGAGCGCCAGCCGCAATGAAGCCTGACGCTTGCAAGCCCTACGCGCAGAATCGAGCACCAGCAACACCTGACACTCGAGCGCCCAATCCTGACGCTCGAGCGTCGTCGCATCTTCCAGAACTTGGAAAAACATTTTGACAGCTGTTGACGGTAGGGATTTTTTTGGTCCAAAATTGCGGCTTGCCAGCACATTGTAGGCGCCGAATTCTCCCCTAGAGGACTCCACAACACTTGGATTTGTAGATCTTTAGCTTGATCTTTCCTTAAGAAAGATCAAGACTTTTAGGCATATATATGTGGTTTCTGTCGACAGCACGGGAGGACTTTTTTTTGAGCTTTGTACAGAATAGTTTTTAGTTTCTTTTACTTTGTTTTGCTATTATATAGATGATAGAACTCGACCCATAACTCCAATACTCCTTAGGAAATGGATTTCTTCAATTTCAATGAAGAAATCCAAATTCTTGAGGAATGATTCCTTTTGAGGGTTTGATGTTATTTTTCCTTGGGGTTATGAGTTGAGGTTGATTGTATTTAAGCTAGGATTTTGTATAAATGATATAATGATTGCATTTGCAAAGGGGTTGTTCTTAAAGATTATACCATTTGAAATGAAAACTTGTTCTTTGTCTATGAGGAATTTGTTTAAGTTTTGAATGATTTCAATGCTTTTGATGTCTTTGATTGAGAAAGTATAAGCTATGCAATGATGCTTTTGACTTGATGTTATGTGAGTTTGATAGGGCATGCTAGGGACCACAACTCAATCTATATTAGTTTAACTTAGAATAGATGGAAAGAGGGGTGGAAACCTATGATGCTTTATGCTTATTTCATGATATCTGGGTCGAGGCTATTAAGAGGACTTATATCGCATGCTAGGGAACACGAGTTATCTCACATGTAGGATTTTCTGTCATTTAGATTTATGTCATTTAGGTGAGTGACTAGTGCGAAACTATGATACTTTATCATTTTCTTTTGGTAGTAAATTCTTGATGAGATCGTTGTAAGGATTGACAACCTTTACACGCTCATATTATACATTTGTTAAAGATCCCAAGTTAGATACAATCCGCGTTCTACCTTTATCTTTACATTTATGTTATTTACACTTAATGTCATTTACATTTACATCATTTACAATTATTTCATTTAAGTTTATGTCATTTATGTTTAAGTCATTTATGTTTATGTCTTTTAGTTTTAAAAATCAAAACACATTGTTTTCATGAGTTGAGCTAGAGAAAACCTCGAAAGCTTGATAAACTGACCATCACAGTCTCTGCGAACGATACCCTCTTTTAGAGCTATCCTACAAGGATACGATCTATCGCGAGCGGTTAATTATAAATTTTAAAATCGGTAGCGCTCCACAACTATCAGAAATCTCACGAAACATTCAAATGAATTAAAACATAAGACACTTGATTTTCGTTTAATCCATATAAATTTTAAATCATGTTAAAAATTTTGTTTACACGGTAGTTTAAAATGAAAAGAAGTATAAAGAAAAAAAAAAAAAAGCAAGAATTAAAACTTAGATTCTGATTATCAAATCATTAATAGAAAATTAGCATGAATCTTTGATAAATAATTTTTTGCCTTCTTTTGCTTTCAAAATCACAAAAAACACTTCCAAAATATGCTTGCAAATCTGAGTAAGCTGAACAAATGAAAAAAAAAAAAAAAACACATAAAACATTCAATGAATTAAAATATAAAACCTTTTATTTTAGTTTAATCCATTTAAATTAAAACATGTTAAAATCTTTGTTCTCATATGAGTACTTTAAAATGAAAAGAAGTATTTTATGAATACAATTAAAACAAAATCTTTCACTCAAAGTTCAATGCTTAATTATCTTTTTGGTGTTTCGAAAGAGTTTTTGTTCATTTTGCTGCTCAACAATCAAATAAAAAACTATAGTCTTCCATGAGTCTACTAAAACTCATACAATTTATTATCTTAATTCTGAAGTTGTAATTTTTATCAAAGAAGAAACATATAAATAGAGTACAAATTGAAAAAATAAATGACCTGTAACACAGTTAATACACAATCACAATTTTTTTGAAAGGGTTGTATTATTCTTATCAAAGGCACAAAACAATAATTTCATATCTATATATTGATAGCTAAAAAATACAAACTATACATATTTCATTAAATTGCAATAAACGGCATAAAATATAAGTATTGCTAATCCAGATTAACAATACAAAACACAAAAGTCAAACAAAATACATTATAATTCATATCAAGTTTAATGTTTAATTATCTTTCGAAAGTGTTTCTGTTCATTTTCTGCATAACAATGAAATAAAATTTTGTCTCCTTTTGCTTTCTAACTATAGAGTAGAAACTCTAGTATATGTATAATGTGACCAAATAGTTAGTCTAGTCTACTATATATAACTAATTAACTATATTATAAGTATAGTACATAACTATTGTTAACCATATACGATATGTAATTATATATTAACTATTCAATATAGTTATATTGTTATATACTAACTATATATTATTAACTTAATATGTTAGTTTATGAACTAACTAGTTAGTATGTTGATAATATATATACAATGTTGGGTTGCTTCCAAAGCCAAAGGAGGAATGGGTTTTTGGGACCTTGTGTGTTTTAACAAAGCTTTGTTGGCAAAACAATGCTGGAGGTTGCTTTAAAACCCTGATAGCATGGCAACACAAATTCTTAAGGCGAAGTATTACCTTGGAGTCACAATTCTGGAGGCACCGTTAGGAAAAGAGACCTTCTTTTGCTTAGCGGAGTATCCACAAAGCTTATGAATTATTGAATCAAGAGTTAATATGAAGGATTAAGAATAGTTCTCTTGTTAAAATTCGAGGGGATAGATGTCTACCTACACCAACTACGTTCAAATTCCACTATCCGAGACTCATATTAGTAGCAGATGCAAAAGTGAAGGAGCTTATTGACGAAGATACCAGATGGTGAAATAAGGCTCTAATTGAAAAAAAAAAATTCACATAGCAAGAAAGGATGGTGATTTCCAAATTGCCAGTCAATAGCACTCTTCATAAAGACGTTTTGATCTAGAAGGGCACTGCGACCAGAGATTTTTCAGTCAAGAGTGCTTACCATTTGGAGAAAGTACGACAAGATCTACTACAAGGAGACTGTTCATCCCGGGCAGGTGAGAATGAAATTTGGCATTTTATCTGGCAATTGAATATTCCAAATGCAACAAAGATGTTCCTTTGGAGAGCATGCCACAATATTTTGGCCACCAAAGACAATCTTCTGAAAAGATGTGTTGTGAAGGAGGCGTTTTGTCCTATTTGTTTTCTTAAATGTGAAAGTACCAACCATATTCTTTGGAGCTGCCCATCAACAATGGATGTTTTGGGGGAATGTGGGAGAAAATTCTAGAAAAGCACATACTATGAACCTGATTTTTTACAGATGGTGGAAGAAATGTTCAACAAATGTGACAAGAAGGAATTTGAACTGTTTGTGTGCATTTCAAGGAAGATCTGGCTTAGGCATAACTCTGTGGTTCATGGAGGGGAATTTAACTCGCCTACTTCTATTGTATGTGGTGCTACGGAGTCCGTAAAGGCGTACAGAAAGGCAAATTTGAAAGGTCCGGACTTGACTACGGAAGCTAGAGAGGGGATCCAAATTGTATGGAAGCCTCCCTCTGAAGGCTGTTATAATGTAAAATGGGACACAACGGTGGACTCTGATAATGGGCGTATGGGAATTGGTATAGTGGTGAGGGATTTTGCGGGTTTTTTGATAACAGCTAGTGATAAGCCTTGAATGTTATGCATTGAAGCCCCTTAACTTGCATTTGTTAAACCTTAGCTATTTTTGTAAATAATATTTTGTCGTGTTTTTGTGTTTGTTAGTGTTTTTAGGTCTTATGGTAAAGCTGCACTCTACATCATGGATTTCCTCAATAAAAGCTAACTTCATCACTTGGCTCGAGCTATCTCTCAACATAGCTCGAGCAATATCTGAACTTGGCTCGAGCTATCTCTCAACATAGCTCGAGCGATATAATAACTTGGCTCGAGCGAAACAGATCCAGTCAGAGTCTGAAGTGCGATCTGCGCCGGATTTGGAGGAAGAGAGATATGTGGAAGACTTATCAGTGTGAAAACAGCTCGGGGATCCCTCCAAATGAGTGTTGACTTGATTGTACTGAGAAATGAGAGATTGAAGGTGAGAGAATCCCTTGAAAAGAGGGATTTTAGAGTGAGTTGAGGGATTGATATATGGGTGGATTTCTGGTACAGCAGGAAGGCAGATCGTGGAGAGGGGAAAAAGTGAGCATCTGAGTTCATTGTAGAACCTGTCCAGGGGCTAAAGAACACTCCAGGAGATGTCTTTCTCTAATCCAATAGAGAATTTCAACTCCTCTATGAGTGGCAAATCTCTCTTCGTAGGGAATTGATGAAACCCTCTCCAAATTTCATGATGTATTCGTATTCATTGCTGGGATTTCCAGAGTATACATGATGATTGTTTAGCTTAGGGAATTGCAAAACCATTTGTAAATTGTTATTCAATGAAAATACTCATTCTTGATTATATTCCATCTTGTCTATAAGATAGTATTTTGTCTTGAATGAATTCAACATCTTTATTTTCGGTGATTATGGGGATGATAGCTAGGCAATGGTATTAATTGGCATTCATTCAAGAAGCTTGATAGGTCATACTTAGGATTCATAAATCATGCTACATCTTAGCTTAGTGTAATTCGGGTAGATGATTCATGCAACCTAGGATGGGTTATTCTTGATTCTTGGTGATATGTATGTTGTTTAGGGATTGTATAGGTCATGCTAGGGAGTATAGATCATATCACAAATAGTGTTTAGGTGATTAATCTGTATTAACCTAAGATGATGTATCATTTTCTCCAAAACAAAAGTGTTTTCTTGTCGATGCAGTCATATGATTGACAACCATACGTGCATCATATCATGTGTATACTGAGAATCCCACATGAGTACGAATGATCATTGGAATGAGGTTTGTGGTGGATTTAATCCCTATGTTTATTTCCTTGAATTTCATTACGTGTTTAAGCTTTAATTTAGTTTTCAAAACAACCATTTATCTTCCTGAATTAGATTAGAAATTAATTCTGAGTATTCGATAAACATCCATCTAAGAACAGTTCTTGAGGTTCGATACCCTCAAAAATAGCCCTATCCTACAAAGGATTCGTCCTATTGTGAGTGGTCTTTTTATAATTGATCCGTAAAATCCACATCAGCTAGAAGTTTGGCAAAGTCGGGAAACCTTGAGCCCGTTGCAACGGAAGTTCTGGCAGCTTTCCATGCTACTGTTTTTAGCAAAGATCTGGGTCTTCAACATGTCATCTTGGAAGGAGATGCGCTTCAGGTGATAAATGCAATAAATGCTACAAGTATGAACTGGAGTAGATTTGGTCAACTTGTAGAGGATACTCATAAGATTATTAGATCACTAGCTAGTTGGCAAGTTAACCACATTCGTCGGGAAGCAAATTACGTGGCCCATGGGCTAGCTAAGTTTGCCGTTAGACAATTCATATATCAGATTTTGATGGAAGAAATTTCTACATATATCTGTGATATTGTTTTTTTAGAGAAATTTGCTTTAAGTATTTGAGTTTTTTAATGAGAGATTAAGATTTATTCAAAAAAAAAGATATATACACACACTCATTGATACATTCATTCATAGTAATACTACTATATATCAAAGTATTCTAATTAATACGTAATATTTACTTGATTAGTATAGTTAGTTACTTAGGAACTAACTATGTATATATTAATCAAAGTGACATATATACTATAGGTAACTACTAACTATACTTACATAGTTAGTTTATTAGTAATATTAAGTTAATTAATATATATTAACCAACTAGGTTTGGGAGCCCTAAACAAATCGAGCGAGCTGGTTCGGTCCAGCCTTAAACTAGCTAGGCTTGCGAGCCCCTATTCAGTTTCGTCGAGCAAGTCGAGTATGTATCATTTACTAATCGAGCGGGTTTTTACAGTACTGAGCTCGAGCTCGGATCGAGTTTTACCGAACGGACTATCGAACAGACTGGTTTATTTACAACTTTACATTCATGCAATGTTTTATGTGTTTGTGTGTCACTATATTCAGTAATGTATTGGTATATAACCTTTAATGTCTTTTTATTTGAAAAATGTGTGATAAAATTTTGGAAAAAATACAAAATCAGTCACAGTGGTTAGCTTAAATTACAAATTGCTCCTTGTGGTATCAAAGTGAACTCAAAAGTCTGTGCGGTATGCTAAAAAAAATAATTTAATCATTGGAGTCAAATTCCGTTAAATTTTTTGACAGATTCGATTAAATGTCACGTCAATACCAATGAAATGCTAACATGTGGCAATTTTATTAAAAATGTATAAATATATTAGGTACATAAATTTAAAATTTAAAAATTAATAATTATTTTTTAAAAAAAGAAAAGAAAAAGAAGATTGGGGTGGCTACCAAGGCGGAGGGGGTGGCCTACGAGCCACGCCGCCATCCCCGGCCACCTCTAGGGTGGCTCGCGGGCCACCCCAAAGCTGGGGGTGGTGTTCGAGCCACCCCCAGTGGTGGCCAGTGTATAAACGCAGCCATCTCTATGGATTCCGGGGTAGCCGCGCGCTACCTCTAGCGGCACCCCAAAGTTGGGGGTGGCCTTCAAGCCACCCCTAGTAGTGGCTGCGTAAAATGCAGCCACCTCTAAGGAAGCCAGGGGTGACCACGTGCCATCCTTAGCTCAAATTTGGGGTGACGTGTGTGGCCATCCCCGGCTTCCATAGAGGTAGTTGCGTTTTACGCGGCCATCATTGGGGGTGGGCTCAAACACCACCCCAAACTCTTAGGTGGCCCGCAAGCCACCCAATGGTGGCAGGGGTGGTGCGCGGCCCCCACCGCCGGGATGGCGGTGAGCCACCCCTAGCCATCTCTGGGGTGGCTCGCAGGCCAACCCCTTCCCCTAAGGGGTGGCTCACAAGCTACCCCCTCCCCCCAGGGGGTTTGCCAACCCTATCTTTCTTTTTAAAAAATAAAATTAATTTTTAATTTTCAATTTTATATATTTATATTTTTTTTAATAAAATTGCCATGTATCAGCATTTCATTGGTGCTAACGTGGCATTTAACGGAATCTATCAAAAAATTTAACGGAATTTGACTCCAAGGACTAAATTATTTTTTTGGCATACCATAGGGACTTTTAAATTCACTTTGATACCACATGGAGTAATTTGTAATTTAAGCTAACCATAGGAACTAATTTTGTATTTTTTTCCCTAAATTTTTTTACATGCCTTTTTTAACCTAAAATGAAAAGTACAATGAAGATATGTTTAAATTTTGAAATTAAATTATAATGAAGAATTCTGCATATAGTGCGGGTTATGAGCTAGTTAATATTAATATTCGAGAGAAAAATATATTTTACAGTGGAGGGGAAGTGGTATCATTATTGTGATATGATGCATTATGGCTGATTGTGTTTTTGTGACTTTGTTCATTTTCTTTTAATTATTAATTCAGTATTAACTTTGATAATTTGTTTCCTTTATAGTTCATTTCGTTTTAAACTACATGTATAGGAACAAATATTTAACATGTTCCAATTTATAATGATTAAACTTTATATATTTCTAAATGAGAAATGCTACTCAGCATTCTCAAATAATATTTTCCTAATATTCTTTTTCTTGTTCTCTTTTAAAAAAACAAGTAGATATAAATGTGCTACATAGACAAAAATGCTATGAGAATGTTAACTAACATTTCTCTTTCTAAATTTATTTGATATGTGGGTTTATACTATTGAGTAAAGCAACTCAAAAAGAAAAAAAATGCTACTAAGTAAAGAAATAGAGAGCCCATGTGATCAAGATGGGCTCTAAATCTTATATTTAAGACTTATAATGAGAGGTTGACACATCATCTAAATACACCAAATACAGTAGGTGTAGATCTTGTAGGTCTCTTCAAAATGATCTTATGAACATTTTTCATTTTTGGTAGCTAATTAGTTAATTGAGTGAGGGGAAGTAAATTGGTTACCAATTCACAAGGGGTACTGCAGAATATGTACGAGCCCCTTCTAATGGAAAAATAAGATTCAATGAAGATTTAGTTCATCCCACACGTACACATCATGGGCATCCCGCTTTTCTATGTTATATAGACTTGTATGTAACTATTGAGAGTGAAGATATTATACACAACGTGGCTATTCCACCAAAAAGTTTTCTTTAATTCAAAATGATCAATATGTACAATCAGAACAAGTTATTGCTGAGATTCACGTAGGAACATATACTTTTAATTTTAAAGAAAGGGTTCGAAAAAATATTTATTCTGACTCAGGGGAAGAATGCACCGGAATTTACATACGGTAATGTCTATCTCTTACCAAAAACAAGTCATTTATGGATATTATCAGGAGGCCCGTGCCGCTCTAGTGTAGTCCCTTTTTCGTTTCAAAAGGATCAAGATCAAATTAACGTTCATTCTCTTTCTGTTGAAGGAAGATCTATTTCTAGTCTTTCAGGAAATAATAATCAAGTAAAACAAAAATTCTTTAGTTCAGATCTTTTTGGTAAAAAAAAAAAAGAAAGCGGGATTCCTGATTATTCAGAACTTAATCGAATCATATGTACGGGTCGTTGTAATCTCATATATCCTGCGATTCTCTACGAAAATTCTGATTTATTGGCAAAGAGACGAAGAAATAGATTCATCATTCCATTCCAATCGATTCAAGAACGAGAAAAAGAGCTAATGCCTCCTTCCGGTATTTCGATTGAAATACCCGTAAATGGTATTTTTCGCAAAAATAGTATTCTTGCTTATTTTGATGATCCTCAATACAGAAGAAAGAATTCAGGAATTACTAAATATGGGACTATAGGGGTGCATTCAATCCTCAAAAAAGAGGATTTGATTGAGTATCGAGGAGTCAAAGAACTTAAGCCAAAATACCAAATGAAAATAGATCAATTTTTTTTCATTCCCGAAGAAGTACATATTTTGCCCAAATCTTCTTCCATAATGGTACAGAGCAATAGTATCATTTGTGTAGATACACGAATCACTTTAAATACAACAAGCCGAGTGGGCGGATTGGTCCAAGTGGAGAGAAAAAAAAAAAAAGATTGAACTTAAAATATTTTCTGGAGATATTTATTTTCTTGGAAAGATGGATAAGATATCCCAATGCAATGGTACCTTTATACCGCTTGGTACGGCAAAAAAAATGCTAAGGAATCAAAAAAAAAATTGAATAATTGGATCTATGTCCAATAGATCACACCTAACAAGAAAAAGTATTTTGTTTTAGCTCGACCCGTAATCATATATGAAATAGCAGACAGTATAAATTTCATAACACTTTTCTCCCAAGATTTGTTGCACGAAAGGGATAATTTGGAACTTAGATTTGTCAATTATATCCTTTATGGAAATAGCAAACCAATTCGAGGAATTTATGGAACAAGTATTCAATTAGTTTGGACTTGTTTATCGTTGAATTGGGACCAAGACAAAAAAAGTTCTTCTGTCGAAGAGGCCCACGCTTCTTTTGTTGAAGTAAATACAAATGGTCTGATTCGAGATTTCTTGCGAATCGATTTAGTAAAATCTCATATTTCGTATATCAGAAAAATGAAAGATTTGTCAGGTTCAAGATTGATCTTTGATGACAAGTCAGATCCCAACAATATCAATCCATTTTATTCTATTTATTCCAAGGCAAGGATTCAACAATCACTTAGTCAAAATCAAGTAACCATTCGTACGTTGTTGAATTTTTTAAAGACTTTTGAGTAAATTATAAAAAACCGCACATAGCTTTGGTTTTAGGCTAGTTTATGTAGAATTCACAAGTTTTTTATGTCATCCAAAATGTGTATGACATGATCTAACAAAAACAATAAATGTATTCACTTACAAAAATAATAAATGCATTCCACTTATATTTGGTTCACATATGTATAAATATCTTGTAGTTTTATAGATATGTATGGTAAAAGTTTTACAATGCAAAATCTTATTTTCACAATCAATATTGTCTTATATTATAAACTATAATATTGTATTAAATGACATGTAACATATCCATCACACAACATCATGTAATTTGATGCAACAAATAAATTCTGATCACAAAATAGCTTTATGCTGTCTTTGTTCTTGCAAGTATAAATTCGGGCCATTTAGCCTCATTAATGTTGCTTACTTTTGATAAAATAGATTTGGATATAGAACTCTTGCATATAGAAACAGGTTGCATGCAGATATAAGAAAAAACTCGCATCTCCATAGACAACATGTACATTAAATTGAATCTACAGCTTATTTATTTATTAAGATTGAACAAAAAAAATCAAAACCTAAGCCCCACCATCGCATGGCACTTAAAACTTGCATTGAAAGAAATTGTCAAATCCGAAACATTTGAGCTTTTTGATGCTAACATCCTAACATCCATAAACTCCTCTAATTACAACGAAAGCTATTAGCACAAACTAGATAAAGAAAAAATGTCCTTTCACCTTGTAAGTGGGGGGAGAAGAAAAAAATTAACCAACCACATAGACATGGCAAAACCACATCAAAAGTATATTACAATTTGTTAGATCAAAGCATTTTGGAGCAAGACAGTCATGAGTAAAATTGAAATTCTTTTGCTTGAAGTATGATCAGCCTCAGTGCACCAATAGGGGCTAAGATCATCAATATGAGCCCAACTACAATGCAAAACTGAAATGGAAAGAAACCAAAGTCAAATTACATAACTTAATGATAAAAGTAAAATCTGTATAAAGGAAAACATAAGAAAAATACTAATGAAACATTAATGTTATTGTTAACATACCCAATTTGTGAACCAGGATAAGCTGAAACTCTTAAGTTTATAGATGGCTAACCACATGATGCAAGGCAGCTGCAAAATAATAGAATTAGAAACCCACAAAACTTTTATAAAAATTTCTTGCTTTAAGAAAAAAGGGATATTATGCCATACAAAGTATGTTGTGGGAGCAAAAGCAAATCCTCCAAAGAAACTGAGAAGCCCTCCAAAGAAAGGGAAAGTAATTCCGAGGAACATGGTAAGTGCTGCACCAAAGAAGATATAAGGTTTTTTCATGTGGCTAAGGTGTTCAAATGGAAAGAATAACTATTGAAACTAAGAGTCTGTTTGGAAATGCTATTTTAAACAAAATTTTTAAATTACACGTTTTAAAACTGCAAATCCAAACGGACCCTAACTATCTAATGAAACCACCAAAGTAATAGAATTAAGCAGTCAAGAAAAAAAAATGGAAAAAGTACTTACTAACATATGAATTGCGTATTATGAAACGAAGGAAACTAGTTGTCTTGAAATCCATCTTCAATACGAAAAATGATTCCACCAAGTCAAAAACTGGAATGGCAAAAATCTACCTTGCACAAACATATTGTATATTGTTTAAAAGAAATAAATGAACTGCTCAAAAGAACTTGATACCGATAAATAGATAATTAATCAGAGAATGTCATTTGTACAATCTTTCTGCACAATTGTTTGGGCATAAAATTGATATCTGCCATTGATTTTCTACAAGCAAAAAAGTTATAAGCCAAACGGGCTTCTCAAGTGACATGAGGATATTATCCTCGACAGCATTTCCAAACACCCAATAACCAACCAGGGAAAATGGGAAATAGCACAAGGCAACTACCAACCAGGGAAACTAGGAAATAGCACAACGCAACTACGATATAAGCGACGATTACACCTTTCTTTCCAAACACCCAATAACCAACCAGGGAAACTGGGAAATAGCACAAGGCAACTACCAACCAGGGAAACTGGGAAATAGCACAAGACAACTACGAAATAAGCGACGATTACACCTTTCCACATGGGTTTCTTGGAGGGCTTTTCGGGTGTGGAAGGTATGGTTGCTTGGATCTCCAAAACCACATTATGCCCTGCATAGGCAAAAGCTACATTACCCAATGCTGAAAAGAAGTTGAACACATTTCCTGTTGTGGTTGATGCCTTGGAACTGTAGTGCACATCTGGTTGAACTCCCCTGTGAGTTGAAGCTGCCCAAGCAATGGTAGAGTAACTGTTTGAACAATTACTCACATATTGTCAATAAGTTGAAATTCATTATGTTTAAATGACACATTGTATAATAATTTAAACAATATATTCAGATTTCTCATTCAAAACTACAACAACAAAAGCTATGTGAATTACCCTATATTAACATTCCTTGGGCATCTTTTTCTTTTTTAGTGGATTTTTATTTTATTACTCAATTTAATTTCTATCAAATGATAGGAAATAAACCTAAACTAAAGGTACGATGGTGACCACCGACCATAGCCTAGAAGAATATCAGTTGACAGAAGAAAATTCCACCAACAAAGTGTGGTTTAGAACGTTGACAACAAAGGCAGAAAGGAATTCGGGGAAAAATATTAAAAAATAAAAAAATAAAAAATAAAAACACAGAGATGCAATAGTGACAGAAAAAGTACACCAAGATAAATAACGGTATGAAAAGCGAACAAATTAATAGAGGCAAAAACCATATATATTGAAGGGAAAAAACATAATAAGAACCAGACCGTTAGCAATTATCAAAACAAATTTACATGGTAGATTACCAAAATTTGACACTTCATAATGTTAAAACAATGAATTTACAGTAAAAATTTCTTTGATTTTACTATGAATTTTGGGGTATATTTGATCAAACAAGCGCACAAGATTCATTATAACATTGTTCCATCCAAGTTGAGACAATATTGGTTGTGTTGCTACCTGCTTCAACTCATGCCATAGTTAGAGATTTGATTTGCTCCAATAAATCAAGTTTATAAGTAAAAATTTTGCATTGTAAAACACTGAAATAAAATTTTGCATTGTAAAACTTTTACCATACATATCTATAAAACTACAAGATATTTATACATATGTGAACCAAATATTATTTGCAAGAATTTATGTTGCAATGATTTTATTGTGATGAAGTGGAATGCATTTATTATTTTTGTAAGTGAACACATTTATTGTTTTTGTTAGATCATGTCATACACATTTTGGATGACATAAAAAACTTGTGAACTCTACATAAACTAGCCTAAAACCAATGTTACGTGCGGTTTCTTTTTTATATTACAATTTACTCAAAAAGTCTTTAAAAATTATTGGTAACCAATTTACTTCGCCTCACTAAATTAACAATTAGCTACCAAAAATGAAAATTGTTTATAAGATCATTTTGAACCATATCTCTTTGAGAATATTTTCAGTCAGGTGGTGTAAAACTCATCTTTTACAGCATCAAATAAAAAATTAACACATCAGTTAAAAACATCAAATACATCTTATCAATAAAAGAAAATTTATCGACAAAATAGACATTTATCCCTGTGAAGAGACCTACAAGATCTACACCTATTGTATTTGGTGTATTTAGATAATGTGTCAATTTTAAGCCTTAAAAGTAAGGTCTCATCCTGATAATATGGGCTCTTTATTTCTTTACTCAATAGCATTTTATTTATTTTTTTCCGATTTGCTTTACTCAATAGCATAAACCCACATATCAAATAAATTTATAAAGATAAATGTTACTCAGCATTTTTATAGCATTTTTGTCTATTTAGCACATTTACATCCACTTATTTTTTTAAAAGAGAAAAAAAAATTAGGAAAATATTATTTGAGAATGCTAAGTAGCATTTCTCATTTATAAATATATAAAGTTTAATCCTTACATATTAAAACGTGTTAAATATTTGTTCCTATAGATGTTAAATAAAGGAAACAAATTATCAAAATTAATACTAAATTAATCAATAAAAGAAAATGAACAAAGTCACAAAAACCCAACCAGCCATAATGCATCATATCCTAACAATGATACCATTTCCCCTCCACTGTAAAATATCTTTTTCTCTCGAATATTAATATTAACTAGCTCATAGCGCGGGATTCTGTATTATAATTTAATTTCAAAATTTAAACACATCTTCATCGTACTTTTCATTATAGGTTAAAAAAATGCATGTAAAAAAATCTATCACACCTCTTTTAAATAAAAAGACATTAAAGGTTATATACCAGTACATTACTGAATATAGTGACAACACCAAAACATTAATGAATGTATAGATCACAAAAAAAAATTAAAAAAAAAATCATAACACCTTTAATTTTTATTTAATCCTAAAAATTAAAACATGTTAAACTTGGTTCCCATAGGTATATTTTATAACGAAAAGAAGTATAAAGAAAAAAAAATAGCAAAAAGAAAAATCTGAATTCTGATTATTAAAGCATTAATAGAAAATTAGCAGAAAGATTTTTGTGTAATACCTATTGTATTTCAATTCAAATAAAATTCATATGGTTCTAAACACTCAAAAAATAATACAAAGAAAAATAAACAAAATATTTTTTTTATAAATACAAAATAAAGCAATAACTCGACATTTAATGCAATCGAATAAATCTTCTTACATCACGTTCAATGTTTAATTATCTCTTTGATGTTTCGAACGAATTTCTATTTATTTTCTGCACAACAATCAAATAAATTGTTGCCTTCTTTTGCTTTCAAAAATAGAACAAACACTTCCAAAAAAAACAAAACCAAGTATATCATACAAACGAAGAAAAAAAATTACATAAAACATTCAAATGAATTAAAACTAAGACCCTTAATTTTAATTTAATCCATATAAATTAAAACATCTAAAAATATTTGTTCTCATATGAGTAGTTTAAAATGAATAGAAGTATAAAGAAAAAAAATAGCAAGAAGAAAACCAGTGAATTCTAATTATCAAAACATTAATAAAACATTAGCAAGAATCTCTAATATTGTTGGTGTAACACCTATTATATTTCAATCCAAATAAAACCCATATAATTCTGAATATTCTAAAAAATAATACAAAGGAAACTAAACAAAATATTTTTTATGAATTCGAAATAAAACAAAATCTTTCACTAAATATTTAACGCAATCAAATAAATCATAACATCAAGTGTAATGCTTAATATATCTTTGGTGTTTCGGAGGTATTTCTATTCTTTTATGCACAACAATCAAATAAATCTTTGTCTTGTTTTGCTTTCAAAAGCAGAAAAGCACTTTCAAAAAATGGTTGAAAATCGTGTAAATTAGATAAACGAAAAACAATCTCGTAAACATAAGAGCCTTTATTTTAGTTTAATCTATATACATTAAAACATGTTTATGTCTTTGTTCCCATAGGTATACATAGTTTAAAATGATAAGTATAAAGAAACAAAATAAAAGCATTAATAGAAAATAAGCAAGAATCTATAATATCGTTTGTGTGATATTTATTACATTTCAATATAAATAAAGTGCATATTATTTTGAACATTTGGAAAAAAAAATACATAACAAAATAAAAAAATCTTTTTTTAATGAAAATTTGTTCCCATAAGTACATGGTTTAAAATGAAAGTATAAAGAAACTTTTTTTTTAAATAAAAAAAAAAGTAGCAAAAAGATTATCTGGATTCTAATTATCAAAGCATTAATAAAAAACTAGTAGAAATCTGTAATATTGTTAAAAGTTCAGTTGCATTGTGACAGTCAATATCATTTACTTTTCTTTTCTTTTTTGAATCCAATCAATCAATCATTTCATATATGAGAAAAAGCTTAACCACAACGTTCAGTACATACATTTTCAGAAACCCCTAAGGGGCATCTTTTATGTGTATTACATCATCAACTACAGAGATAGCAAGCCTATAAGCAACCTCATTCGTCTCGTGTCGGACATGAGAAACCTCCCAATGTTGGAGAGAGTGCAGAACTATGCGGATATCATTAATTATCTTACCAAAACAACACCAGTTTTTGCCTTCCTGTCTTAAAGTCATGAACACTTGTAATGCATCCCTTTCGAAATGAATCTTCAGCCACCCCATTTCTTTAGCAAAAATGACCGCCCATAAAGCAGCAAAAGATTCTGCCACGACCAAATCAATAACATTACACTTAGGCAATTGCAAAGTAGCCAGAACTTCCCCCATAGGATCCCCAAATGACCATTCCAATGCCCATTCGTCGATTATGCTTATCAACCGCAGCATCCCAATTAACTTTAACAAGTCCACTAAAAGTTGGCTACCATCGCAAGACAACCATAGGACTGGACCTGCTAGTCTCAAGTAATTTTACCTAAGCTTCTTTGAACTCTACAAGAGAAGCAACTGACTACAAAAAAAAAAAAAAAACGTTGTTTTACCTCTCTTTTTTTTTGCATCGCTTATAGGGTGGAAAATGTAGGAGAAAAGAAAAACTACAAAACCATGGCTACCAAATACGCCTATAAATTATGTATATATGTAACAACCTGATATTATTGAAATCCATACCAACAATCCTCTTCCTATTTGAAAATATTGCTTAGGGCATTACATTTTCTCTTTGAAAATTCATCAAAATATACAAGAAATAAATATGTACTTTCTCAAAAATGACAATAATCAACCTTAGTTTAAGATTGTGTTGGCATATGTGACTTAGTTTCCTCAAGTCAAAATAAGTCCCAACCTTTTCACTCCTTTTTCCACTCAATGTGGTTTTTCCTTTCTTGAGTTGGATTTGTTGTCCTTCCCAGCCGAGTAAGGACTTGTTTTTAGCCAACTTTTTGGTGTTATTTAAGGAGCTGTTCATCGGCCCTTAAGTGTGCAACATCAGTGCAATACACGAAGAGAAGCCACGGCAGTGTGAGAAAAAGAGAGGGAAAAGAAAGAGAGAGAGAGAGAGAGAGAAAGAGAGGTAAAGAACGCATGGTGTAAGTGCACAGGGAGAAGAAAAAAAAAATGCATAGTTTCTATTGTTATTTTTTCCTCTTTTGTGTGAAGGTGAGATACGAGTGTATTGGGGTTTTGGGCTTTGAGTGTTTTTCTCTCTGTTACTCTTGTACTCCATCTCTTGATAGTAAATTTCATCCAGGTCGTCTCCAATAGTGAATGTAGGCTTGTTAAGTCAAACCACTTAAATCTTGGTGTCTTGTATGATTTTTTTTTGCTTTCTTCTTATAATTCGCATCCCATAGGTCTTGGGAGAAATAAGATATATTTCCTAACAAATTGAACAAGCGGTCTTTGTCACTTGGTATTGACTTGCTCTGTGTTCCATCAATAAATCCTCTTCTTTCATGAACTGAGGTTGAAGGAGAGGGAGAGATCAGTGAGGAAGTTTTAAATTAGCTAATCAAGGAAGTTTTTGATAAGTAACGTTACTCATCTAATCACCCAAAGCTGATCCTATGAAATGCACAAATCTTTCTCCAATTTGAAGAATGCGATCATTCCAATATCAGCTTTCTAGACTCGGGCTTTGTATTTTACTGCAGAAAAGTAAATCATGAGCAGGATTTTGTTGATGCTGTTAAATCAGTTGGTTACAAATGTGATGGTTATTGAAATATACCAAGTACTACATGTGAAGATGAATGAGGTGTATGTTGCGAGCTACAAGCCTAAGCATAGAAAATGGCGTACTGGGGAAAACATGCAATATAATTTCTGTCTTTATGATTGAACCCAATTCTACTTTTCTGACAAAACATAATCTAAAACTACTTTAACATAATTCTCAAGTGGAAATGCTCCTTACTTCTTTTATAGGAGACTGTCATGATTCTGCTAGACATAAAGATGTGTGTGTAACTGGAGAAATTTACAACTATACAATGCAACTCGCATCGGCTTATCAAAAGACCAGCTTAAAATTACAATGTAAGCATCTTAAATCACTAGGTCCGATGGTTGCACATAAAATAATATGATGAATTCTATAACTTCAATTCTATTTTGTCAATCACAGACAACTTAACAGAGGCACTTATGTTCTTATCACATTTCATTGGAGATGTCCATTAGGTATGTTCTTCCTACTGGCAGCTCAAAACTTCAAGACAATTTGAAGATGCAAAGGATGCAGTGGAAAAATAATTGTAATTTTAATGAACAATAGA
Organism: Betula pendula; assembly: GCA_900184695.1. Taxonomy (NCBI): domain Eukaryota; kingdom Viridiplantae; phylum Streptophyta; class Magnoliopsida; order Fagales; family Betulaceae; genus Betula; species Betula pendula. The sequence continues at coordinate 24,664 of FXXK01000326.1, forward strand.
ATATTCTATCTCAAATTTTTTTTTTTGGTCAAACAAAATTTATTTTTATTAGCAAAGTTCTCTTCTAGAAATATTTCTATGGCACACTGAAAATTTAAATTTCGTGGTCACTTTCAGCAAACATTGGAATTTTTTAACAAAAAGTGGAAAATTTTATTACAAAAATGGTGTAGATATTTTACTAAACACCACTCTGATAGTGTGTTGCACAGGTTTATGAGATCTTTATATGATTTGGAAGAGGTAATAGTCCTCAATGAAGAGGATAGACATGTTTGTAACTAAAGTCACAGTGATTATGTTTGTAACTACTTAGTCATTCCCAAAACAACCGAATACCTACAAAAACAACCTTCCATCACAACCATACCCAAACAATCAATCACAATAAAAACCCAAAAAGCAACAGCCTTTTCTCCACAAAATCCTAACCTCCATTAAATTCATGTACAAAATCCCAAAAAAACGCCTCTTCTCCTCCAAAACGTCCAAATTAATATCAACAAAATCTTTAACCTCCATTAAATCCCAAAAAACACAATAGATGATGAAGTCGAAGGAAGGAATTAAGAAAATCTAATAGGAAGAAGGTACCTGATCCACAGACGATGCACTTTTCACCGGAACCAGAAGTCGAAGAGAGAGAGAGGCTGAGATGTGGTACGAAAAAATAGCTGGGGGAGGAAAAAGAAATAGCGCAGCATGTAAGCGCAAAGAAAAAGAAATAGTTGGGGCAGGAAGAAAAAGAAACGGCGCGGATTACGAAAAATAAGTTTACATCACTTATGCTTAAGCGATGTAAAATATGGGAAAATTTACATTATTTTATCAAAGAGATGTAACATACAGAACTTAACATCGTTTATGGCAAACGATGTAAAAAAAAAAATAGGTAAAATAATGTTTTTTTTGTAGTGCATTAATTATCTGACCAAAACAACACCAATTTTTGCCTTCCTGTCTTAAAGTCATGACCACATGTAATGCATCCCCTTCAAGATAAATCTTCAGCCACCCCATTTCTTTAGCAAAAATGACCGTCCATAAAGCAGCAAAAGATTCTGCCATGACCAAATCAATAATATTACACTTAGGCGATTGCAAAGTAGCCAGAACTTCTCCCATAGGATCCCAAATGACCACTCCAATGCCCATCCATCAGTTATGCTTATCAACCGCATCATCCCAATTAACTTTAACAAGTCCACTAGAAGCCGGCTACCATCGCAAGACTACCATAGGACTGGACCTGCTATTCTCAGGTAATTTTACCTGAGCTTCTTTGAACTCTACAAGAGAAGCAACTGAATTCTAAACAAGCTGGTTAAGATGACAAAAATCTCCCCCATGGACCAAGGAATTTCTTTTAAACCAGAGATGTCAGGCAACCATAGCCATAACCTCAAAATCCTCCATGGACACAACACTACGAATAGTATCAACAATGGAAATGAACTCAGTATCTAGAACATTGCACTTCTGAAGCTTTCGACTACACACACTCCAAGCATCTTTAGCACCTAGGCAACTCCATAAGACATGTGTCGTGGTTTCCACCTCCGTCTCACAAATAGGGCAATAAGGATCAAGCACAACGTTCTTCTTATACAGATTACCTTTTGTCGGCAGTGCATCAAGACAGGCTCTCCACAAAAACATATTCACCACACATTAGACACCCTCAACTTCCAAATACATTTCCATGTATCCGAATAGCACCTCGCAGTAAAGCATTCCCCACGATCATACACACCACAAGAGTTGGCAAGATGATAAGCACTCCTAATCGTAAAAATACCACTAACAATGCATCTCCAAATCTGTTGATCCAACCATGGAAGGATATTATAGGAATCTGGCCTATTATAATAGCCAAATCCATACGAAACACCTCACTGATCAATGCATTATTCCACTAGTGCGTATCTCTGTCAATAATATCAAAGACGATTGCGTCTTTAGAAAGGCAAATACCCTGACGATGGACCAAGCGAACAACCTCTAGCGGAAGCCAATAATCTTTAAAAAGTTGAATTTGATCATCGGAGCCCACACGCCACATTAGCCCCTCCTTCAAGAGGTCTCTGGAGGCCCAGATGCTTCGCCACATATAAGATGGAGCATGCCCAAGTTTAGCATTAAGAATGCTACCAGAATGAAGGTATTTTGCCTTCAAAATCTTAGCTGATATAGAATCAGGATTCTAAAGAACCCTCCAGCATTGCTTCACTAATAACACTTTGTTAAAGTTCTCGAAGTCGCAGAAGCCTAAGCCCCCACACTCCATCAACAACCCCAATTTGGACCAATTAACCTAATAGATCTTCGCATCAATCTCCAGATGCCCCCACCAAAACTTTCTCATCATGGAATTTATCTCATTACACAAGGATTTTGGAAGCTTAAACAAACTCATAGTGTATGTCGGGATAGCCTTAGTTTTGGAAATTAAATGCCTTGGTTTTAGATTATCATAAATAGATACCTCAGAGAATTTTTTGTCTAAATTTATTGTAGGCCGTTAGTTCCAAACTTTAATATATATATATATATATAATCTAAAATCTAAAATCTAAAAAAAAAAAAAAAAAGACTAAAACTAAAACTAAAAATTAAAAATAAAATAAAAAAAAAAAAAAAAAAAAAAAAAAAAAACCAAAGCCACCCCTTGGCCAAATAAGAGGTGGTCAAATCACCCCCAAGGCCTTAGTGGTTGTTCAACCACCACCCAAATGGCCTTGGAGGTAGTCGAACCACTCTCCAAAATGGCCCCCTATTTGGCCAAAGGGGATGATTGAGTCATCCCTTGACTTTTTTGTAATTTATTGTTTATTTTTAGATTTTTTTTATATCAAACTATATAATATATATATATCGGTTTGGGTCTACAGTAAATTTAGACGAAAATTCATGGAGTGATTATTTAGAATAATCAAAAACTCAAGTATTTAGTTTTCAAAAATAAAAAAGTAAGAGAGTGATTTGAAATCGCATGTTTACTTAAGAATTTATCATATATTTACCCAATCAAACATATTGGTAGTTTTATTAAAAAACAAATTATGGAGTACCCAAAACAAAATGAACAATAGTTAAGTTTAAAAGATAAAGGTTGTGTATAACAATCATTAAAGTTACAAAAAAAAAAAAAAAAGGTAAATATATGATAAATTCCTGAATAAAGACGTCATTTGAAATCGATTCCTCACTTTTTAATTTTGAAAATTGGGTCCCTGAGTATTTTGCAAATTTTAAATGATCCCTCTGTAACATTTCCATCCATTTTTATTGTACACCGTTAGTCCCAATTAATAAAGGAAAAAATGCAAAATGAGTTCCTGTGGTTTACCTCATTTACAATTAACTCTATGTGGTATCAAACATAACTCAAAGGTCCTTGAGATTTGCCAAAAAAATAATTTACTTCTTGAAATCAATTTTGTTAATTAACTTAACAGATTCCGTTAGTGTGTCACGTCACACACCAATAAAAGTATGACATGTGTCATATTTTATTTCTGACTTTTAAAAGTACACCTTGAATTTTTCACGTCATATTATAAAGCCAACTAATATTTCCAACGTCAGGTTTAGTCCACGTCAAAACAAAGCAGTAAATTTTTTTTAAAACAAAACCTAAAAATCCTACCAAAATATTACCTCCGCTCATTCTTCTTCGGTGAAAAATTCAAGGTATGCTTTTTAAAAGTCAAAAATAAAATATGACATGTGTCACACTTTTATTGGTGTGACGTGACACACTAACGGAATCTGTTAAGTTAATTAACAGAATTTGATTTCATGAAGTAAATTATTTTTTGGCAAAACCGAGACCTTTGAATTCATGTTGATAACACAGAGAGCTAATTGTAAATGAAGTAAACCACAAAGACTGATTTTGTATTTTTCTCTTAATAAATATTGTTTTAATTAAAAAAACACTAAAAACTAAAAACTAAAAAACTTAAATCTTACCCAAAAAAAAAAAAACTAAAACTAAAACAAATTAAAAAAAAAAAAAAAAAACCCCAAAGGGGGTGGACGAACCACCCCCTCCAATTATTTATTTATTTATTTATTTTTATTTTTAAAAGAGAGACGATGCCGTTAGTGTGTCACGTCACACCCAATAAAAGTATGACATGTGTCATATTTATTTCCTGACTTTAAAAAGTACACCTTGAATTTTTCACGTCATATTATAAAGCCAACTAATATTTCCAACGTCAGGTTTAGTCCACGTCAAACAAAGCAGTAAATTTTTTTTAAAACAAAACCTAAAACTCTACCAAAATATTCACCTCCGCTCATTCTTCTTCGGTGAAAAATTCAAGGTATGCTTTTTAAAGTCAAAAATAAAATATGACATGTGTCACACTTTTATTGGGTGTGACGTGACACACTAACGGAATCTGTTAAGTTAATTAACAGAATTTGATTTCATGAAGTAAATTATTTTTTTGGCAAAACCGAGGGACCTTTGAATTCATGTTGATAACACAGAGAGCTAATTGTAAATGAAGTAAACCACAAAGACTGATTTTGTATTTTTTCTTTAATAAAATATTGTTTTTAATTAAAAAAAAACTAAAAACTAAAAACTAAAAACTTAAATCTTACCCAAAAAAAAAAAAACTAAAACTAAAACAAATTAAAAAAAATAAAAAAAAACCCAAAGGGGGTGACGAACCACCCCCTCAATTATTTATTTATTTATTTATTTTATTTTTAAAATGAGAGATGACCAAATTTACCCTCAATGACTATAAGGGTGATTCAGTCACTCCTTATTTGGCCAAAGGAGGTGGCCAAACAACCCTTCGCCCACCCCCCTCCTTTCAACCATATCTGGAGCTGATCGAACCACTCCCATGGCCCCAAATAGCTTTGGGAGTGGTTCGTCCACTCCCTTTGGCCAAATTTGGGGTGGGGGGGCTAAGAGTGATTCGGTCACTCCCTTTAATGTGAGAGGAGGGGGGTTAAGGGTGATTCAACCACCTCCTTTGGCCAAAGGGGGTGCCCGAACCACCCCGGTTGACTTAGGTGGTGGGTTTTTTTTTTAAATTTTTTAATTAGTTTTAGTTTTTTTAAAAAAAATTAAAAAATAGAGTAAATATATATGTTAACTCTCATATCTATTTTGTGTCAACCAAAAGTGATGTGGCTTTTAAAATCACTACTTTTAAAATCACTATTGAATTTATGATAGATTATTATTAACTTTTGATCTAATAATAATTTTAAAAGTCACATCAATTTTGATTGACACAAAGTAGATATATGAGGTGACTTGTATCATTATTCTAAAAAATAATATTTTATTAATTGAGACTAACGGTGTACAGTAAAAATTGACAAAAATGTCACAGTTGGAGGAAAAAAGATGGACAAGAAGCATTATTCTTGTCCATCTTTTAATTTAAAATTTGCGATATTCAAAGACTCAATTTTTAAAATTAAAAAGTGAATGATCGATTTCAAATATTGCGCGGCCTTTATTCAAGGATTTAACTTACATTTACCAAAAAGAAAAACAAAAAATTGTTTAAAAAATGGATTCCCAACAAAACTTACTTTATCCACACAACTCAATCTTTGTCACACTTCGTCACTTCCACTTCATGCTCTCTCCACTCTGCTTCCAACACTCTCCAACCGCTCCACCAAATGCAAATCCTCCAAACGCCTCATTTTTTCGCCTTCCCTAAAACCCTAAACCCTAAAACCCCCAAGCCCCACCACCACCACCATCAATGTCCTCCACTCCTCCCCACCAAAACCCCAATCCCCTTCTCCAAGCGCACCCTGACCGCCAACTCCTTCATCTCCGACGAGTTCCCCGTCGACGAGACCTTCCTCGAGAAATTCGGCCCCAAAGACAAAGAAACCGAGGACGAAGCTCGAAACCGCAACTGGGTCGAGCGCGGCTGGGCCCCCTGGGAAGAGGTCTTCACCCCAGAAGCCGATTTTGCTCGCAAAAGCTTGAACGAAGGTGAAGAAGTCCCTCTCCAATCACCCGAAGCCATCGAAGCCTTCAAAATGCTCAAACCCAGTTACCGCAAGAAGAAGATGGAGCAAATGGGTCTAACCGAGGACGATTACTACCGAAAACAGTTCGAGATCAAGGGTGAGATTCCGGAGCCTCTGGAGACGGTGTGGGCTTCGCCAATGGTTGCGCAGCACGTGCCTCCGAGGGATTGGCCGCCGCGGGGCTGGGAGGTGGATAGGAAGGAGCTGGAGTACATAAGGGAAGCGCATAAGATAGTGGGTGTGAGGGTGGGGTTGGAGGAGTTGGAGAAGGAGGTGAGGACGGAGACTGAGGACATGTGTTTGGATCGGTATAGGGTGTTCTTGAAGCAGTACAACGAGTGGGTTGCGGCGAATAAGGATAGCTTGGAGGAGGAGTCTTATAAGGTTGGTTTAAGATAGAAAAACCAAGACAATGTGAATCTTTTTTTTGTCTGCAATTCTCCTTGCGTTTGATATATTGGGATGTTATGTTTGGAACCAAATTCTACCATATGATTTTATGGTTTAAAGTGAGGTTGGACCAAGTGACTGACCATATTGAATTGGAGTGAGGTTTGTGTGAAGAACTATTGAGTGTAAAGATGGAAGTTTGGCTTGAATTACAGTAATTTTATCAGGATAATTAAAATTTTTTGGTAGCTTAGGGGCAAAGTATGGTTATGAGTTGGAGAGCAAGGTTAGGGATAGAAAAAAGAATATATAATGAAATGTCTTTTTGTCTGTCTTTCTCGATGTGTTTATCTATTGGGATATTATATTGAACCAAATACTACTATGGGTTATGGTTTTCTGTAGTAAGTGTGGTTGGACTGAGTGACCAAGTGTATCAAATTGGAATGAGGTTTGTGTGAAAGAAAGTTGAGTCTAAAGTTGGGAGTTCGGTGTAAATTATCATAATATTATTAGGATAGTTAAATGTTTTTGGTAGGTTGGGCTGTTGGGGGCAAAGTATGGTTTTGAAATATTTCATCCATGAGAAAACCATGATTATGATTTTCGAAGTTTAGGTCAAGCAGGGATGAATTCATTTAGATTGATATTGTGTAACTGTCTTAAGTTTTCCATAAGTTCATTTCGAATAAATATGGCCTCTATCTGAAATATATTATTGTGAATTTGGAAAATTGGCTGAAAGCTTTAGTACAATTGGACTGAGTGGAAGAAATGGGTTTAGCAAAAATGAATTCATACATTCATCCAAAAAAAACAAAAGAAAAGGATTCATACAGTTCAAGTTGTATATTAAATTTATGTGTACTGCTTTGGAGCAACTAACTATGCTACTATGGTGTCTACAAGTTTGATTGTTCCATTCAGGAGACTAATGTGTGTGTTTTTAATGCCTATACAGTATGATCAAGATTTCCATCCTGGTAGGAGGAAAAGAGGCAAGGACTACAAAGAGGGAATGGTAAATTAGGTTGCAAATTTTCGTTGTTTAGTTTAACTTGGATTATGAAGAAGTGATAACATTGATCATCATTGTTTTCTGCAGTATGAGCTTCCATTCTATTATCCAGGACAAGTAAGTTATTTAGCTCATTCTTTTCCTTAAACAAATTTCATTTTCATTTTTATTTTTCTTCTGGATATTGTATTTATAGGTCTCATCTCAATGATGCCTATATGGGCCTGCATACTCACAGACACAAACAAATTTTAGTTGGCATGCAACTGTTGAATGGGGCACGATTGTAAACATTATCAATGTTGAATGCATTGTTCTTATTTTTAGCAAGCAATGTTTTCGAAACTGTCAAATGATGTGTATTACTCACTTTCCTCCTTTTTGTGGCAAAAATGTATCTGAATACTTGTATAAATATCAATGAGTTAGCCCATGCCAAAATGTGAACTATACGTATGTCCTACTGCTGCATAAGCCTATGCCAGGCCTGCCATTGTTTGATATACTTGCATCCCATGCGTATATGCAGTGTGGCAATGGGATGATAGAATGTACACATTCTTACATCTGCATAAAAAATTCATCTGCTTGATGCTATATGCATTTTGATGATAGGAGAACTTATAGTTTGAAACTTCTATGCAGATTTGTTTGGGGAAAGTGACTACTTTGCACCTTTATCAAGGAGCATTTGTTGACATTGGAGGTGTTTATGATGGGTAACTATTGATTCCCTATTGTGATCTTTATTACTTAAAGTTTCTTTAATTGAACATGTTATATTCATACCCTAAGCGGACAATTTGACGATTAGTTTGTGCAGTGGAATATGATACCAGTGATTCTGAGTTCTTCACTCTGATGAAGAAACTAACCTATATAGGGAAAATGAGGACTCTAGACATTGTTGTTTTAACTGAGCTAATAATAAGCATAGCAGCGCCCATTTTTCCTGAGCATAAGAAAAGTGGTGCCTTAATTGCTTAATTATGATGGCAGTAATCTTGTCACTTGAGTAGTGTTTGGGCTATCATTGTGGAAACCATAAAAAAAAAAAAAAATGGTTAAAATTCCTACTGATAACGATGCCAGGTTGTGTGTGTGTGTGTAGTAATTATATCAGCTGTTACTGTCATCTTATTATAATGTTAAAATTGAGGAGGCTTTGACTCGTCTCACTGTGATGGCTAATCTGATATATGTGGTGGATTCCTCCTGGTTTATGTTTTAGTGTATTACCACTTTTATGTAATGCAAAAGTTTCCTGCTAAATTTGTGTCCCAATGTATTTCAGGTGGGTCCCTATAAAAGGTAATGATTGGTATTGGATTCGCCATCATATAAAAGTTGGTATGCATGTCATTGTTGAAATTCTGGTGAGTGTTTCAATTACTAGGCTTGTTCTTCCCCTTTTTTAGAGACCATTGTCACTTAATATTGATCTGGATGTATTAACAAGTTGATCTCTTTGTTTATTCAGCATTCAGAGATCAAAGTCATTATGGGTTTATCGAAATTGAACTTTTCTCTAAGGTTTTTTTTGTACATCTCATTCATTTTTGCAGGCAAAGCGAGATCCTTACCGTTTTCGGTTTCCTATTGAAATGCGGTTTGTCCATCCAAACATAGATCACCTGATGTATGTAATATAGTTCTGACTCTTCTCCACTCCTTCAAGTCTATTTTAGCATAATACTGAGGTCAATCTCCATTCAGTCTCCTGATAAATTAATGATGTTGTTCGATATTGTAAGTTCTTATTTGCTTGCTTGCTGATTTTGACATTTGTATCCATACTTCCAGCTTTAACAGATTTGACTTTCCGCCTATATTTCATCGAGATGATACTAATCCAGATGAATTACGGGTTTGCACCTTTCCTTTTATAGATGTCACTATCTCTATCTTCCCACTTTGATATGCCCATAATAAGCTTATCATGTCTTTATTGAGTATGTTGTAATCTCCTCCTATGACTCCATTATAGAAGATGTTGCATATCAACTTTAACTCCTGTTTCCTACATTCAGTTTCACATTTTTGAGGGGGATGGCTTTTGGTTATATTGTCGTGTGATATGAAATATAGGATTAATCAAGAATTGACATGTTCACTAATGAACCTGTGCAGGGCCTATTGAAAAAGCATTCTATTAGACCATTATGTAAATTCACCTGTTATCTTGTGTTCTAATCTAAAGTTCCTATAAATTGTTTGCGATTAACTTAATTCTTTTTTTTCCCTGTTAGTAAAAATTTTACTAAAATGCAAAGGGGCATCACTAAAGTACCCAGGAAGTATATGAGAGGAATACCTAAAAAAATGTTTGATGAATGGAGCACCTAAAAATTAAAATCTATAATTACACAACTCTAGTTTCCTATGAATTTAACCTTCCGTGTATTTGAGGCAAGACCATCCCTCCTCGCTTGTTGATTTGTTTAAGAGGCAGGGAAGAAGGTTTCTAGTGTTCTAAGTTGTCAATTCTGGATACTTTCTGTTTTAACTTATGTTGAACTCTTTTAGGATGTGAATCAATCAGTTTCCTGCACGTGCACTCTGCTTTAAAATTGAGAAAGATTGCATGTTATCAAAATTAATTTCTTTCCTACCATGCTAATGTTTTCATTTTGCATGCCTTCCCTTTACAGCGTGATTGTGGAAGACCTCCAGTCCCTAGAAAAGATCCAGGAGACAAGCCAGAAGAGGAACCTTTGTTGTCAAATCACCCTTATGTTGATAAGGTATGTTTCTGACAATGAATTCTTTTCTGAGAAGTCTAGCTATTAGATTTCAATGTTTTGAAATATGTGTTTGCAATTTATATGAAGGGGCAAATGCATACACAGCATTTTACATCATTTTTGCAAGTCTCAAACTGAGATTTTGATATATGTGTTTGCAATTAATACAAAGGGGCAAGTGCATACACATAGTTTGTTCATATGTGTGTATATTACAACTGCCCCTGGAGCCAATTGCCTATCACATCTTTTAGGGGAAACCTTTTTATGCCAGTTGAATTCAGAAATTTTGTATTGATATAAGTTTTTGCATTATAGATTATTTCATGCTAAATTTTCTCCTTCTCTATTAGAATATGAGTAATGATGCATATCAACCCCCATGTCTACCTTGTGACTATCAAAATTGATGTAACTTTTAAAATCATCATTAGATCAATAGTTAATAATGATCTATCGTAAATTCAATGGTGATTTTAAAAGCCATATCAACTTTGGTTGACACAAGATAGACATAGAAGTTGACATATATAATTACTCTTAGAATATAGATGTAGGAAGAGAGATATGTCAGCGTATGTGAATATCTCATGCCATCTAAACTTCCGCCCTCCCACCCCCTGCCCCTGCAAATGGGTCTCTTTCCTTTCGGAGTTTGCTGCCAACTTCATGTGCACATGCAATTGCATGAGTTCTCCAAGGTTTTAATTCTCTAAATGTTAAGAAGAACGACAACTACATTAAAAAAAAATTTGGTGCAACGCTCCTCTGTTGTCATTTGGTTTTTAAATTCTTTGATGTTTTAGAAATTATGACAGAGTTTCCAACCATCCTTGAACAATTTTGACCTGCATTAGTTTGAGCCTCTGCATTGCCAACCACCCCCTGCACTGCTAGCTTCCAAGTATTGATGCCGGCCACCTCCTAAAACTGAGAAATAAGTTTGATATGCCTTAGCTGTAAACTTGATTTACTGAATCATTAAATCTATCTCTCTGATTGTACAAGTGGGAACCATATTAACCGTTCTTGATTTTTCCAAGCGTACAGCTAATAGTACTATTTAGATTACATCTATCTCATAAACTAGCAAAATAGTAACATTCACAGTTGAGGTCCATGTCAGACTCTGAAGCCTATGCATTTGTCCTTGTTACTAGACTAGGATGGATACTGGATGATTGGATCATCTGTTTGCTCATTTCAGCAATCTTAAAAATGGTCGATTGGCACCTGATGCAATAACCCACACATCTTCGATGAGCTAGGATATGATAAACCTTGTTTCCCGTCTTTTTACAGGTTATGATAAATATTTACCATCGTCATCATGATCATCATTATGAACATTCACTTTTGTCTGTTATGCAGTTGTGGCAGATACATGTTGCTGAGCAAATGATTTTGGATGATTTGGAGGCTAATCCTGAGAAATACAAAGACAAAAAATTATCAGAGTTAACCGATGATGAGGACTTCGATGAGGAAAACAGTGTTACTTATACCAAAGCTTACTATAAGAAAAGTTTAATACCAAAAGTGATTCTGGTAAGCACAGCTCTTGAGTCAATGTATTGATCTATTTGCTGTCGCACTAACCTGCTTGTTATGTGTTTTTTTTTTTCTTGGCAGAAAACAAGTGTTAAAGAACTTGACTTGGAGGCTGCCTTTGCTGAGCGTGAGGTCCGCATTCCCTTTTTTTTTTTTTTTTTTGTTTCTTGGCCAAAATGTTGGCTTACCTTAGCCATTTGATGCATGTCTTTAAACCTGTTGCTTGATTTTCTGTTGCTTTCACATATAAGAGGTCCTTTCTTTTTCTGTTCTGCTGGACAGCTCCATAACAAACTAAGAATGGAAGCAAAAGAAAGAGGAGAGGAATACAAAGTTACCAAGCTGAGGCGAAATATTGAAATGGATGAGTATGACTTACTTCATTGGCGTCGATCGTTCGAGGAAAGAGAAGCTTTGCTCAGAGATATCAGCTGGTACTCTCATCAGCATTATATATCAATAGTTAATATTAGATATCTTACAATCTCATTGACCTCTCTGTTGTTGGCATCTCCCCATCATGTTATGGTGTATACAAATTTAGCATTCAATTCCAATATGACCGCCATAAACTTGAGATTTCCAATTTTATACATACTGAATTGCAGTTAATCAGGTATGCAAACTCATTTGCTAAGGTACTCATTTTTTCCATAGAGGAAGTCTAGGTGTACTGAAACACAACTTTTCCTGAGTTTGTTCCTGGAACAATTTTCTTCTTCTGCCTAGTTTATAATTGGATTCATATGTAGATAGCTGAAGCATTGTTCTATGCTGATTATTAGAGTGGTCTCAAACCAAAGTTTAGATGGCCCTCTGGCCCTGTCATGAACAATTAAATAAACTTAATTTGAGCAGAGCCACTAGGCTTTGATGCATGCTTTCAGTTCACACAGTTTGAATTTCGACTTCCAAGTTTGGATCAAATACAGCAAGACAGGAAATCCTGCAGTGAAGTATCAATGACCAATTTGAGACTAATCAGTCATAAAATGTCTTTAAACCTGTCTTTGTATTTTGCTTAAGAGAGCATATTGCGAGGCTCACCGATACCCTAAAGCAGCTTAGGGTATCAGTGCCCCCACAGCCTCTCTTTCTCTCTCTCTGAAAGTAGTATGATTTTTTATTTTTTTATTTTTATTTTTTGCAGTCGTCAAGCTCTTGGTCTGCCATTGGAAGAGCCAGGAAGGTATAAAGACTCTAGTTTCTTCGGGAAGGATCAATTTGACCCCTCAAACCCTCTTTATCGTTTTGACTACTGGGGAGAACCCAAGAACTCAGAGAAGAGTAAGCAAGAGCGAATAAAAGATGCCCACAACAAATCCATCGTGGGTAAGGGCGCTGAATGGTATGAAACGTCATACGAAGATTGCATCGAGCAGAAGATGCAAAGAGAAGCCCGTTCCAGAGAACTGGCACAGGAAGATACTGATGGTGAAGATTCGAAAAGAGACCATGACGAGGATGACGATGATGATGACTATGACTTGGATTTCAACATCCTACGTGAATATAGTGCTAATTCTTCAACCCAACCTCATGTTAATGGGACCGAATCTTCTATAATGGTAGATGAGGATATGTTTGAAGATTAATTCAGGGCTATCTTTTGTACAGCAATTGATGTAGTTACAAGGGAAACCCCACTTTTATATATCCGTTTGGTTTAGCAGTTTAAAATAATAATAATTTTAAAAGAGTAATACTAAATACTATATCACCATCCTGATCCGTCAGTCTTGCATTAGTCCTTACTAAACAAAAAAAAAAATATATCAAATAGACATTAGCACATCAATTCAATGCGATTAGCGTGTAATATTTAGTATTATCCTCTTCAAAATGAAATTAATGAACATGTAACTTTGCAAAAACATTTAATAAAATATGTGATCTAGAAAGTGTCTAAAACCATTTTTAAAATTGTACTTCTTTTAAAAACGTTTCTCTTTTATGGACGACTTGCTATGATGAGGTTTGTCACATTTACCAAGTTACACAACGTTGTAAGAGCATTAGCAGTAGCTTCCCTTAAACTCCATTCCCTTCCTTAGTGTAGGGAAAACTGTTAAAAAAACACAAAAAAGTTCCTGCAGCAGCTTCCCTAAGTGTTCTCTAAACTATAGAAACACCAAGGGAACCAATTTTGGTTCCCTTCATCTAGGGAACCAAAAGTGGTTCCCTTAGCATTATTAAAATATAAAAAACTTTCTCTCTCCTCTACCATTTGTTTAAAACAATATTTAAATGATTTCTCTTTCCTCTCTCTTTCTTCTAGCATTTAATTTAAATAGTATTTAATTCATGTAGCGGAAAGATGAAGGGAAGCTGCTGTGGAGTGCATTTAACTAGGGAACTAAAAAATGGTTTTGTTCCCTACATTAAAGAAAAGCTTAAGGGAAGCTGCTGCTAATGCTCTAACAAGTTCCAGTCCTAATGTTCCTGCTGCGCAAAAACATCAATTTTTTTACATGTCTAAATTGCCATTTTTTTTCAAGCGCACTCCCAAACGAGACTTCTAACAATTTTCATGATTTTGTTTAAGAGCACGCCCAGAGCATGGTCGTATACTGCCATTCCTCAATTTATAAATTGAAAAAAAAAAAAAAAAAGAAACAAAATTTTCCTATTCCGCTTCTCAATTACTGCTACAAACCAAAATATATTCAGAATGAAATTTTGATGAAAAGGCCTTTTTTCAGTGAGATGAAGCTGGCAAGACTCTAGAGTTTGGGACTCGGCCATCTACATCACCATTCCTCCATCAATGGTAAAGACCTGCAAGAAAGAGTAAACATACATGAACTCCTCCTAAACAGGAGTAAAACATTGAGTGGTGAAAGAAAAAATATCATTTACCAAACATTACCTGCCCAGTAATGTAACTGGCAGCTGGATTAAGTGCCAAGAATTCCACCATTCCAGCAACTTCTTCAGGTTGGCCATATCGCCCTGCAAGGACAGTTCAAAATTATAGATAAAGATCACTCTCTCCAATTTTTTTTGAAGCATTTCATTTTCACGTAAACAATTGCATAAGTAATAGTTAAATCAACAAGGCAGAAACATCTTAGAGGATCTGGCTTTGATTATCAACCTCTGGGACAAATCCTGAACAGCAGAAACATGTGGAACTCTTGCTCTCACCAAAAAAATAATAATAATAATAATAATAATAATAAATAATAATAATAATAATAATAATAATAATAATAAAAGGAAAATTTTCTGTTCAGTAATTACAATATCTTCATAATAATGGTCATACAAATTGTAAAGGTATAGGCAATTTCAATCACACAGTAACACAACCCTTAACCTTAATAAGTTATCTTTTAAAATACATTTAGTATGTGCATAATGGCTATTTTATTAAAAAAGTAATAATAGATTTTATTAAGGATGGAAGAAAGTTGAATAAAATAGCCTTGGTGTTAGAGTATATGATAAGGCTCTAACACTTTGAATAATCATTCTCTTTGCCAATGAGAGAATGCATATTCTTTAAATTGAGAAATAGCTATTCGTCTCAAATTGGGAAATGGGAATAATTATTCCAAGGCTATTTCATTTCACCACCTTCCATTTTTAATGAAAGCTATTCATTTTCTTCATGGAATAGTCATTCTATGTACAAAACGTAAACTTAATCTCACCTAAGGGGATAGTCTCCAAGATTTTCTTCTCTATGCCTTCTCCAAGCTTGGCAGTCATATCAGAGGCAATAAACCCAGGAGCCACAGCATTAACCTAAGAAGCAAGAAAAGCTTTACTTAGTTGCATGATGCCAAGTGGATGGAATACAAACCCGTGGGCAAATACCAACTAAAAGAACAAATTATACTTGATAGAACTGGAAGCATCTTGTAGTATGTCTTGTAATTTAAACATAAATTTATTATTCCTAGATACTCACATTAATGTTCCTGCTCGCATATTCCTTAGCAACACTCTTTGTAAAGCCAATTACCCCGGCCTTTGCAGCACTGTAGTTGGCTTGTCCAGCATTGCCAACCAGACCAACAACAGATGCTATATTGATTATTCTTCCCTGCAAAACGAAGAGGATACTAAGAGGATCTAGAAGCAAAAGAAGAATGACCTGGACAAATATTTAAAGCAAAACTATATTGAAACTTCAATTGCATAAATGAAAACTGGTAAAGGCAAACAACATCAGATGAAGCCTGGTTTAAATGCATGAATGAGCTGACAAGGTTTTTAGTCGTCCCCCCCCACCCCCCCGGGCGCGGGGTTGTTTGTTAGTGGAGTCTTTATACAGCCATTGTTTTTTCCTATTCACAGTTGTGAGTTACCTTCCAACTTCCAAGGTCCAAATTTCTAGGGATGTTACTTCCGGAATGAAGGCACTGTTCTAGACATCAGCAAACTATCAATGCTGAAATAGATTCATGGAAATTGAAGATTGAACTTGAGGCTGAAAGCTGACCGATAGCCATGTCCAGCTCCACTATCCCACTAAAGTTGATCTATTCAGTTATATTGTTTTAGAATACCATTAGGTGATGACTCTTTATTGGTTTGAGATAGTGGAAATTCATTTTTTTTTAAATCATTTGCCTCTATTGTCACAAAAGAAAGCCCAGATGATGAATACCTTTCTCTTTTTCATCATAATTTTGGCTGCAGCCTGTAAAATTTATTAGCAACGCAAGTCAAAATCAGAGATCTAAGCTTGAAAGCTCAAATGCTAAATAATTGATCTCCTGAACATGCACACCTGTGTGCAGAGAAATATGCCAGTAAGATTCAGATCAATAACCTCCTGCCATTGGGACTTTTTCATCCTCATCAATAACCCATCACGTGTTATTCCTAAAAGAAATGCCAAACATCAGTAGAAATGTTTAAAAATAATAAAAATAAAGAACGTAATAGAATAGGTGACATGCAATTAACCTGCATTATTTATCAAGACATCAACTGTTCCCCATGCATCAACCACCTGTAAACATGAGAATTGAACGACTTCATAATGCAAGCAATAAGTACAACAACAAAACGTAGAATTTGCTTACAGTTTTAATCATCGATTCTACGTCTTCTTCTTTTGAAATGTCACCCCCAAAAGTAAGAGCTTGACCACCACATGCCTCAATCTGCAAGTTAAGACATAACACATTAACGCCCGTGTGGTTTCATGACTAATTAACCACTTGGTGTTGTCAGCATAGCCACTTTTAACAGTTACAAGCAAAATCTTATTGTTAATGAATGATATAAAGGAACAGTTAACAAAAAATAATACAGTGCATCCAGATTACTGAAGCAGCAGTATACCACCAAAGACAAAGACAGACATCCCAGGTGGCTGGAACTCATGAGCAATCAGCAGTGGAGACAGAAAATCAATCTCAATAGGTATGGACATATAAGTACAAAGAACCCTAAAAACCAGTGTACACACCTCCTTGGAAACTTCTTCAGCCTCCTTTGATGACCTTGCATAGTTTACGAGGACCTGTAACAGTATGGTCAAGTCCAAAATCACCAAGGAATCGAATGGGATAAGAGATATTCACCGCTAGAATTCTTACAAAGCTTGACAATGAACATGTTCGACCCCCTTCACCCATCACCCAATTTTCACTATAACTAGCACGTAATAACACTCATCATTTCATACATATAATTTTGATCGAAAACCAAAACGTCAATGTAATTCCCGCGGTTAAGTTTTTTGGCATGCAACAATCTCACACCAAGCCACTGTAATGCTATAAGAAAAAGTGAATTAGAGCAAACAGCAGGAAAAGCTGGTTTTGTTCTATTCTATCTACTCTACAATACATACGTTATACGTGCGAGCGTATGTATGTATGTATATCTACCATTTTCTAAAACATAACTCTCATCAAATTAATTGCTAAAAACCCTCTTTTTATGCGCAAACCCGGAATTAGCGGCTGCGATCGTTAGAGCGAGAGAGACCTTACAACCAGCTTTGCCGAGAGTCAAAGCAATGGCCTTGCCGATGCCTCTAGAAGCTCCGGTGACGACAACAACAGGAGCTTCCACATTCCGAACAACGTCTACACTCGATTTCTCAGCCGCTGCAACCTCAGTTCTCACTCCTGCACAGCATTTCGGCACACAATGCGTATGCACAAACACATACATAAATAATTACGAAAAAAAAAACACAAACATAAATAGTTATACATGTCTTTACACAAAGAGTGGAAATTCAAAAAGATTGGAAAAGAGAGAAGAAGAAACGTGATTTACCAGAAGAAAAGGAGGAGGTCGCGAATCGGCGAGGCGATCGGAAAGCGGCGGAGAGCGGGGGGCAGAAGTGGAGGCGAGAGAATCTGGAGAGTTTCGCTGGAGCTCCGGCGGCGGTAAAGGCGATGGCGGTAGCAGCCATTGAGAATCTGAGAACGCTCAGGACCGAAAAACGAGAATTGTGAGATCGAAGGAGTTTCGTCGCCAGAGAGAGAGAGAGCAAGGGATTTGGGTGTAGCTTAGCTCGCACTGAAGCTTCCGATGAGTAAGCAAAAGCTCTCCAGGTGGCGAAGAGACATTGACAGGGGAGATGGTGGGAGTTTTTTTTACTCCGGGTAAGATTTCTTAAACAAATACTT
>FXXK01000327.1:0-11295 GCA_900184695.1 Betula pendula
GTTGGATGGCTGAACTGTCCACATTGAGTGCATAGATTATAAATGTGTTGCATGGTTAAGTACTAATTTGGTTATTTATTATGTGAGATTGAGCTTTATAAATGATTCTAAAAAGTTTTAATTGCAAATTGACTAGTCTTTTTGAAGTAATAATGCAGATGTGGCTAATATTTTCCTTGGATCCCCCTATCTTATCACAAAGCATTACGATCCTAAAGGTTAAGGGTTTAACCAAATAAGTATCCAACAGTTCTATGACTTTTGGATCAATGATTAGGTACTTAACAATTGGTGTCAGGTCCAAGTTTTATGTCACAGGTTAAGTCACTAAGGAGGCGAACTATAGGCTGAATTAAATGTCTTAATATTATGTACAAGTATAGTGCTAAGTCATTGAAGATTGATAGGTGAGTGGAATTGCCTAAAAGAGAAATGGTTACCACTGGGCTAGTGTCTATAGGGTGGGATTTCGTGAACGTCAGATTTGGAAGCGTGGCTTTTGGATTAATGGTTGGGCTTAGGCCCTTACACAAAGTTACTTGTCTTGTACTTCTTTGTTCTTGTTATGTCACTAATTATTTTTACAGGCTACCCAAGGTGGTGAAATTGGAATCTCATACGTGCGCCAATGGTTTGAGACACTCACATAAAGATGCTGCAGAGAAAGCTGTGGACTTTTTGTTGGGATAATAAGTTAATCTCTAATCAATTTCATATTGTATCCAACAGGGGATCCTAGCTTGAGGAGGTTTATGTTCTGCTAATCAGGTATATGGATCCATTAATTTATGGGGACTATCCATTTCTAATGAAGGATCTGGTTAGAAATGGGCTTCCAAAATTCTCAGAAGAAGAAAATAATTAGTTAAAGGTGCCTATGATTTTATTGGTGTCAATGACTATACCTTGCGTTATGCGAGCACCCTTCCAATTGATGTTGATGACTCCCATCAACGCCACGATCAGTACCAATATTTTGATCTCTAAGGTACATGCTCCACAATAATGTAAATTCAATATTGTTATGGCTATTCTTAAACTTAATGTATGCAAGTAATATTGTTGTGAGTGCACGTGTGAATGTTGAGTCTCACATTGCAGAAAATTAAACAAAGTGAGTAGCTAATATATGTAAGTGGACCCAAACCCATTAGCTTAAGCTTTTGGATTGAAGTGGTGTTCAAAATACATATTAATGTGCTCTTGATGGACTCCTTAACAAATATAATAATCTAGTTGACTCAGTGCTCACTGCAATATGCCATCAAATTAAATTATATGGTCTAATTGGAGCAACATGATCCTTATATTCATATAGTAGCAGGATTTTCTGAAGTTTTACTTATGCTTGTTGTTTTCGTGACAGTGGACAGAAATGGAAGACCAATTGGAAAGTTGGTAAGAACATAATATTTGCAAAGGCTAAGCAATATCATCAAGACCCAATTATCCTTGATTGCACTGTGATGCAAAAGTAAATTTCTGAATGAATAAATGAAAGAAAGGAACAAAGAATAAGATTATCAATTTTATGAAAAGGCAATCATGTCTTCAATTTCCTGTTCTACCTCTTAAAGGCTGAAGGGAGTGATGCACTTTACATTTACATAGAAGAGCTAAGAGACATCCTTGTTTTTCTTGAGAATGACTATCAAAACCCCAAAATATATGTAACTGAAAATGCTAAGTTGGTCAATTCGATTAATATCATGCAACTACAGTATTTTTCCTTGTTTGCTTGATTTTCCATTTGGTTCCTTAGGGTTGATGTTTCATTTTCAAATCAAAAGTTTGGTTGGCTAAATAATGAATCTTGTTGGAACAGGGGTTCCTTCAAAAAGGGACGGCCCCATTCCACTGGAGAAAGCATTGGAAGATGATAACCGAATTGGACATATTCTTGGACATATTTGTGCTGTTAGAGAAGCAAGAAAGTAAGCAACAAACACTGCTTAATAAGCCTTGCACACTTCTGCTAATTTGATATAGGCATAGCCAAATAACAAAGTTTGCTTAGGCCCTTTTTTGGGGGTAAATAATTTGCATTTGCATAAGACTTTGTTGTATATAAGCACGGTTATACAGATCAATATAGCATACTGCATAGATGAAAAGATTGAATGTAATTGTGATTTCACCATATCCCAAAGCATGTACAAGGTCTTGAATATATATATATACAAGATGTGAGAGATATGTTTTCATAATTATTGGAAATCATATCACATTACATAAAGAAAGAAAATTGTTTATAATTTACTAGTCTTGCATGGCATGATTGAAATTTTCATGTGTGCTTATTCTTGTTCCATTGATGAGATGATTCTGTTTCCTTTGTGGTGAGTTGACTTGAGCTGGCATTCTTCAACATTTGTTTCAGAAATCAGTGGACTTGAGAGTTCGTGCAACCCTCGCGCAACTCTTGCTTGATTGACTTCCTCTGAATGATGAGAACTTGAGAGTTTGTGTGACCCTCACATGACTCTTGCTTGAGCGAGTTCTCTAGAACAAGAAATAGAGAGTTCATGCGACACTCGTGCAACACTCGCTCAAGCAACCCGAGAGTTCGTGCAACACTCGCGTGATATTCTCTTGAGTGAACTCTCGAGGTATTGTGACGACTAGAGTAGATCATTTTGACCGTTATCTTACAATATATTCATATGTAAATCACTTTGCATGGTAATGTAGTGCAGGAAGGGAGCCAATGTGAAAGGATTCTTCATATAGCCGTGGATGGACAACATGGAAACGGGATCAGGCTACAATGTCCGATTTGGTTTTAACTACGTGGATTACCTGGACAATCTCAGACGTCACCCTACGAAGTCTGCAAAATGGATCTGTTCCTTCTTGAAGGAATCAGAGTCGAAAGGACTTGATTATGATCTTAGTGATGTAACTTTTTGCTTTTTCTTTTTCTTGGTGGGTTTAGCTATGTTTTGCATGGTTCATTGGTGGTGTTGGTGGTGTACAAGAATCATTATTGAGGAAATGTCATCCTCTCGTTACTTGGCAGTGAATTCTCTACATTTGGTTGGTGTTTTAGGTTTGGTCTGCACAAGTCTATTATCATCTACAAAATTCTAGTAGTGATTTAAGTGGATGAAATGAATTTACACATCTGTCTCAGATGACTTACAAACTGAGATTCATCAAAAGAAACAGATTTACTCTTGAGATGCTTCAAAATATGCCTGTAGGGTGTTTGCACATGCACTCGGGTACAGGGTATGCAATCACATCTCGATCTCTTCTGTTAGTTCTCATCTCAGGCTGGCCCTGAGATTTGCTGTGCAGCTTCCTCATGATGGTTCTGAATTCTGTATCAGGAATGGAGGCGTCTTCGAAGAAAGGAAGCACAGCTCGCTTGTTTGGCTTTATATATTTCCTATGCCCCACATAGGCACGGTGTCCCTGTTAATTAACAATACAAACCACACACCCAAATATTAATTAAATGATGAAATTAATTTTCTATATGAAAGCAAATAGAATTTGAAGTCTTGGCCCCTTACTTGCATGGCTCGGCCCATATTTCCACCATGGGAAGGTACAAAGACATCGCTGCTTAGCGAGACAATGTAGTCAATGGCAGCGAGAGCTGACGACTTGTAAGTGTACTGTGAGAGTTCTTCATCTCGTCCCAACATTTCCTTTGTCACAAGGTTTGGAAATTCTGCTACTAGTGGCTGCAGAGCCCGGCTGCCCCCAAATGGCTCTCCTCCAGCACTGTAAATCCGTGCACTTCCGGGTGCTCCTAGAGCCTTCAGGAGCCTGCAGCACATTTTCAATTGCCTCCAATTTTAAATTAAAAAATATTAAGTTCAGAGCCTGTGAATGTGATATACCTTGCCATTTCTAATGCATTTAGGGGGCATAGTCCGGCAAGTCGTCGCTGGCTGGAGGTCATATTTAACCTCCCTGTTAGGTATTCAGGATGAGACTCTCGTAGCTTGGTGATAATGTCATCATCTTCTGCGCCTAAACCAGTGAGACATCCAGTTCTAACCCACACATCCTTCTCTAGCCGGAGATGGAGTGCAATGTAAGGGCCTTCAATCCACATTCTTCTTGCAAGCCGATTTCCGAGCTCCCTAATTGGTGCTGCATATCTTAATGCATGGAAAGCTACCTGCAATATGAAGATGAAATGGGGACATGAATGATGGCTGTCTGATAAGAATTTATTTGATGGTGATTTATTTGCAATTGTACCTTACATCGAAGCTTCTGCAGATCGGGAGGAAGATTCTTGGAGAGTTTAGAATCTAACCCTTTTAACACAAGAACACCATCTTCATTCAGCTACATGAACCAGCAAATTTTTGAGAAGAATGAAGAGAAATGATTTGTCTCTCTAAAACCTTGGCAGCTAAATTATGACAAATTAATATAGCAGATGGAGTTTCCATCAACAAAGAATTCTTACTCGGTTAAAGAATTTGCTACGGATCCAAAGTGGAGAAACATCATGAGGAATCTTGGTTTCAGTAGACGGTCTTGACATCAAATGTGTCGAAGGAAGGGATGATAGACTTCCGCACTATTCCGCTCCGTAAAATTCTCTTGAAATGTTTCACGTCAAATATATCCGAAAATTTCGCTGTGATTATCACAAAAACCATTGATTGATCAAAACTTCCTTTAAGACCCAACAATCCATATGTTTAAATGGAAAAATTGTATAGACAACATATTGAGCAGGCTCAAATATTTAAAACAAATGAATGCTGGAATTATATGCATTTAACACATCAAATTCAGTTACCACTTTTCCTTTTACCTTTCATCTCCCCAAATCCGATTAACCTGCAAGACAGGCACAACTAATGCAGCTTCAAGAATTCTCGCAATAACAACCGCATCAACAATCTCATTCCTCTGCTGGTTCAAACCCCTGAAGCCACCACCACCAAGAACCTCCTCTTCTCCTTT
The DNA here is from genome assembly GCA_900184695.1 of Betula pendula. Taxonomy (NCBI): domain Eukaryota; kingdom Viridiplantae; phylum Streptophyta; class Magnoliopsida; order Fagales; family Betulaceae; genus Betula; species Betula pendula. The sequence goes on from FXXK01000327.1 coordinate 4,939, forward strand.
GAAATCTGCGCGGATGATTTCCTATACCCAATGCTAAAATCCAAGCATGGCCTGAACCCCTCCCCATCTGGTTGCTGCCAGAACTCTCCTCCTCCTCCTCAGAAACATGCCCAACAACCCCATGAGCTGGCAATGGCACCATCACACTGTCCGACAGTCTTGGCTCATCCTCCACCATCCGATACCATCAAAGAAAGTGATGCCGAGGTAAGCGGAGAGTCAGCGGCAGACGACGAAGTAGAAGAAGATGAAAATAGTGATGGGGGAGAGAGTGAGAGGACATGAGGATGAGTCTTGGGAAATGGGCATGAAGCTGAGAATGGAGACTCCCAAGAGAGCGAAGGAAAACAGGAGAGAAAGAAAGAAAGACAGAGAGGTTTGGGGGCCGTGCATAGCTTTGTGGTTTCTTGGGTTGATCTTCTTGGGGGAGGATATGAGAGAAGCCAGCGGAGGAAGTGAAAGCAAGTAGGAAAGAATGGTAGCGCGTTCAAAGTGATGAAGGAGCTCTTCATGTTCCTTGCTCAGCCATGAAAGCAAGCTGTGTGTCCTCGCTTACCTCAAAGCCTTGATCTTGGATCGCTTAGAGAGAGAGAGAGAGGAGAAATGAAGCTTATGTGAAAACTGAGACTCTGAAAACAACAAACAAAGGCTAACAAGGAACTCTGGTTTCTTGAATTGGAGGTAGAAAATGTTGAGTATACACCAAGTGTTTTATGAAAAAATTAGCAGTGGAATTGCACTGAAGATTCAAACAATGAGGGAAGGGAACGTGTAAAAGGGTGTTTGTGTCATATAACGCTATCAATGAGGGAAACTGACGGTTTTTTCAGTTACACATTCGTATGGTTTTCCCGCACAAAGCTAGTCCATCTTCCACAATAATTAAACAAGTGTAAAATACTGATTTTGTATGCGGAGCGACTTTTCTCTTAATTAAGCTTTTTGAGATAAGTATTTTTTAACATTAGTCATTTACAAATTGAAGTGACAGTCCGTCGGCCAAAAATATACAATTCACATAACTCTTACTATATTTACAAATGATACGGTAGCTTATGTGACACTTACCATATCAATTACTAATTAAAAATATGGATATAACGTGATAATCCACGTAGAACTTATTTTCATAAATTGTGAATTGTCCACGTCATTTTAAGAGAGTTGTAAGAAAGCTATATTATCTCAAGCATCTTCCATAACATTAAATTATTTACTTTATGTGAACAAAACCGTTTTAAAAAAAAGTAAGTACTATTTTAAATAGACTACTATACGACGCCGAATGACATAGTAGTGAAAATTAACATTTTTTTTTTTGCAAGTACAAATCTAATTAATGACTAAATATTTCACTGCCACATCATTAAGATCGTGATCAAATCGAATAAAATATAGTAAATAGTATTACTCTTTAAAAAAATGGGAAAAAGCAATTTTACCCCCTAAAGTAATACTCCACTTTTGTAATTCCGCCTCCAAAGTTTAAAAGTGACAATGTACCCCTCAAAGTTCTAATAATTTTCAATGTCGCCACTCCGTCACTCTCAACCGTCTTTTACTGACGGAATTAAGGGCATTTTGGTCTTTTCCCAATATAAATTTTTTTAAAAAAATAATAAATTAAAAAAAAAAAAAATTTTGGCCACCCAATGGTCATTTGTGGGGCCGGCCACCCCATTTTGGCCCTTGGGGTGGTTCGACCACCCCAAAAGGCCCAAAGGGGGTGGCCGAAACCACCCCCAATGGGTTTGGGGATGGCTCGGGCACCCCGATTTGGCCACGGCAACCATATGGGGGTGGCCAAGCCACCCCCATATGGCCAGAATGGGGTGGCGAGCCACCCCATGGCCCATGGGGGTGGTTCGGCCCACCCCCAAGGGCCCAAATGGGGGTGGCCGAAACCACCCCCAATGGGTTTAGCCCGTTTGGGGGTGGCTTGGGCCACCCTGTTTGGCCAACGGCGGCCATATGGGGGTGGCGAACCACCCCCATATGGCCGGAATGGGGGGGCGAGCCACCCCATGGCCCATGGGGGTGGTTCGGCACCCCCAAGGGCCCAAATGGGGGTGGCTGAAACCACCCCAATGGGTTTGGCCCGTTGGTGGCTCGGGCCACCCCGATTTGGCCACGGCGGCCATGATGGGGGTGGCTCGCCATATGGCCGGAATGGGGGTGGCATGGCCCATGGGGGTGGTTCGACCACCCCCAAGGCCCAAAGGGGGTGGCCGAAACCACCCCCAATGGGTTTGGGGGTGGCTCGGGCCACCGCCGATTTGGCCACGCGGGTGGGCCGAACCACCCCCATCTCTGCCAGAATGGGGGTGCTCGGCCACCCCCAAGGGCCCAAATAGGGGTGGCCGGCCACCCCCAAATGGCCAATGGGGTGGCTACGGCCACCCAGTTTTTTTTTTTTTTTTTTAAAAAAAAAAATTTAATTTGATCAGGGGCATTTTAGTCATTTTACCTCCAAAACCCCTCACGTGCCGCGCACGTGATCTAAATCCGTCAAAGATGACGGAAAAACTTGACGGAGTGGCGACATTGAGATTTTTAAACTTTGAGGGAGTACATTGTCACTTTTAAACTTTGCAAGCGGAATTACAAAAGTGAGTATACTGTTGGGAGTAAAATACATTTTCCCCTTAAAAAATGGAACAAGACATAACTTTTTATCTCACCAAAAATCAGCATCTTTATGCTGGAAGAGACTCAATATTCCTAAAAGAGTTTTACGTACCAAAAAGAAAATAGTTAGATATATTTTTATATGTTGGATTAATTTATCTGTACACAAGCAGTGAAGCATCACAAGTGCCGTGAATTTTTGTATGCAACTGGGGGAAGCTGAAGCTGAAACCGACCAATGGGATCGTGTCAATGGAGTGAGTGGAGAACCAGAGAATGCACATACGCTCACTCACATTGGATCACTCCCTTCATCGTACATCAAACGCATCATCATGGGCATATATTCTTCATGCTAAATCCTGTCTCCGAGTGATCCTTACGCAAGGCATAAAGCGAGAGACAGTGAGAGAGAGTGAGAGCAGTGACTGAGAGAGTCTTCTCATTATCTTATATAAGCGAAGCAAGTAGGTAGGCAGTGAAGCCCGTGTAAGCCATGGCCAAGGAAGAAGCAAGCTCAGTGGTCTCTGATCTCATCAACTTCTTGAACGCTTCGCCAACTGCTTTCCATGCCGTTGGTAACTATATCTTCCTCTCTTTTTCTCTACCATTTTCCATTTCCATTAATTACTGCTGTTAGGTTCAAAGTTGTTACGAAAATTCACCGATTCTTGATATCATAGTAGAAGTCCTGTGTTCTTGTATATTTGATGCATTGGGTTTCATCTACATGCCATGACATATATATATATATATGTATGATATATCAGTCATCCATATTATATGTTGTATTGAGCACATGATATTGGTCATGATTGAATCTTTTATACCATGATAATTATCTCAGCATGTGTTAGACCCATTCACCCTCCTTTAGATCATATAATCTAGCTAGCATAGTTGGAATTTTCACATCCCTTTCTTTCTAGCTTGTTTGGATTTCAATGGGTTCTGGTTTTGTGAGTGATTAAGCTTTTTTTGTCAACAAATTGTTGTTTTAGACGAGGCAAAAAAGTGGTTGAGAAGCGTGGGGTATGAGCAAGTCTTAGAGAGAGAGGATTGGAAATTGGAAGTTGGGAAGAGATATTTCTTCACGCGGAATCACTCCACGATTGTCGCTTTTGCAATCGGTAAAAAGTATGATTTTCTTCTTTTGTTCTCATTAAATTCACCATAATTTCATACTGTTGCTCTGTTTGGTTATTGAGAAAATGTGGGGAAAAGAAAAAGAATAGACTTTTTACCACTTGACTGAAACTTAATTAATACAAGTATACAACCACTCGGCTTAGTGGAAATTGCGTTTGTTGTAGAGTTAATTATTATTTGATATCAATTTGCTTTCGTTATTGTTGATGTTGTGGAACTTTTGCTTAGGTATGTTGCCGGAAATGGATTCCATATAGTCGGTGCTCATACCGATAGTCCTTGTCTGAAACTAAAGCCTGTTACCAAGGTGGCCTCTTGAATTCATTGTTATTACTTGGATTGAAATATATTACTTGTATGAGGTTATTTAGAACTGGGTGGCTTGTGCAGGTAACTAAAGGTGGGTATTTGGAGGTTGGTGTCCAAACATATGGGGGTGGCTTGTGGCATACTTGGTTTGATCGCGACCTAACGGTTGCAGGGAGGGTGATAATTAGACAAGAAAAAGATGGTTCTGTTTTGTATCCGCATCGTCTGGTTAGAATCGAGGAGCCGATAATGCGGATCCCGACCCTTGCGATTCACTTAGACAGGTTGTCTTGCTGTTTGAAATGCTCTGTCACTTGTTCTGGCTGTTTTGTAGTCATGATATGGATTGGAATATGTGTTTGGCAATTTTGAATCTACCTTGTTTATGTGATTTTTCTCTGTTTCTTTCTGTTGAATCATTTGTTATGTTCTGTAAGCAGCAGCAGCGTTAGTGATGGATTCAAGGTCAACACACAGACTCATCTTCTTCCTGTCTTGGCAACATTAGTTAAGGTAATTTTGGAATTATACAAATTTATATGCGCCATTGTACTTGTGTGTTGTTTTAGTATATATGTCTTCTTCTTTTTATCAAATTTTTGCTTTATCTTTTGAACAAATTTTTTTCAGGCAGAGCTCAATAAAGTGGTTGCTGAAGATGGTGCAGTTGAAAGTGGAGTTCAGACTAATGCAAAGAAAACTAATCAAAGAGCTACCACTAATATCTCGAAGCATCACTCGCTCCTAATACAGGTTAAAATAAATTTTGGGAGTTTCTCAAGCTTGATGTTTTGTATATGCTTGTTGGTAATTGCTTTATTTTTCTTTCTTTATTTCTAGCTGCTTGCAAGTCAGCTTGGCTGTAACCCAGACGATATATGTGATTTTGAATTACAAGCATGTGATACTCAACCAAGTATTGTAGCTGGTGCCACAAAGGAATTCATTTTCTCGGGGCGGCTCGACAATCTTTGCATGTCATTTTGCTCTCTGAAGGTGTGGCTTTGTATATAGGCTGCCTTCTTTTTTGCTGTTGAAATGCAAATAAAGCTGCATATTTGAGTATTTTTTTTAACCCTGCCAATTTCTGACTTTTGTGATGTGCTAGATGTTGTGTCGATCCATTGGAGCTTTGCTAAATGATGTGCTAAATACTTGTTTTTTGAGTTCAAATCAGCTGATTTGCCTGTGCTACTTATGGTTTGAATTTCAGGCATTGATAGATGCTACATCTTTTGAAAGCAGTCTTCAGGAAGAGACTGGTGTTAGAATGGTGGCCTTGTTTGATCATGAGGAGGTTGGGTCTAACTCAGCCCAAGGAGCTGGATCTCCTGCCATGCTAAATGCTTTATCACGAATTACGAGTTCCTTTGGCTCAGGTTCTAAGGTGGTAACTACTCCACGCCCTTGTGATGATTTTGGGATTTAATTAGACAAAGAAATGTTCACTTTTATCCTCTGATTAGTCCCATGCCTCTAAACTTGATAACGTAGATGCTTATTTTATTATGTAAACGTAGTCTTTGTAGATTTATGGATGCTGAACTAAAGCAATCTAAGAGCTACAACCTACAAAATTTGATATTTTATTCAGTTCAAAATTTTGGAATTCTAAATGGGTTCAACGTTTGTTGGCAATTGCTTCATAATTTGTTACCCAAATTCATGCCACCACATTTAGAGCCCTTTCTCTTAGGCAAGAGTTGTCAGTTGGATTATTGGATTGCCTCACATGTGGCAGCAACATGAATATATGAATGGCATAGACATATTCCTTTCTATACACTCATTTGGTGATTATGTTTTAATCTGACAGATATTTGTTTTCATTGCTTTTGATTTCTTTCCAGCTGCTTGAGAAAGCAATCCAGAGGAGTTTCCTTGTATCTGCAGACATGGCACATGCATTACACCCTAATTACATGGTGTGTTACCTACTGCACTTATTATTTGCCAGTGTCTGCAATATTTGGTTTGTTGCATCATGTTGATTGGGTTCCTCCACAGGACAAACATGAAGATAATCATCAGCCCAAGTTGCATGGAGGGCTTGTCATTAAACACAACGCAAATCAACGCTATGCAACCAATGCAGTCACCTCCTTCATATTTAGAGAGATAGCGACAAAGCATAACCTTCCTGTACAGGTCAGTTTCTCTTTACATTGGCATATTTTAGCTGTGAAAATTTCTAGGAGTACCCCATTTTTAAAGTAAGCTATTGCTGAAATTCAAGATGAGCCGCACCGACCTCTAGATCTAGTGGTCACG
>FXXK01000328.1:11352-35486 GCA_900184695.1 Betula pendula
AATACTCCTTAGGAAATAGATGTCTTCAATTTCAATGAAGAAATCCAAATCCTTGAGGGGATGATTCCTTTTTAGGGTTTGATGTAATTTTTTCATAGGGTTATGAGTTAAGGTTGATTGTATTTAGGTAGGATTTTGTGCAAATGGTTTGATGATTGTATATGCTTATGGATTGTGCTTAATGATAATATCATTTGAGATATAAATTGTTCTTTGTCTATGAAGAATTGTTAAGTTTTGGATGATTTACACAAGCTATGCAATGATGCTTTTGACTTGATGTTATGTGAGTTTGATAGGACATGCTAGGGACCACAACTCAATCTATGTTAGTTTAACTTAGAATAGATGGAAAGAGGGGTGGAAACCTAAAATGCTTTATGCTTATTTCATGATGTTGGGTAAGCTATTAAGAGGACTTATATCGCATGCTAGGGAACACGAGTTATCTCACATATAGGATTTTCAGTTTATGTCATTTAGGTGAGTGACTAGTGTGAAACTATGATGCTTTATCATTTTCTTTTGATAGTATTTTCATGTTGAGATCGTTGTAAGGATTGACAATCTTTACACGCTCATATTATGCCTTTGTTAAAATATCCCAAGTTAGATACAATCTGCATTCTACATTTATCTTTATTTTACATGTCATTTACATTTATGTCATTTACACTTAATGTCATTTACATTTATGTCATTTATGTTTATGTCATTTATGTTTAAGTTATTTACATTTATGTCTTTTAAATTCAAAAAATCCCAAAACATCTTATTTTTCATGAGTTGAGCTAGAGAAAACCTCGAAAGCTTGACAAACCAACCATCACAGTCCCTGCGGACGATACCCTCTTTTAGAGCTATCCTGCAAGGATACGATCTATCGCGAGTGATTAATTATAAATTTTAAAATCGGTGCGCGCTCGCGTGCGTATCATAAACTCGACCCGACCTGCAAATAAGCCACAATCCCAACCACAGAGAATCAGAGACACTATGAGGTGAGACAGAGGGAATGAGGGATGCCGGAGACGAGTAGTGGAGAGAGAGACCGAGACATACCGCAGACGCGCGAGACGAAGAGAGAGAGATACCGTCAGAGATTATCAACGGAGATTGAGCGGTCTGCGGTCGTGTGAGAGAGAGGGAGATCGAGCAACCGTGGCCTGTGTGAGAGAACTGAGCGGTCGTGAGAGAGAGAGGGAGATCGGCAGGCCGGCGATCGTGAGAAAGAGAGGGAGATCAAGAGAGATGGAGATTGGCCGTCAGCGACCGTGAGAGAGAGAAGGAGATCGAGAGAGATGGAGTCGTCGAGTCGGATCAGTCTAGACTAGAGAGTGGAGATGGAGATCGAGAGAGATGGAGATAGGGAGGGAGGCTGGGAGCTGAGCTTGGCGGCGTGAGAGAGAGACTGAGAGAGGAAAAATGGAAAATCAAAAGAAGAAGGAGAGAAACTAAGAATTGAGAAGTGAGAAAGAGACAGGTCGTCGGGTCAGTGGGCGATGGGCCTTTAGCTTTAGGTTTAGGTTTTTTTTTATGTTAAAAAAAAAAAGTTCACGGGTCATAAACGGGTTGACCCGTTTTGACCCGAACCCGGTAACCCCAAACCAAAACCCGCTATTTTCATGTCATATTCGTGTTGGGTTCACAAGTCGTGTCAAAAATTGATACCCATGGCCCATGGGGGTGGTTGAACCAACCCCAGACCAACCGGTCTGAAGTGGTCGAAATCACCCCAGACCAAACGGGGGTTAGCTCGGCTACCCCCTTTTCCTCTTTGGGGGTGGTCAATGGGGGTGATTTGGCCACCTCCTCTTGTGTGTGTGTTTTTTTTTTCTTTTTTTTTTTAAATTTTTTTTTTTAAGTTTTGTTTTTAATATTTTAATTTTAATTTTCTATTTTTTTATTTTATTTTTATTAAGGCAAAGTCACGTGTCAATGTTTAAACACTGACACGTAGAGTTTCGTTAAATAATTTGATAGAAGATGGACGGAAGTACTATTTCTATCTTTATTGAAAATTGAGATACCCCATGTGATAAAACATAAAACTGAGGTGACTTTGAATAAAGACTTTAAACTACATGGGGCAAAAAGGTATATATCCTTTATATATATATATATATACACACACACACACACACACACACACACACACACATACTTAGTATATTATAAAACCTTTTTTTAAAATTTTTTATTTATATATTCTTGATATATATAATTTATTATAAAATTGGTTATTAATTACCTAATTATTAACCGTTTTTGTCAATATATCCTAATAATCGGTAATAACAATCAGCTTAATTAATTATGGTTATGTAATTAATGATTATTAACAGATATTAATAATTAATAATTGTCCCGCTTATACACCCAACTTTCTTAAACTTTGATATGACCAAATTAATCAAAATTGGTGTACCCACACATTAACCTCTGTTGGATGCTGCCCTCCGCAAAAGGAAAAAAATCTAAGACACTCCCTTGATGCGACACATGGCCCTGTACATGATTCCATATTGGATTCGGAAACGTAGTACAATGGTGGTGTTGCAATTGCTATCATTTTCTAGTTGGAGATTGATTAGGATGAAAGTTATTCCTTTAACAAACTTTATCAAATTGTTACTCAATCAGAAGAAAACATCTAATTTCCGAACACAAATTATTTGGCAAAAATGCCAAGAGATATGCTTCCACTTTTTCCTTAAAGTAAATGCAAGAATTAAGCATCTCATCCTTTCACCTCAAAAACCTTCCCCACTCCGGAAAGAATCAAGAAGCATCTCATCCTTACACCTCAAAAACCTTTCCCACTCCGGAGAGAATCAAGAATATTTTCAATTTGTAATCAGAAAATCATAAGCATATGTATATATGTTGATTTTTATTATAATAGGGCCTTTAGGCATTATTTTAACCTAAGTTTATAGATGTTCTATGACATCTTTTGCTTGCGATTTAAGAACTCAAATTTTTTTATGTTTTTAAATCTCATTTTTTTTAAAAAAAAAAGGCACTCAAAAACTGTATATTTTTCTATAATTTGCTAAATCACTAATTACAAATATATATAAATATATATGATTTTTATTATAGTAGGCCCTTTAGGCATTATCTTTACATTTATGGATGTCCCATTATATTAATTGGTGTACTTTCCCATATGATGGTAACAAAAAGAGCATATCACATAGGATAATTTTTAATTGCGTAGATCTCAACAATTTATATAGATTTTAAAAAGCACCTTAATCATTGAAAAACATAGTACAAAATTATGGTACATTTTTCTATAAAAAAAAGATATTTTGAGGTTTGTAAGTTTTGGACTGCGCTCCTAGCTGTGTTCCTTCGTGATATTGTAATCGCTGCTAACTTTTGTTTTTGGTCGTAGTAGTCACAATTTTAATGGTTTATTAAAACCCGAATTGCAGAGACCACTTAGTGAAGCCGGATCACCAATCCCTCCCCTGCGAATGAGGATCTCTTGTAATTTTTTTAAAAGTGTAGAATTTAAAATTAAGTAAATTTAAGCCGTTTTTTACATCGAACGACTTGAAAGATGTGATATATTAAAAAGGTAGAATGTTTTTGAAACAGTAAAAAAAAATCATTTCAAAAGACTTTTTCTTCACTTTTGAAGAGACGTTTCTTTTTTAGTAAAGCAAAAGACATTTTTTTAATTCAAAGCTTTTTTACGACATAAATAACAAAAACAATATGAAAATATATCAAATTCTCATTAGTAACATATCATATTTTTAATAAATAATATCTTTTTCAAGTCGTTTAACTAAAAAACGGCTTTAAATTTAAAAATCTACACTTTCAAAGAAATTGTAAGGAATTCTTATCCCTCCCCTGCTCCTCCTTCCCAATGTCAGTAATCATTATCGTCCTTCTTTTTCATTTCCTAGATCTCGTGGAAAGAAAAATTTAGAGTTTGTTTAGAGTTGTGTTAACCAACTTAAAAAGTATTTTTAATATATAAAAAGTTATGCAAAGAAAAATATGTATGTTTGGTAAAAAAACTCAAAAATTATTTTTTTCTTTAAAAATGTCAAAACCCACTTTTAAAAAAAGCTTGAAAAATAAAATTTTTCACAAAAGTTCTCTGTAAATATAAAAACTCTATTTCCTAACACAATCACATACAAACTTTTAATCAACTTTCATCTTCTACCGAAAGTTCACTCATCCCTTTCTCTCATTGTGCGCGCATGTGCATGCATGTGATGTGTCTCTTTACGTAACTGACGATCATGATCAGCAGCATGTTCATCTGCTTGCTTGAGCTTGGATAGAGTAAGCAAAGGGAAAAATGCTCCTCTTTTGTGCTCCCTTTTTTTCTCCCTTGTTACCAGACATAATTATATTTGATGTAAATTTGCTTAAGTGAGATGCTATCTATTATGAGAAATGATAAAAATCATTTTTTTAAACCATCTTTTATCCATGTCTATATAGCAAATGGGCGAATCCACCATTAAATTTGTAGGAACCATATGTGGGTTTTACTAATCCAATAATAAATTTACAAAAGAGATGATTGGGAAATAGTTTAGAGAATAAAGTGTACGTAACATCTCTCATCTGTTATATGGAAGTAATGTGGAGATAATTAAGGTATAAATTGTATTAGAGTAGAATTCTATTAAATAAGGATTAGATTTATTTAAAAATTACTTTAGACTAATATTAGATTTATAGATAGTAGTACTGTTGGAGTCAATAAGAAGTATAAACTTCATTTGTTAGTGTTAGAGTCTAGTTATCATTCTAGTTTTCTAGTTTAATTGTTATTCTTCTAGTTGTACCTCTATTTAAACCACAATCAATTAATAAAGGGTACTCAGGAAATTATTTTTGTATTTGTCAAAATGTTTAGTTCCCTCTAAGAACCTAACAAATTATCTGATTACGTATTTGAGATATTATTCACATAACAAATTAATTAGTATCAGAGCCAAATTTTTCATAGGCTATAAGAGTTAAAAGAAATGATACTATTATCCTATCCGGCGGTAAGATATTCTAACTTATTTAAAAATATCCAGCTTTATCACTAAACATTTGAAACTCTTGACTTAGCTGTTTCATCTTCCCTGATATTATGGGAAGATGATAGTGTTATGATAAGGAAAACAACAAAAAGATACAAAAGGATATATATGGAGGGAACCAAAAAAAAAAGAAGACGTTTCGGATATGTATAAGAAAAGTGCGCATATGAGGCGTTTACACTATAATATTGTGCACTACAGTACAAAATATAAGTTATGCATCTTTGAAGAGAATCACCAAAAGTTGGGAGTTCCTTTGCTTTTTTCTTTTCTTTTTTTATTTTATTTTATTCTTCTCTCTCTCTCTCTTGTTCATATTCTGTTTCACCTTCGTTATTGGGCCCATAATTAAGGTGGGAGAAGCTTAAGGGGGCTTGCTGTCAGTTCTATATAAGGTGGGGTTGGCCAGTTAACCTCTGTATCAGGAAATTGAGCAAGCTAGCTAAGACAGCTAACTCATTTTGTATATCTGTACGTTCTGCTGTTTTTCTAAGTATGGCACCTCAGGAATATCACCTTGTTAACGTTGGGTTGGAAGGCTTTGACATGATAGACGACTTCTTTGGCCGCCCTAGGAGGCCCGCCGCCGGAAAGAAATATTTTAATAAGGCGGGTCCACCAAAGCAAGAGTCTGTCATCAATAGCGAGGAGGCAGCCAAGAGATATGGTGGGATAGTGATCACGGAACGCTTCGTCGCAAAAGGCGGAAACCGTGGCTTCGGTGGGCAACAAAAGTAGCTCTTAACTTCTTGTATGCTTCGTGTAAACTACTAAACAGACTCCTCTTGTATTATACAAGTAATATGAGTAGTTTTCTACTCTGCATATATATATATGTATATATGTATATATATATATGTGTGTGTACGCGCTTGGCTCTTTTTCTGCAGCAAGCTAGCAAACATGCTTTGCTTGTAATATATAAGTACTTATCTTAATTATCTGGCTTTCCTTAATTATTATGTAAATGCTTATTGTTAGTGCACTTTTTTGGTCCTCTTTTTGTTTTTGTTTTTTTTCTTTTTCTTTCTGTGGGTCAACGATTTTAACAATCATTATATGCTTGAACTGGAGAGATAGAATACATGTTAAATAAGAAAATGATCAGAGGGTCTCCGGCCAAAGCCGAAGGCACTCCAATAATTAAGTTAACAAAATTCTTGTTCAGAGTGTGAAATAGGGCTTGGATTATTGATTCACAAGCTTATATCGGAGAGGGACCAAGAAGGGGAGAAAGTAATTGGAGGAACTCTCATGGGAGAGCTCTAGAGAAAAAAAGAGAGAGAGCTCCCAAAAAGGGGAGAGAAGAAAGGTCCCTTTGACCGATCCTTAATTACTTGCCCATTTAAAGGGTTCTGTTTTTTGGCCCATCTTGTATTTTGGTCATACACATGTAAAATTGGTGTGCCTATAAGGAATCTTTTATCTCCAACACTTACTTTGTTTATCTTCTAGCTCTCCTTCATTAAACCAAAAACCAGAGCGGCGAGTTATTTTCAGAAGAAATTAGGATTTAAGTATTTGATTGAAATTGTAAACTTACGAAAGATGGTTAATTATTAAGTCCTTGAATTTCCTGGCCCACTTAATTATTCGACTTGGACCATCAGTTGAACAACCGTACGTTAAAGTTTGATGCTGTGGTCTCCTAAAAAATCAACAACATTATGTCACGCTTACTGGTCTTATTAATTTGACTGAAAACAATAGTAAAAATAAAAAATAAATAAATAAAATAAGACAGGTAAAATATCAAACTGGCGGGGCAACAGAAAAGTTTTTTTTTGTCACAAAATGGTGGTGGTGAATTTTTTGCGAATATATAGAGAGGTTCATGGACATTAAGTAGCCCACCCCGGAGGTACACATGCAGTACGCCTAAATTTAGGGAAGCCATGCACGCACATAAAGCATCGTATCACTATTTTTAGCCAATCAAAATAACAAAAAGAAAAAACAAATAAAGGTTGTCCGTAGACTTAGACCTCCCGTACGTAAATAGATCTCTGGTAAGAATTTGTTTTTGCTTAAAATAAGGTGTTAAATAAAGAGGCACAGAAAGAGAGCTCATTCCCCATTTGATCGCCCAGCCTCCACCGGAGGCTTTTAAACTGCATGCCCAAAAAAAAATAATAATAATAATAATAATAACAAACAAAACGAAGAATTAAACCGGTGCTGGGTTTCGAGGTTTCTTCCCAATAATTATGGCCATGTCTGGAGGAGCTTGCGTACTTGCCATTCTTGTTTTGTGCCTTCATGAATTGGCCTTCTGCGAGGCCCAGGGTGTGGCGGAGACACCTGCTCATCCTCCAGGTGGTGTGCCAGCGGCTGCACCTGCTCATCCTCCAGGTGGTGTGCCGGCCGCTGCACCTGCTTATTCTCCAGGTGGTGTGTCGGCGGCTGCACCTGCTCATCCTCCAGGTGGTGTGCCGGCGGCTGCACCTGCTTATTCTCCAGGTGTTGTGCCGGCGGAGGCACCTGCTTATTCTCCAGGTGGTGTGCGGGAGGCTGCACCTGCTTATTCTCCAAGTGGTGTGCCGGCGGAGGCACCTGCTTATTCTCCAGGTGGTGTGCCGGAGGCTGCACCTGCTTATTCTCCGGGTGTTGCGGCGGCCGATGCAGTTGGTCACCCTCTGAGTATTTTGGCAGATGCAGTTGCGGATCCTCAGGGTGGGGGGGATACATTTGGTCAGGCTCTGAATGCTGTTAAAGTAGCAGGTCGAGGTCGGAATTATGACATTCCAGATCCTTCTGAGAAAATTTTTAACGTTTTACAATTTGGAGCCAAAGCTGACGGAAAGAAAGATTGCACCCAGGTGAATTATATATATGCATGTAATTAATTTTTAACGCGTTACAATTTTGATTTTCTTCTCCAAATTATCTTAATTATGTTTTATAATTTATGTTGTTGAATATGGTCGTGTTTATTATTCCATGCATGTGATCAAAACGTGTGTGGAATATGAACCAATTAAAGAGCCTTTGTTTAATTAAGTTCTTTCTTTCTAATATATAATTAATGACTTATGTTCCATTTTCAAGCAATATTATTGGAAGTATCTATAATCCCCTTAACTTTAAGACCCACCTTTCGCCCATTTCCTTTCAAAACAAAACTTTAAGACCCACCTGGACAGGACAGGTATTCCATTCTCATATAAATTATTGCTTATGGGCATTTTTAGGACCCACCTGGCCGGACTAGCTAGCTTTTCTTATGAAATACCGGCATACAGAGTTCCCAAGAGAATTTTCTCATCAAGCCCACTAAAGAATCTTATACCCAACGCCTAAAGTGAGATTAAAAGACTCGACATATAAAATATTTATTTAAAAATTAGAGGTGAATGAAAAAAAGTAGGATTTGAACTCAGTATCTCAATTTTGATAACATGTTAAATAATTATTTTTAAAAAAAATTTAAGTTAATAAAAAATAATAAATTTAATCATTTAATTTATATTTTAATACATATCATAAACGTTATAGCAAACTTGGACAGCGACACTTATAGATATTAGGCATACTCTAATTAAATGATGCATGTGTGTCTTCCATCCCATATTCATAAAAGGTCAAAGAGTCTCAGACACCGAAGTCAGGACCAAAAGGATAAGAGTTTTAGTTATAGGGAAACATATAAATATATGTATACGGTGGTAATGAACAGAATTCTAATGGGATAAACAGCAAAATTAATTTTATATGAAGTTATCGATATTTGGTTTCAAAATTCATCGATCTAAATTCTTTTTTTTTTTTTTCCTCAACATCATATCATTCACAAAAGTTGACTAAATTATGGGTTTGATAATTTATCCTTTGCAGCCTTTCATCAGAGCATGGCGTGCCGCATGCGACTTCAATGGAAAATCAAGGCTTGTCATTCCCGGAGGGACTTTCATACTATCTCAGGTTGTGTTTGGAGGGCCATGCAGCGGCCCAGCTCCCAAAATTGTTCAAGTTATAGGGAACCTTAAAGCAACAACCGATATCAGTGAATATTCTTCCCCTGAATGGATCTTGTTCGAATCCATAACTGGCTTGGTAATTACAGGAAAAGGCACTTTTGATGGCCGAGGTGATGCCGTTTGGGAATACAATGACTGTAAGAATAACCAAAATTGCGTTCAACTCCCATCTGTAAGCTTTCCCCTGCATATATTATATATATCACGATCAGTCTTTTTAGCAATATTTCCCTTGTATATATATATATATGAATAATATGATGAAATTTACATGTGTGTGTATTGATTTGGAGCAGAACATAAAGCTGAGGAAGATTACAAATGGAATTGTACGAGGCCTCACTTCCCTTAATAGCAAAGGAAAACACTTGTTCATCACTGAGTGCGAGAAGATCAGAGTAAACAGGCTTCATATAACTGCCCCCAAAGATAGCCCCAACACTGATGGCATCCATATTAGCAATTCCAATGATGTGAGAATAGTTAGAACTGCCATTGCCACGGGTGATGATTGTATCGCTATTCTCTCCGGAACCACCAACCTTCTCATCAACAAATTAACCTGTGGCCCTGGACATGGCATTAGGTAAGTCCCTTGTCTTCGAACACTACTTTTTGCTAACATCTAATTGTAGTTTTAAAGTGTTCGAATATTAATTAAATAATGAGATAATTTTACTTAATTTTTTGAACTTTTAATTTCTTTTAACTTGTTTTATTCGTTAGAATTTTCTGTTAAATTTTAACAGAGGGATGCCAAAATTTTCAAAATACACCTCATTTTTTTAGGAAAAAAAAATTAAAAAAAAAATGTAAAGATTTAAGTGTTTGTCAGGATTTAACAGAATTTACAAAAATACCAATGCCTGGATTTTTGAAAAAAAAAAAATATAATATTTTTTTTAAAACAAAAAAAGGGGTTATTTTAAAAATTTTGAAAAAATTTAACGAAAAACCCTAACAAATAGAAAATTGAAAGTTTAATAAGCTAAATTCAAATTTATTAAACTTTAAAGCGTCATTTCAAAATGTGTGGAAGTTCAGGGTCGAGGGTTTTCTGAAGTTTTCCCTTAATTAAATAATGGGGTAACTAACTTCAATTAAATATCCCGAACTTTCATTACTTTTACAGTTACTTACACAAAGTTCAAAAACTCCCAATATAGTGTAACAAACTTTCAATTGTTTACAATATGACCCATCCAGATAGGGTTTTGAGTTAAATGAGACGGTCAAAGGGTAAAATGACTTTTATAATCTTGTAAAATTTATAAAATTATAAAATTAGCTTAATTAAATAATTATTTTTTAAAAAACAAATAGGGAAATTTTGGAAATTTCCAAGGGTTTCGATTAAGATTTAATGAAAAATCCTAACGGATTGGTGACATTGTAAACTTTTTTAAGTTTGATACATTAAATTAAGAGTATTTTTTGAACTTTAGAAAGGTAATTGCAACATCGATAAGAATTCAATGGGTTGAGTGAAGTTTTCCTTTAAATAATTAAATTTTTCATTTTGTATTAATTTACTCCTGAAAGTGAATGATTGAACTTAATTATCAGGCACATAACTAAAAGTTTTGCCTTTCAATGTATATATTAATTAATGCGCATGACAGTGTGGGAAGCCTTGGCAAGTACGAGAATGAGGAGGATGTGAGTGGCATCACTGTGAGAGATTGCACCTTCATAGGCACAGAGAATGGGATTAGAATCAAAACATGGCCGGGATCGCCGCCTAGTGCAGCGTCGGGCATGACTTTCCAGAACCTTATCATGAACGATGTTAAGTTTCCCATCATCATAGACCAAGATTACTGCTCAGCAGCCAGTTGTTCAAAGAAAGGGGTAAATATTTGCGTTTAGTTGCGTTTCACTATATATTTCTAACTTTGACGACGGTAATTAAGTAACTAATTTCTGCTTTGTGCAGGCATCGCGTGTAAAAATCAGCAACGTTCATTACATTAACATTAGGGGAACCTCAACGACAGCAGTCCCAGTAAAGCTGATATGCAGCGCGCAGTTCCCTTGCCAAGATGTTCAGTTAGTTGACATCGATCTCAAGTACAAGGGGTTGGCTGCCACCTCTACATGCGACAATGCAAAAGTTCATTATAGTGGCAAACAAAACCCACCACCTTGCAACTAACTAGCTGCCTCCACTTTCAAATATTTACACCCTGACCGGCCCCTTTTACTGTTTAATTAAGCATCACTTGCATCAATTATTTTGTAATTGATGCAAAATAATTACAAAAGGTTCTTATTTTGTAGCGTGATTATGAAGGGAATTAATCAGCTTGTTATACCTCATAAAGTACCCTTAAAGTTTGAGCAGTGTGAATCATTAATCTCCATGATTTCTTTTGTTTTTTACTTGTCTAATAGAAACTGTGTTAACTCATGACTTGTTATCTTAAAAAATAGAGATTAATGAATTTTAACCACTTATAATTAATGTTCTAACCCTCATCCTAGATCTATAAGTGGACCCAATTAACATGTGAAATATTTTTATTGAAATGAAATACAAACTATAGCACCAAGTTTGTACTCATGACCCTATGATACCATGATAATTCACATCTTATTTTAAAGGTTTAAGCTAATAAAAAAGATAGAAACATGTATTATAATAATTTACAATCAATATTCTAATAGATTGCACCTCCAAAAGTTTGACCGAATAAACTTCAAATTCTCGTACCCAAAAAGATAAACGACAAAAATAAAAAATAAAAAAAAAAAACGATGATGGTAACATGCATCACTACAAATAAATAAATAAATAAATCGAGCTTTCTCCACGCTTTTTTAACATTGCTTTAGGGCTCTAAAGTGATGTTAAACTTTTATCACGTTTTTTTAACATCCTTTTAAAAAGGATGTAAAAGTTGGAGTTGCAAAAAAAGTTTTACCACGCTTTGGATAAAAGCATGGTAAAATTTTTACCACGCTTTAAGACACGCGAGGTAAAACTTTTACCACGCTTTGGACAAAAAGCGTGGCAAAAAATTGACATGTATATTTTTATGCAGCAGATGTACATCTGTTGCATAAAAATATACACCTCATTGACCAAAACATTAAAAACACAACCTGATTCAACAAAATATTAAAACACAACCACAGAATACCTCTCAATAAAAAAAATTACAATATCGTATAAAGTTCACAAACAACATAGAATGTAAAAATACATCCAAAAAATTCCTGCTCAATTCGATACTAGCTGGCTTGTATCCCACGACCGCCAAGTAGCATCTCTTCCTGTACATAAGATGAAAACAATTAAAACATGTAATCAATAAATGTCCCCCCAAAAGCAACAACTAAGAATGAAAAACAATATCATCACATGTACAAAAGGGAAGTTGAAAAATTTCTAATAGACTATATAGCTTTAACAATCACAATCACCAAATGAAATCTTCTACTCTTCAAATTTATTTTTCCTTCTATAATCATGCATACCATGGTTAGTTTCCCCATTTATGTCACATTAATTTATTAATCGCTAACTATATATGTTGATATTTACCTTTGCTTCAGAATGTTCATGATGTATGATCGTTCGCAGCTACATAACATATAGGAACTCCATATGAAACATGCACAAAACAATGTCAAGAAACTATATATATAAAAAAGTGGTATCGAAAGTGTAAGAACAAAGTTTNACATTAATTTATTAATCGCTAACTATATATGTTGATATTTACCTTTGCTTCAGAATGTTCATGATGTATGATCGTTCGCAGCTACATAACATATAGGAACACCATATGAAACATGCACAAAACAATGTCAAGAAACTATATATATAAAAAAGTGGTATCGAAAGTGTAAGAACAAAGTTTATTATACACGTGCATGGCTATGGAGGCTTAAAACATTTAAAAAAAAAACAATCACCTGGCTGACCACCCATGGCCCCTTGATTTGCCATTAAACTTTCGATAAGTTTTTGCATTCTAGTCAATCGCGTTTCTTGCTCCGCAATCCAAGCATCTTGTGCTGCAACATGAGCATTGTTTTTTTCCACCATGGCTTGTTGTGCCGCCTCTTGTGTTGCAAGCCGTGTTCTCAAAACACTGACCTCATCTTAACTAGCCAGTGTCGCCGAGGAACGGCTTGTAGACCACGTCAGTAGAATCCCCGTCCCGACACCGAGGACACGGCCAGAGTATTCAGGAATCCCCATGGCTTGAGCATAAGGGTCGTCATTAGACCATGCTATAGTCCTCGACGTAAACACCTCGCTCGACATGGGGGTGGAAGACGTCACAGCCCGCATCGTATCCTACAATATATTAAAATTACTTTATGATATTATTGCCTCATTAAAGAATAAAAAAACAATATTAACAACATAAAAGAGCTAAAGAGAGGTAGGTCAGCAATATATATAGAATCTAAGCCCTCTTGTTCAAAGAAAACCTTGCTGATTTGGTATACCATTTACAAACATGCCTATAAATATATTCATCAAAACATAACATTTCCTAGCTCTATATCAAAAGCTTCAAGAAGACAGACCTAGCCTACTCCACGAATCTACAATACATGAGACACTAACACACAAAGAAAAGAAATTCCTGCAAAGTCTACTGCTTTTCCAGCCTAAAAAGGCTGTAAAGGATTTCCATATAAATTACAATGAGACCCAGAAATAGAGATTTCTTCAAAATCTAGAAAAATAAAATTGAAAGAAATAGAGATTTACCACGCTTAAAAAAAAAAAAAAGAAGCGTGGTAAAAAAAAAAAAAATTCACGCTTTTATAAAAAACGATGTTAAACCATAGGTTAGGTTTAACATCGCTTTCGTAAAGCATAGTGTAAAAATAAAAAAGAAAGCGTGGGTAATACCCGATTTTTTTTGTAGTGATGCATCGATTTTTCAACTTATAGAATCTTCTAGAATTTACTCTAGGGTTTTCATAATAATTTAGTTGAAATTGTTTTTACCAATTTAAAGATAATTTCCATATTTATAAGTTTCATTAATATTTTTGAATTCCCGTGTGTGTTAAATTATTAATTTAAAAATAATTACCATTTAAATATGAGGGGGCGTTACACCAACGGTGGAGTTGAAAAGGTAGTGTCACCAAGAAATCGTATGATAAAGGGAGAGCAATTTGTCAAAGAAATCAGAAAGGCAAACGGATAGTATCTTTTTAGACATGTTCTCTCTACAACTAGGAGCCGCCCAGACATGTAATGAGGAAACTGACAGTCAGCTTGTGGGTCTTCTAGATTCATAGATTTTTTTCTTGAGCCACAGGGACTTCCCCCAGCACGAAAACAAGACCACATAATTCTTTTAGTGCCCAGCAGTGCACTAGTAAATGTTCGGCCTTACATGTATCCTCATTACCCATTAAAAAAAAAAAAAGTGGGGATCAAAAGGCTAATTGCATGATTACTAAAAAGTGAAGTAATTCAACCCAGCTCCAGTCCCTATCCGTCACCTGTTCTCTTGGTAAAAAGGCATGATCGGTGATGGAGACTTTGTGTAGATTATCGAGCCTTTAACCATATTACCATTAAATACAAATTTTCAATTCTCGTCGTTGATGAATTATTGGATGAACTACACGGTTCTTAATATTTTTCAAAGTTGGATTTTCGCTCCGAATATCATTGAGTACGCATGCAAGAGGTGGATGTTGAAAAGACCGCATTTAGAACTCTATTAAAATATGTGCGGAAATAATAAAATATGTGAAATAACAACGGAAGTAAGAAAGAGAAAAAAAAACACAACGAATTATGGGTAGTTCGATATTAAATACTTACGTCTATCACTTTGAAAAGCCCTTAGGGCTACATTATGCTCATTCATTTTTTTTTTTTATTGTCTATAATACAAATGTCTCTATTTATAGGATATAGGGTAAATATAAATATAATAATCAAATCTTATATTTTCTGTAGATTTTCACTCACCATGGCCATTTTGAGTTCCTTGTCATGCTATTCGGGCTAACTAATGCCCCCTCTACATTCCAATCGTTTATGAAAGAAATTTTTCAAAAATTTATCCGTAAGTTTATTAATTTGGTATTCTTTAAGAATATTTTAATATCTAGTACATCATAGGGCCGGGGAGCTTATATCTCATTTAGTTACTGTCTTTGAGATTTTACGGGCTAATCAGTTATTTGTTTGGTGAGATAAATATAGATTTAGGTAGTTAAAGGTGAATTATTTGGGCCGCGTTATTGGCCGAATGGGAATAGCAGTAAACTCCCATAAAATAGCGATGATGATAGAATGGCCCAAGCCTAAGTCCCTCAAAGCTTTACAAGGATTTCTTGAGCTTAGTGGATACTACCGTAAATTATTTACAATTACGGATCCATAGCCCGCTCCTTGACTCAAGTCTTAAAAAAGGATGGCTTCATATGGACTGACGAAGTGGAACATGCATTTACTACTCTTAAGAAGGTGATTACGAGGCCCCGGTGTTGGCATTACTGGATTTTTCCCAACCTTTTACTATTGAATGTGATGCATCCGGTTCGAGTATTGGCACAATCTTGATCCAATTCAATAAACCCATCACCTATTTTAGTCAAACTCTTGAAGAGTAAGAATCTATAACTGCCAACTTATGAAAAAAAAAAAATGCTTGCTTTGGTTGTTGTTGTGTAGAAATAGTATCCTTATTTAATGGGGCATAAATTCATTGTCAAAACGGACTACCATAGCTTGAAGTATTTGTGCACCCAAACAATTGCTACAAAGGCTCAACAAAAGTGACTTCTTAAACTCATAGGATATGACTTTACCATTGAGTATAAAAAAGTATAGAAGTTCACAATTAATATTGTTGTTAACTTCCAGCCTTACCATAACACGGTACATGCTTATATATTTATAGAGGTATTGGTTATAATGAAGATCTCTGATGATTGTACAATTGAATAAATTCAGCAAAGGGACATGTGCTAACAAACTTGACTACATCTTTAACTCTAACTAACTTTGATTGTATCTTTAGTTGTTGAGTCATTGGATTTCACACTTGACTGTATCTCTAGAATATTGCTAACACACCCCCTCAAGCTTGACGGTAAAGCAATGATGTTGAGCTTGCTTCGTAGAAAGGCAAAGCGTGCAGATGAGAGGGGCTTGATGAAAATATCAGCAAGTTGATCACGACTACACAGGAACCAAATATCAAGGGATTTCGAGGCAACCATATCACGAACAAAGTGGAAGTCGATTTTCACATGCTTTGTGCGAGCATGAAACACAGGATTTGATGAGAGATAGGTAGCCCCAATGTTATCGCACCATAGAACCGGTGGCTGGCCAATGGGAATCCCAAGTTCTTGAAGAAGAGATTTGAGCCATGTGACTTCCATTGTAGCATTGGCAAGAGCTTTATATTCAGCCTCTGTGCTGGAATGAGGCGCAGTAGCTTGTTTGCAACAACTCCATGAGATTAGGTTTTGACTAAGAAAAATGCAATAGCTTTCAGTTGATCTTTTATCATCACGATTGCCAGCCCAATCCGCATCAGTGAAGGCTTGGAGTACTGTCAAAAAGGATTTCTGAATTTGCAGTCCAAAGTGTATTGTCTATTTTAAGTAATGCAGTAGACGTTTTACAGATTGCCAATGAAGAACACTCGGTTTTTACATAAACTGAGAAAGCTTGTTGACTGTGAAGCTGATATCCGGCCGTGTAATACATAAATACTGGAGAGCACCTACAATGCTTATAAAGTTGGATCTTCAAAAGATGCACCATCATAAGTAGACAAATTAGTTGTTGTTGGCATTGGTGAGTTCACTGGTTTGGCAACAACCATGTTGGTGCGTCACAATATGTCCAACATGTATTGCTGTTGGGACAACAAAAATCCTCCAAGAGTGCTAATTACCAAAATTTTGAGAAAAAAATGTCAAAGGACCCAAATCTTTAATGGAAAAATCAACATGGAGGAGCAATAATAATTTGTCAATAGCATAATTCTTGGAGCATGTGATGATGATATCATCCACATAGATTAAAATGAACATCGTGAACTTTGCAGATTTGAATATAAACAAGGAAGTATCTAATCTTGAGCTATAAAATCCTAGCTCAAGCAATCGGTTGCTCGATTTTGAAAACCAAGCTCTTGGGGCTTGCTTGAGCCCATAGAGAGCTTATTTAGCTTGCAAATGTATTGGGGATATTGTGGATGTGAGAATCCAGGAGGCTAAGACATGAATACTTCCTCTATTAAAGTGTCGTGCAAGAATGCATTATTAACATCAATTTGATGTATAACCCAACCAGCAGAGATGGCAAGAGATAGAACAATTCTTACCATTGTTGGTTTGATTACCAGACTATAGGTTTCACTGTAATCCACTCTCGATTGCTAATGGAACCCCTTCGCAACCAATCATGCTTTGTAACAATCAATTTCACCATTAGCCTTCCGTTTGATTCGAAACACCCATTTGCATCCAATGATATTTTGAGCTGTAGAGGATGGAACAAGTTGCCAAGTTTGATTATTAAGAAGTGCATCAAACTCGGCATTCATTGCTTGATGCCATTGGAGATGCTTGATTGCAGTAGTATAACATGTGAGCACAATTTCATCTATATTGGTGGTACTGAGTGAGGCATGTAGAACCGGGTATTTTAAATTTCCATCAGGTAAAAGCTTTGGTTTGGAGATTTGATGCTTGGACCGTATGGTCATTGTATGGGTTTTAGGAGGCACAGATGGTGCTGGAGGGTCGGTAGGTGCCGTTATTGATGATGGAAAAGGGTGTGGATAGGAGGTATTTGCAGCAATAATTGAAGGAGATGGGTTTAGTGGAAAGGCATGCGAAAAAGGTGGAGGTTGACTTACGTTTGGCTGCTGGGCAGAAGGAGATTGAGTTTCGGATTGCTAAGTTTCTTGTTGTTGAATCTGGGTAGTCACGTGCTAGAATTGGTCTCTGAGCCGTGTAGTAGTTGAGAGGAGAGGAATGAGGGGATAAGGTTGAAAGATGAGTGGAGTGTGTTGCTTGGGGGATAAGGACAAATCAGATATAGTAGAAAATGGGAAGATTGACTCCTGAAAAATAACATCACGTGAATAGTATACACGTTGAGTAGGTATATGAAGACACTTGTACCCTTTGTGACGTGTACTATATCCCATAAATACACATTGAAGAGACCTTAGTTGCAATTTGTTAAAGTTGTAAGGCTGAAGATGAGGCTAACAAGCACTGCCAAAGACTTTGAGAAATTTGTAATTAGGAGGTGTATGTAATAGAGTTTCAAATGGGGACTTATGATTAAGAGATGGGGCAGGCAACTGATTTATTAAGTAACAAGCTGTGACAAATGCATCATCCCAGTATTTACGGGGCATTTGGGCATGTGAGAATAATGCAAGGCCAGTTTCTACTATATGACGGTGTTTATGTTCAATTGCACCATTTTGCTGGTGAATGTGTGGGCAGGAAAGATGATGAGAGATGCCTTTGTTTTGAAGAATTTTTTAAAGTGAGCAATATTCACTACCCCAATCGGATTGCACACACTTTATTTTATGAGAAAAGGTTTTTTCAACATACGCTTGAAATTGATTAAAGATAGTACATACATCACTTTTTCATGAAATGAGAATAAGCTATGAGTACCTACTAAAATCATCTAAAAATAAAACATAGTATCTAAAACCATCAGATGAACATATAGGAGATGGACCCCACACGTCTATGTAGACAAATGCTAGTGGAACACTGCTATGTGTATGGGAAGAGGAAAATGGCAGTTGGTGGCTTTTGGAGCTAAGACATGCCAAGCATCCAGAAGTATTATTATCATGGAGAAAATGAAGTTGTAATTAAGATAGAAGACTACGCACAATTCAGAAGGCTGGATGACCCAATCTTAAGTGCCAGTTGGAGACTGTGACTTTTTTACCAACCATAGTGGAAGCTGACGCTAATTTATTGGAAGCATGTAAAGATGGAATGGACTAGAAACCGTGATTACTCAACCCGTGTCGAAGAATTCTCCCCAAAGCTCGATCCTTCACACAAAAATGAAATGGATGAAACTCAAAGTAAGTATCAGTTGATTTTGTAAATTGATGGACTGAAAGTAAATTCTTTTTAATATGTGGGACATAGAGAACATCATGCAAATGAAAATTAAAATCAGATGTTGAAAAATTTGCATTTCCAATATGTTTAATGGACAACCTAGTATCATTACCAACACGAATCTAACTTGAGCCACTGTATTCTACAGCTGTGAGGTTGAGATTGGCTAAGTTTGATGTAACATGATGAGAAGCTCCAAAGTCTGGGTACCAGTTTGCATCTGCTGGGGCTTGAGGCGATGCCATATAGGCTTGCATGGTTGGGGATGATTCATGCCGGTAGCTATTATCAAATCTATGATAACAATCAAATGCTACATGACTAGGTTTTTGGCACACCTGGCACACGGATCTGGAAGAGGAGGATGAGAAAGGCCTCCCACGCCCTTGCCTCTTTGTTGTTGAGAGTAGGCAGCAAATCCTTGAGTGTAATGATTGTAATTTCCATGAGCATTGTTTGAGTGAAAAGGACGAGCATTGCATCCACCTCTAGTAGTGAAATTTGCACCAGCATCAGAAATATTTAGAGAGGATATCTGCTGAAGAATCTGTTGCTCATGTGCCAATAGATGACCATAGATTTCATCTATAGATAATGGTTCCACTCGTGTGGTGATTGAGGTAACAAATGAATCACAGTCTGTGCCAAGGCCTGAAAGAAGTAACGAGACTGTTTCAAAGTCATTGAGTAGCTGATTTACACCCGCAAGAGTTTCCGTGAGACCAGAAATTTTTTGAAAATAATCTGCAGATAAAGTGGCAAGTTGATAATAAACATGCATTGTTCTTACTTGAGACTAGGAAGAGAACAATCCCTCTAGTGTCAACCAAGCATCACGGGATGTTGAACATTTAACAACGTGGGACATAATTGATTCTGTCAAGGCTGAATTCATTGCACCAAGGATCAACTGATCCTGCATTTGCCATAACTTATAGTCTGGATTGGAGCAATAACAGCATCACCTTTTGTTTAGGTGGTGAATGGTGATGTTTGAGGATGGACATGGTAGTCAGGTAGTGTGCCATCAATAAAGCCATAAAGAGAGTGACCCTTAAGGATAGGGACTACCGTGGATTTTCATAGGCAGAAATTGTCTCTTGTAAGTTTATGAGTCAAAAGTTGTGAATAGCAATAGCACCAGTAGCATTGGTGGGAATGATATTTAGCGAGGTGTTTGTGTTGGTGGAAGAATCATATGGTGATTGTTGGGCCATTGGAAGAGGATCGAGTAGTAAAAAAATGAGACGTTTAGTCAGTTAGCTCTTTATACCATATTAAAGTTCACAATTAATTTTGTTGTTAACTTCTAGCCTTACCATAACACAGTACATGCTTATGTATTTATAGAGGTATTGGTTACAATGAAGATCTCTAATGATTGTACAGTTGAATAAATTCAACAAAGAGATGTGCTAACAAACTTGACCGGATCTTTAACTCTAACTAACTTTGACTGTATCTTTAGTTGTTGAGTCATCGGATTTCACACTTGACTGTATCTCTAAAATATTGCTAACAAAAAGTGAGTGAGAACTTAGCTGTTGACGCCTTCTCATGAAGGATCGAAGGAGAGATGTTAGCTATTTCCTTGCCGTCACTACAGTGGATTGATTCCATCAAGGAAGAAATCATGCTGAACTACAAAATTTACTACATAACATCAAAACCGATGAAGCTCTCGGCTCGTGAAAACTTCACAAACGGACTCATTCTCTTTACAGACCATATATACCTCAAAGCTCGAGTCCAACTTGGTCCTTGCTCCTGCCATCATCAAAGAGTCTCACAATAGCACCAAGGAAGGATCCCACAAAGGCTCACGGTGGCTAAAAACAATGTTCTACTATAAGGGAATGAAAATCCAGTTGAAGGAATTCATCAAAAAGTGCGACATGTATCAATGCAATAAGCTAGCCATTCTAAACCAACAAGGCTTCTTCAACCTTGGCTCATTCCATTGCAGATTTGGGAAGCCATTTTAATGGATTTCATTAATGGCCTACCTTTCTAATTCATAAGGCAATTCTACTATTTTTGTGGTGATAGATCACTTTTCTAAATATGGGCATTTCACAGCGATAAAACATTCATGAACCCCCCCCCCAAACAAATTGGTCAAGTCATTTTTGCTAATATTTTTCGTTTGCATGGTATGTTCACTTCTATTGCTTGTGACAAGAACTCGGCTTTTACTAATGCTTTATGGTAAGAATTATTCAACTTTAGTTATTCTTACCATTCTCAAATAGATGGCCAAACTGAGGTGGTGAACCGCACACTTGAAATTTATTTGCAGTGTTTTACTGGTGACAATCCGAAATATTGGGTCAAATGGCTACTTTGGGTCAAATTCTACTATAATACTAGTTTCCATTCCGCTACAAAGTCGATCCCCTTCGAAGTGGTGTATGGACATCTTCCTTTATCCTTGTTGTCCTATGTTCTAGGTACCACAAGAGTGGCCGCAGTTGACAAGGCTCTCCAAGACAGGGATGCGGTGCTGAAAGTGGTGCGTGCTTAATTGCTTCAAACCCAAAACCGTATGAAGCAAGTCTATGACAAGGTCCATCAAGATAAGCATTTTCAACCAAGTGAATTGGTCTATTTTCGCCTACAACAATATCATCAACACTTTGAGGCTCGTCGAATTCATCCAAAATTTGCCCCTCGTTTCTTTGGTCTTTTCTAAATTTTGGATAAAATTAGTGTCATTGCCTACTGGTTAGAGTTACCTAAGGAAGCCAAAATTCATAATGTTTTCCACATTTTACTGTTGAAGAAATGGGTTGATTTAGGTTCTCTTGTCTTGCCTATTTTACCAGATCTTGGTGAGGAAGTCAAACCCTTACTTCCTAAGGCATTCTGAATAGACATGTACATCATGGGCAATTTGAGTCACAACAAGAAATCACTCATCGTTTTTCAAACTTTGCCTTTGAAGACAAGGAAAAAACAAATGGGGGTGGAGTCTTACGTGTGTAGAAGCAATGGATGAGAACTCTTGAAAAGTCATCTTGGCCAAAAACTAGGCCGCCATGAGTGGGGGTTTGTTGAAGTAGACCACATGAAGATTTGCTCTGAAAAACACAAACTACCACAATGATCGATTTTCGAAGTCGCAATGGGAGGACGAGAACTACAACCGGCAAAAATGGCTGCTTGAGTTGAGCCTCACTATGACAACCAGCATCTACAACAAGATCTATAACTTTCCATAGCACAAAAGAGAAATCCTACTGTAGAGAAACACTACTAAAGCTCCGAGGAAGATAACGAGCCAACACATGGCACCAATTGAAGCGGAAGTGGTGGCGGCGCGTGGGGCCCACACACACCTTTTTCTGATTGCTTGATGAATAAACATATCGAAGAATTATTATAACAAACGACTGCTTGTATTTGGGAGGCCTAGGGTACCTTGAATCACCATACCGTGTTATTTCTCATCTACTACGTCCATCATAGGTAAATTTAGGAAGACAGATCTTGCTTCATTACTCGTCCAACGTCTAAAAAATCATTCTCAAACACAAGCTCATAACATATCAATGAGAGACCCAAGGGGCACCGGAGGGAGCCGTGGCCCCTTCCCACAAAAAAAAAAAGAAAAGAAAAGAAAAAAGATGGTTAAAAAAATTATTTTAGCCTTTAAATTTGTTAAAAACAATATTTTAAGTATTTATATTTTTACTTTGACCCTTCAAAAAAATTTCAATACAATTCAATCTTCTAAAGTTAAATTATTAGTTCTGTCCTTGGCAGCTATGTTATCCCTTGCAAGAACATACTGCTTGTTGACATCAATCTAAGATGCACAATACTAGATAGTCCTTAAACAGGTAGCTTTAGTATGCAAGGTGTTCGTCAAGGTAGAGAAGTTCTTAATTCACACTTCTAAGTAGAATCCCAATAGGAGATTGCAATTGACTGGCTTATATTCTTTGGTTGTGGTTTTAGGCACATTCCTCTCTAGTATTTTTTACTGTTGTTTCTCGAATTTGGATCCCATATAATTTTCTGTCTAAAAGGATGAGCTGAAAAAATTGTAGGAGGATTAGAGAGGGGGCTCTGTCCGAGTTGGACTCCCCTCTCCCCTCTCACATATCCTTGCTCCAAAAAAAAAGGGGAATCTCGGTCGTCATACGTCACTTTAAAGTACTTAATTTTGATTTATGCGTAATGATTCCCATAATATTTTATGGCCATTGGATTGTGGCATTGAATTCCAACCTAGCAATTGTGCGTGACTGAAATGTATTTTTATTATCCATTGTGACATCCCAAGAGTGACAAGGAAACTTATTTTTTTTTCTTTTCTTTTTTTGTCTACCAAATGGTTGGCTCGTGTAAATTAAGAATTGAATTCCAATCAAATCTTGGATGCCAAATTTGCTCATAACCAAAATGTAAACCAAACCCCCCCCCCCCCCTCTCTCCTCTTCGTTTGGGTTCCTTTGAAGATAATTTTTTTTTTTTTTTAAGTTGGTTCCTTTGAAGATAATTAATAATGCAATTTATAACAAATATAAGGCCTGTTTGGGATTGCGGTTTCAATAAGTGCGATTTTAAAAAGTAACAATTTCAAAACGCTATTATTAAAACACATTTTTTAAAATCGCACTTGACGTTGGTAAACTTTGTTAAAAAGTGATTTTCTGTCAATTGAGTGTTTTGGATAATATTAATATAAAAGTGCGGTTTCATGGACAAATTACTAATAAGGACATTTGTTTATAACAGTAAATAACTAACATTGTTTATTTCAAGACTTTACTAATTTCTTCTTGCGAACACTGACATCTAAAAACAAGTTGAATAATTTATTGAATAAAAAAAATTTAACATCAAATGGAAAATAGAAGAACAAACATTAAATTAAACCAATAATGTTAATCAAATTAACTTTTACATAATTCACCAATAACTTAATTAGTAATGGATAAATCATTAAAAAATTAAA
>FXXK01000328.1:36365-54848 GCA_900184695.1 Betula pendula
TAAATAAAGATTAAAGTGCATTAAAAATTAACCTAAAACATAAATAATACAATATTGTTTACAGCCCACAAATAGACCGAGCTATGTTGTCACGAACCACTTTCATCTCCTCATCATGTATATTGGCGATGTTTTCTTGACTGCTACTCCCTGCTTCATCATCATTGTCTTCTCGATTATCAGAATTATCTTTATCCCACTTAAACCCCTTATCCTTCCTATCATGTATTCTAATAAAATTATGAAGGACCGCAGTAGCAACTACAACGAGCATTTGATCTTTAATAGCATAAGATGGCATTTGCCTTAAAATATGCCACCTATTTTTCCATACACCAAAAGTTCGCTCGATCACACTTCTAAGTGATGAGTGAACATAGTTAAACCTATCTTCTATCCCATTTCCACGACCAGCTCGTCGAAAATCTGGAAGGTGATATTTCTCACCCTTGTAAGGTGTCAAATATCCTTTCATTAAGGGATATCCAGCATCAACCAAATAATATTTTCCTACATATGATAGTAATAACCATCTATAAGATATATAAAACAATATGAATTCATAATCAATAATTATTAAAAATATTGTACCTGGTGGTGGTTTTGGAAAGTTNGGCAGATGGTTTACGAATAGCATCTAAAAAGATACGTGTATCATGTGCTGCACCTTCCCATCCTGCTAAAACAAAAGTGAAGAGTAGATCAAAATTGCATGCTGCCATCACATTTTGAGTTAGTGTTCCTTTTCTTCCAATGTATGGAATTTTCTTATCCTCTCTGACAACAGCTGGTACATGTGTTCCATTAATGGCACCAATGCAATCCTAAAACACAAATTTAGTTATATTTATATACTTATAAAATTACTTTAACAAAAGATTAGCACAAATTGAGCAATATTAATAAATAAGTAAAATAAGTACCTTAAAATGTGGCCAATACAATGGACGGTCTCGTATTTTTTTTGGAACTTCACTGAATGTAGGGTCAGAAGGTTTGATAAGATCCATTGCCATCAGGTTAAGTGCTTTAAGAACTTTATGAAATTGTCTGTGTATTGTCTCACCAGAATGTTGAAATCTTTCTTGAACCATTCTATTACATGATCCTTGTGCAAGTGTCATCAAACATATACCAACTGACTCTTCTAGTCTAATATGCCTTGTGTGTTGAAGTCCATATGTATATTGTAAAACATTACATAATTGAAAGAAAACACGTGGTTTCATTCTAAACATATCATGACATTTTGTCTCATTACCAGACAATGTATGTATCATCCACTTAAACCCAGTTTCGTTAGAATTTCTACAAGGTTGTTTATTAATGCGTTTAATGGCATACGATACTACTGCACAACATCCAGCAGAAACAAGCTGATAAAATTCATCATCACTACCATCATCATTCTCGTCCTTATCATAATTATGATCATCATTACCATAATTCATTTGATCATCACAATCCATGTATATGATACCTAAAAAATAATAACAATTAATAAGATAGAGCACAACAAACTCAACGTTTTGAATAATTTGTTCAACAATCACAATCTCCAAAATCATAATTGTTCAAATATAAAATAACATAAGCTGTCATCAAATGGATAAAATAAAATTACATAGTCCGAAAATTTTGGTTGAAAAAATAAAACACATAGTTCAAACATCTTAAACAAGTGCCTTATTGCAAACTTCTCAACTTGCTAATCAAATAGAGAAGTGATGTCCTCCCAACAATGTTGCTTCATCTTTTAAAAACATACGCTGCAAGTGTTGGTTTTCCCATCGCAACAAACATATCTACTCTTTATTTATTCTGGAAAATACGAGCTGCCATTATGTAAAGATTAGAACCCTCCTCAACACCATCCAAGGTGCACAAGGCGGTTCCATATACATCTCGAACACTAGTTTTGTACTTTTTAAATTCTACAGCCAGCACTTTTTTACGACTGTAGCTCGTGTACTAGCTTGACACTGTTCCTCCTTTTTCCTTTACTTTGCATGAAGGTACCTACTCGCTTATTTCTTTTTTCCTGGACTGGCCTGTGTAGGATTAGGAGACTGTGTAGAATTAGTTGATGTGTGGATTAGTATCTAATATCATCATGACCGTATGTGGACCCGACTCACAGATGAGTCACATGACACTTCTACATGAGTCTCAAAATTATAGGAAAAAACACCTGAAGAGGGGGTCCATGAAATTTTCCAGTGGCCGCAGTATCTCTAAACATTATGTCTAATAATAATGAAGGTTCTCTAAACCCTTTTTCTATTTTTTAAGCCTCAGGAATCTCCTACATAATTAAAATGCTTATATTAATAGCTTTAATATGTAATTTCTTTATTTTATTTTTTTTTTTTTAAAAAAAAGGCATTTAATTTATTATGATAAACACACCTTTAACTTTCTTTCCCACCACTCAACTGTTGCGTCTATTGTTCCTTTGGTTGCGTCCCATCCCAATCCAATGTCACTTCCTTTCAGTTTGTTCCAAACAATCCAATCTTTCTTCAATGTGTCCCACTTATTCTTGAACTTACGATATTCCCATGACTTACTAGTCTTATTTTTAAATGCTTCTCCAATATTCTTCCAACCTTGTCTTGTAAAGTGAGAATTCGGTCGATTACCCTAAAACACCTCATCCACACAGATTTCACAAAAGACTGTAGTAAATCGTGGTGTCCAAAGAGCTCTAGCATCTGAGTTACTTTGTTTTGATTCAGAATTGGGATTAGAGATCATATTTTTTTTATCCATCTACAAAATTATAATTTTAAAGATCAGGAATAAACACTAATATATAAGAATGAGATTTTTATACTAAACAATTAAATACCTTACTTAAATCTAATAAAATAGACATGATTATTGAAAATGTTTATTATGTCATTTTTAACTATTTTTTAAGACTAAAAAATTTTTGATTCTTTTATAACTACAAATTTTAAAGAATTCTAAAAAAAAAAAAAAAACTATTTTGTTAGCTTATGACTAAAATTGTACTAACTAATCTCTAAAATTAATTACTTCAAAAATAAAATAGTTAGTTTAGGCGAGAAAAAAAAATTATATTCATTGGTCACTGTGCGCTGCTGCGCACAGTAACAGATTATTNGTAGCGCACAGTGATGGGAATCCCATCGCCGTGCGCTACAGCAGCAGCACACAACGTATTGTAGCGCACAGTGATGGGATTTCCATCATTGTGCGCTGCAGCGCACAATGACTGATTACTGTGCACTACGGGAATCCAAAAATTTCAATTAGTTTGAAATCTACTCCGTTCAATTTTTTCGAGATACACATTAAACGATTATCATCAATAGCGCACAGTGACTGATTACTATGCGCTACGGGAATCTAAAAATTTCAATTATTTTTAATCTACTCCGTTCAATTTTTTCGAAATACGCATTAAACGATTATCATCCATTATATACTCTCTCATTCAACGGAAATATGCAAACATCTCTCAAATAATACAGAAAAACTTCAGAGCTTATATGAAGAAAGGCGCTAGTAAAGCATGCAGTTTCAAAGTTTTGCAAAAATAGAGTTAGAGTTCATCCATTATAGAAAAAGAGAGTATTGCTTGAAAAATAAGGTAGATATTACCTGAGATTTGGATACTGGAGATGGTGAGAGCGGCAGGAGCAGTCCAAATTCAGTGAGAAAGAGCAAAGAGGCGGAAAGAGGAACAAGAAAAAGAAGAGATATCAAAGGGTTTTTTTTTTTTTGACAGGAAGATATCAAAGGGTTATAATATATTTTAGGTGGGTATTTTTGGAATTTTTTTCTTTCCCGCTTGTAAATTTGGTAAATGTAGCGCCAAATATTGCGACGCGAAATCGTGATTTTCATTTTAAATTCGCACTTTTTCAAATAAGCACCTTCTAAGCTGCTTTCCGAAATCGCGGAATTTTTTACGTTTTTAGATTATGCGTTTTTGAAAAATCGCAATCCCAAACACTTCATGTTTTGCGATTTTTATTAAAAATACACTTAATCCCTTTAAAAACGCACTCCCAAACGGACCCTAAGATATGGATTTGCTAAAATATTGGGATAGCAAAATTGTTTTTTTAAAAAAAAAAACTATTTTTATCTTGCGGTTATTTCAATTGGAGTTAGAAACATCATAGCGCATAGGTTAAATGCTTTAAGAGGGATTAAAAAAAAAATCCTAAATACCAAACATTTGAGAACCCAAAGAGAGCATTTCACAAAAAAAAAAAAAGAGGACCCAAAGAGAGACCTCTAGAGCTCCAGCAATGGCGTACTTCACCGCCCGGCGCACTCTAGCATCACTCGTAAGTCGAAACCTTTCTTCTTCTTCTTCTTCTTCTACACTCTCTTCTCGTTCTCGCTTCGCTTCCGCACTCCTTATCAACCAGCAACCCCACCGACTCGCGCCCGACCCGGTCAAAGTACATACCCGTCCCAAGACCTCCGGGCCAGGATACTCGCCCCTCAACGACCCATCTCCCAACTGGAGCAACCGACCCCCAAAGGAGACGATCCTCCTCGATGGCTGTGACTACGAGCACTGGCTCATAATCTTGGAGTTCCCCACCAACCCAAAACCCTCTGAGGAGGAAATGATCGACGCCTACGTCAAAACCCTAGCCAATGTTGTGGGAAGGTGCTGATTTGACTCGGTTATTGAAGGGTTCCTCTTTTTTTTTTTTTTTATAATTTGGTTTTGTGAGTTTGATTTTTGTGGGTTGTTGTAGCGAGGAAGAGGCGAAGAAGAAAATATACTCGGTTTGTACGACGACGTATACAGGATTTGGAGCTTTGATTTCCGAGGAGCTTTCTTACAAGGTTAAAGGTAAATCCTTTTTGGGTTTTTGGACCGAGGGTTTAAGGGTTTGGGTTTAGGAATTATTTTTTTTTGTTATTGAATTTGGTATTTAATAGAATCTGCCTTTGAGTGCTGTATCCCACATAGAAAAATATAAAGAAAAGTAGTAGTTAATATACCTAAATAGAATGGGCTTAGGTTTTTGAGCTAGAAATAGTGTTTAATATGTATATTAATGTACTCTTAATAAATTTCCTAGATGTTTCTCTCCCTAACCATTCATATCAAAGTCATAGTTAGCTTCTGTTGCTCATAGGAGTATCTTGATTTGACGCATTTGGTTTGGTTTCGATAAAAGAGTATGGTGGCTCTTGGAGTACGCATGACTGTTGGATTTAGGATTTATAAAAGACTCACACACGAGAGAAAGTTAGGTCAATGTGGAAGGGATTCACAAGTGATGAGAAGATTTGTTGTGAATGCACTTATAAGTATTGTGTCCCACATTGAGAAGAGTTTGCCATGTGTTTGTGGACTAGAGCTTGCCTATGCAATGGCTCTTATAAGTATTAGTGCACTTATAAGTACACAACACTTAAGTTTGCCTTGTGTCCCACATTAAAATGCACTTATAATGGTCTTTGTGGAATCTCTAGGTAATTATCTCCCTAACAATTGGTATCAGAGTCATGGTTAGCTTCTGATGCTAATATGAGTGTCTTGATTTGATGCGTTTGGTTTGGCTTCAGTATAAGAGTGTGGTGGTTCTTGGGGTATGCATGACACTCTTAGATTTGAATAGGACACGAGGGAGTGGGGTTAATGTGGAAGAGACTCACAAGTGAGCAGGAGATTTGTTGTGAGTGCACTTGTGAGGTTTGTGTCCCACTTTGATAAAGAATAAAGGAAAATAATAGTTAATATACCTTGGTGGACCCAAGCCATTAGCTTAGGCTTTTGGGCTAGAAGTAGTGTCCTAGATGTATATTAACTTTGTTTGATTCCCGCGTGTTTCTCACCTCGCAACACCACCTAGTTTGTTGTTATGGGTTATGGTCTTATATTTGTTGAAGAGTTATTAGGGTTTGAGAGTCATTAGGGTTTGTGGGTATTTTGGTCATTGTTATATTTCTCTAAACTTATATAATAAGATGTGTGGTAGGCTACATAAAAAAGACAACAACAGCGTAACGTGCGTCCACCTTTTCTATATAAACCGTTCATGCAAACTACAACATGGTATCAAAGCCTTAGGGTTTAGATCCTTGACCCTTTGTTTGTAATAGTAGTTTTCCTCTCTATTTTTTTGTTTTCCTCTCTAATCCCTTCCCTTAACGTCTTGGTGAGTCTTCTTTGTTGGCAGCACCGCCCGTGTGGGCACTATGCCAACACAGGTAGTGCCTTGATGAAGCTCTAAAAGAGCTATTCATCGTGATCTTCGGTGTGTAAAAAAAAAAAAAGTTTGCTGTGTGCTTTCATGGTGGTTGGCTATGGTGCAGTAGTCTTTGGCGGTGTTTGTGGCGTGGGTGGTTGTCCTTTGGCCCTTTGGAGGTTGGTGTCGACGATGAGTTCTAAGTTTCCAGCGGCCTTTTGTGGTGTTTGCAGCGACATCTGCCTGTCTCTGACAAATTTCCGACTAAATTTGGAAATTTTCAGTGGTTTTAGTTGTTTCCGGCAGCTTTTGTGGTCTGTTTCAGCGGTTGTTGAGTTCTCCAGCGACGTATGTGGTGTTTTGAGGTGTCTTCAGTGAGATGTGGGCATTGCTAGCGAGTTCTGGTTGTTTTCCGGAGAGGTCTAATCGTTGCTGGAAGGTTTCTAGTGAGTTGTTGGAGAAGACGGTCTTTGTTTGGCTAGTGGTGGTTGCTATTCTTTATCAAGAATAAGGATATCCTTATTGAGGATAAGGTTTACCTTGGTTTAATGTTTTCTATCCAATTCATACCGGTTTCCTTGTTATTTGGTTCAGGACGGTTTATAATGTTTCAGACGGTTCAATACATAATTTATCCGGTTTAGTGGTTTCTCATCCTGTTCAGTGCATTTTAGGTCCAGTTCAGTGTCTTTTCTTACCGGTTCACTATGTTTTTTTCCTGATTTAGAGTATATTCGTAACAGTTCAATGCATTTCAGGTCTAGTTCAGTATGTTTATGCCCGGTTCAGTGATTAATTTTCTTACCGATTCTATGTGTTTTTTGACCGGTTCAGTGGTGTTTTGTTTAGTTCCATGCATTTCCTTGCCATTTCAGTGCAGTTTTAGCCCAGTTCGTGTTTGTTTAGGTGGTTTATCGCTTGATTGGGCTAAATGGAGCTACCATCGGGTTCATTGCTCACGGGGAGTGTTTACAAGTTGTCGTTGTGATCACACAAAACGTGATCATTGTTTGTTGTTGGTTGTCAAGATTCGACTGGCCTTGGTGTTTTACAGTGGTTTCCAAACGATAATTGGTGTTTTTTGGCGAGATTCTAAAGGCCTTGGTGTTTTGCCGTGAGATTTGATCGGCCTTCGTGTTTTGCAGTGAGACCCAATGAACTCTTGGTTGTCCGTTGTTGGTTGTCGAGATCGGATTGGCCTTGGTGTTCTGCGGTGAGATTCGACTGGCCTTGGTGTTTTGATGTGGTTTCCAACCGGTTATTGGTGTTTTCCAACGAGATTCTACTGGCCTTGGTGTTTTGCAGTGAGATCCAATTGACTCTTGGTGTTTTGCGGCGAGATCCGACTGCCCGTTGCAGTTTTCCAGCGAGTTTTCGACCAGCATTGAAGTTTTACCGAATTTTCTTGTAATTTTTATTTTTGTAAATCTTTGCATTGTGTGCTCCAAGTTGTTTCAGCTTGAGGGGGAGTATTAGAGTATGTTTTTCTAGTTTTTCTAGGTGTTTTTTGTTTGCTTGTTTCTTTCAAGCTGAGCTTATATGATTTATATGCTCCAGCTTGAGGGAGAGTGTTAGAAGAGTTATTAGGGTTTATGGGTATTTGGGTCATTATTATATTTCTCTAAACCAATATAATAAGATGTGTGGTAGGCTACGTAAAAAAGACAACAACAGAGTAACGTGCCTCCACCTTTTCTATATAAACCGTTCATGCAAACTACAACAATATTAAAAGGGATGGTCCTTTACTTATCCAAAAAAAAAAAAATTGCAAGGGATGGTTTAATGAATCATTTGGCGGTTCTAAATTTTGAGTGTTTGATTTATGGGTGCTCTTTTAGGCTTTAAGGGTGTTTTTTTTTTTTTATTCTAATGAAACATGCATGTTTGATGGGATCTACATATTGAAAAAGTGTTTACAAGCTGTATTATATTCCTTTGTTTATGTTTGTATTTGTTTCGTTTTGATGTATTGTTCGTTTCCAATGTTGTGTTTTCTCTATAGGATCAGCATGATCAATTGTAGTGGGTGTTATGGGGCTTTGGAATTAAGGTTGTAGGGGTTGTTTAAGGCTTTCTATTGGTTTCATTTTGTGGGTGTTTAATTGAATTGGCTGGATTTGTGATTGGGTTCTTCTGGTTGAACAGGGTTAGATGGTGTTCTTTGGGTGTTGCCGGATTCATATCTTGATGTGCCCAACCAAGATTATGGAGGTGAGTACTGTTTAAAACTTGAATTTAATTAGAAAATGGCAATTGGTTTTGGTGTAATTGCATTGTAATCCATGATTTTCTTGTCTTCTACTTATTCTTTTCTTGGGTTGATTTTAGGGGATTTGTTTGTTGATGGGAAAGTCATCCGTAGGCCGCAATATACCGATATGAGACCACAAACAACTAGGAACAGGCCTCGTCCACGGTATGATAGGCGCCGGGAAACAATGCAGGTTCAGAGAAGAGAGGGAATGCAAAGACAGAACATGGCCCATGATCAGGGAGCGCCTGCACAGCAACCAACATCAATGGATAGCCAGACTGCTCGGTGAACCAAGGGGAATTTATTAGGAACAATTCCTGAGAATTCAAAATGTATTGAACTTAGAATATTGAATCAAGGTTTGCTGTCGTATTTCTTATTTGAGGCATAATGACTGGGTTCCTTGTGTTCCATGACAAGCTTATGCATTTTATCCAACATCTTTATGAAGACAAGAAATGTGAATATATTGTTTGTCCTTTCTTGCAACTTCTGCAAATAGAGTTCAAATGTGGTATATGGGGTTGGCCTCTCATTTTTCCTCTAAGCAAACCTGGCTTTAGAAACATTTTGAAAAGTGTTTTTTGGNTTTTGTTTTGAAAAAGTGTTTTGTCATGATATAAAGATAAGAAGTATTTTTTGGTGGGATCTACATTTGAAAAGTGTTTTGTGTTTTGAATTGTTTATTAATGATTTTGAGAAAAGTATGTTGGATGAACTTTTTTCAATTCGGTCTATAAAAATGCTATTCACGACGAAGCACCTGTTTGTTTCTTGAAAAGCTTTGTCCAAGTGTTAATTGGTTTGATGATACTTGTAGACTTCTGTTGTCCATTTGCTCTGGCATATGCTTGCATCTTTTCCATTTTCTTGTTTTCTTCTAGGCTAAATACAGAACTA
This sequence comes from Betula pendula, assembly GCA_900184695.1. Taxonomy (NCBI): domain Eukaryota; kingdom Viridiplantae; phylum Streptophyta; class Magnoliopsida; order Fagales; family Betulaceae; genus Betula; species Betula pendula. Next base: position 45,714 of record FXXK01000328.1, read on the forward strand.
TAGGGAAGAGCTATGTCTTGGCTGGACACAATTCGACTTGGGAGGAAGGCATTTCTGGTTGGATGCAATCCCCGATCACTCACTTTAAGTACTGTGTATTCGTTGGCCTGAAAAACAGAAAGAGTGTACACAACAGATGAACTTGGAGATGTACACTCAACCAACATGTGTCTACCTTAATGATCTCTAGCGATTGAGGTCGCTGGCATAAAGCACAAAGGCAAGACATCTTTTTGCTTGTGGAGACGGTTTCTTTCAAGCGGGATATGAGGATCCTTTAATTCGGTTTACAAATTTGTCCATATGTTATTTAAGCATGGGAAAAAATACGTTTTTTTTAGTAGTACTAAAAAAGTTTGGAAAAATTATATTTAAAAAAAAAAAAAAAAAAAAAAAACATATTTTTCTCACATATTAATAGATACATAATAATTTTATAGACTATGCTCTGTTTGTTTATACGAAAAATATTTTTCCAATAACAAAAAAATGATTTTCTTGAAAAATGTTTTTCGGCGTATGGCTCGTATAGAAAATGAGCTACAGCAAAAAACGGCCGGTGACCTCTGACAGTTTAAAAATGAGAAGCTCAAATTTTTTTAAAAAAAACTGATNCTTTGTTTTGAAAAAGTGTTTTGTCATGATATAAAGATAAGAAGTATTTTTTGGTGGGATCTACATTTGAAAAGTGTTTTGTGTTTTGAATTGTTTATTAATGATTTTGAGAAAAGTGTGTTGGATGAACTTTTTTCAATTCGGTCTATAAAAATGCTATTCACGACGAAGCACCTGTTTGTTTCTTGAAAAGCTTTGTCCAAGTGTTAATTGGTTTGATGATACTTGTAGACTTCTGTTGTCCATTTGCTCTGGCATATGCTTGCATCTTTTCCATTTTCTTGTTTTCTTCTAGGCTAAATATAGAACTATAGGGAAGAGCTATGTCTTGGCTGGACACAATTCGACTTGGGAGGAAGGCATTTCTGGTTGGATGCAATCCCCGATCACTCACTTTAAGTACCGTGTATTCGTTGGCCTGAAAAACAAAAAGAGTGTACACAACAGATGAACTTGGAGATGTACACTCAACCAACATGTGTCTACCTTAATGATCTCTAGCGATTGAGGTCGCTGGCATAAAGCACAAAGGCAAGACATCTTTTTGCTTGTGGAGACAGTTTCTTTCAAACGGGATATGAGGATCCTTTAATTCGGTTTACAAATTTGTCCATATGTTATTTAAGCATGGGAAAAAATACGTTTTTTTTAGTAGTATTAAAAAAGTTCGGAAAAATTATATTTTAAAAAAAAAAAAAACATATTTTTCTCACATATTAATAGATACATAATAATTTTATAAACTATGCTTTGTTTGTTTATACGAAAAATGTTTTTCCAATAACAAAAAAATGATTTTTTTGAAAAATGTTTTTCGGCGTATGGCTCGTATAGAAAATGAGCTAAAGCAAAAAACGGCCGGTGACCTCTGACAGTTTAAAAATGAGAAGCTCAAATTTTTTTTTAAAAAAAATGATTACAAAATTTAAAAATGAAAACCATTTTTCGAACTTAAAAAATTATTTTTAGTCAAACCGAAAGTAATTTTAATTTGACTATCATTTTCGATCTAATCAAATTCTGGACAATACATAAAACATTTTTCAAAAGTTATTTTACAGCAAAACAAACGTGCCTAAATTAAAAAAAAAAAAAAAAACTTTTTTCAATCAATTTAGAGGACAACTTTTTCGTCTTTGAAGGGTTGGCCTTTTAGCCTTTTATTTTTATATTTTTTTTTTATTTATTTGACCAAATTGGCCTTTTAGCTTAATTAACAATGTCTAAGCCAAACCTCCGAGTCTCCAATTTCTTCCTATCCAAACCCCTTTAAGATTAGAGCAATTTTACCTGCGGAGAGTTAACTTATAAAATCTGTTTTCTTTTCCTCATGGGCGATAACGTGAAAGCTCTACTTAAATATTTAATTCAAATAAGCGAGTGAACAGTTTATATGGACATTGTTTAGCACTAAGAAATTGGAAGACAAAAATCAAGTAAATTGCAATGAAAATAAAAGGAAATGGCCATAAAATAATAGACAAGTAATTTAACCAAACAAGCATAAAAAATTTATTTAATAAATTTTCATTCCCATTTTTATTCACTTATTACATCCTACCAGAAATAGACATACACGTAACACATTCATTTGGATTTGGGGATCCCAAAGGGCCAGACCTGTGCTGAGCCTCGTCAATCGACTCAATCCCTGCAAGGCTTCTTGGTGCCCTTAACGCGTCATTTCAGGCGACCCCCTGTTTCTCTATCTCTCTCTCTCTGATCTACAAGCTCTGCTTTTTCCGATCTCTCAGGTACGCTTCTCGACAGCGCCAGATCTTGAGCACAAATTCAAATATCATTGCAATTACACTTCGATCTGAATTAGTGGTAAAATCAAAAACCATGAATTCGAATTACGGTAAGTCCAAATCCAACTTCGACTTCGATCTGGGTCTCGGATCGTCCCGACCCAAATCCCTCAACGACCAGAAAAACCCGACCTCCTCCTCCTCCTCCTCGTACACCTCTTATTCCTCCACCCAACCCAAGCCCACGTGGCAGCCTAATAAGCCCTCCTGGACCCACCAGCCGGCGCCGACCCAGCCGGCGGCCCGACCGGGGATCTTGTCCTCTGGGCCCACTTCCTCGATGGTCGGCGACATACTCGGCAAGAGCTGGACTTCCTCCGGTTCAACCTCCGGTATCGGAATCGTCGACAAGAACCCGAATTTATTCGGCGATTTGGTCAGCTCGGCCTTGGGCGGTCAGGGTAAGAGCAATTCCAATGTCCCTTTGAAGAACGCCACGCCCACGCCGGTATCGTCGGCGTCGAACAAGAAGAGCTCGTTTTCGATGGGAAATATCGCCGATTCGTTGCCGAAAACCGGTAATTCGGTTGGAAGTGGTGGAAATTGGGGATCTTCCGGGAGTTTTGGGACTTATACTAATGCTAGTATTAATAGCAGTTATACTAACAATAATAATAGTAATAAGGGTCCCAATCTTGGAGGTCCATCTATGCGAAGTGTGGGTAGTGTAGGTGGAGGTGGGGCTGGGATAAGCTCTAACAAAGACCCATTTGGTTCTTTGGTTGATTTTGGATCGAAACAATCGGGTGGTGGTCTTAATTCGACTAGTAAAAATAATAAGATTAATGCTAGTGATGATGGTTTTGGGGATTTCCAGAATACATCAAAGTCCAGCTCGACCGCATTCCCCTCAAGTGGCTTTAGCTCAAGTAATGACGATTTTATGGGAGTAAATTTGGGTTTCAATTCGAAAATGAGCGATTTTGGGATGCCCAGTGTGGATTTTGGTTCAAAGAATGAGACTCTGGTTCAGAGCTCTGGTGGTGATCCGCTGGACATGTTATTCTCATCGTCCTCAGCTTCGGCTGGAGGTGCTATTGGAGGACAGCAGACCTCGGAGGTTGAAGATTGGGGAATCGATTCAGAGTTTGGTGGTGGGGGCATAGGAGGCCATGATGTGGGTGGTTCCACGACTGAGCTTGAAGGGCTTCCACCCCCTCCTGCTGGGGTGTCAGCTTCCATGGCGAAAAACAAGGGGATGGATACTTACAAGCAGGGTCAATATGCCGATGCCATTAAGTGGCTTTCGTGGGCTGTAGTTCTTCTTGAGAAAGCGGGTGATAATGCCACCAGTGTGGAGGTTTTGTCTAGCAGGGCTTCATGTTACAAAGAGGTTGGGGAGTATAAGAAGGCTGTGGCAGACTGTACAAAGGTATTACGATAATTTCTTTTTTTTTTTTTAATTGGAAATCTAATTTTTATTTGATTGCATTTGATATTGTCCTGTTTGCGTAGATGACAATCTGTGACTCTACGTGAGTTGTTGAATCATAGGACCTGCATTTTTGTGCTGTTGGCCTAACAGTAGTAGAGCTTCACAGTAGGAACTAATTGATAAGCTAGCTAGTATGTCATTAACATTTTAAACCACTGACAGAAAAGAAGAAGAGTTGGCTGTGAATGAAGGGCATTAGTCAATTAAACACAGGACTTTTCATATATGTAATATGCTGCTGTTTGATCAAAACTTGGATGCTTCTATGGACTGATGTCAAGGTTTGCTTTTACCTGATCCAAGGTGTTTTCTTTAGATGTGACTAATGGTAGATGACCGATTTAAAAAAGGTAACCGAATAATTGCTGTATGTTTGGTGTGTGGTTCAACTACATGTAGACAACTGAATGCCTTATTGCTTTTATTATGCCCATCAAGGGAGTCAGATCTTGGTTTCTTGCAGATTGATTGAACTACACTATATTCTCGATCACCTTATTCTCCTGAAGAATAAAACTTAATCTGCTTTGTGTTGTGCAGGTGCTAGAAAATGATGAAGCAAACGTTTCTGTCCTTGTACAGCGTGCGCTCCTATATGAAAGCATGGAGAAGTACAGACTTGGGGCGGAAGACCTTAGGACTGTTCTGAAGATTGATCCTGGTAATAGGATTGCTAGAAGTACCGTTCACCGGTTGACCAAGTTGGCAGACTAGAGGATTTTTTATCTTCTACATTGAATAGCCTTTTGGCCCTCTTCGTATAGATTGATATACTTTTTTTTCCCTCTTACTATAAAAAATGTGGGGAATAATAACATTTTGCTTGGATACATGAAAGTTTCCGATAATTTGGTCCTTTGGATTTTTACATGTATGATGTATTGTATTTGTTCTTTTGCTTGTGACTGGAAATGATTCTTTTCTGTTACTTGAAAATGGATTTTGAAATTTGAAATTGATATGCAGTGCATACTTTGGTCCTTGCACAATGTCCTGGGAACAACTTACTTTCTGGTGGATGCCTATTACCATGTGGTTCTCTGTTTACTTAATTATCCTCATCATGCAATCATGCTCTATTATGTTCTATTTTTCTCACATATTATGAGCTGAAGTCTATAAGTTGTTGGAACCTAATAGGCATATATTAATATGAGCTCATCTGATATAGTAATATGTATCTTCTTGCTTATTTGGTAATTCTTCTGGTTCTGAATTTTCCTTCAGTCATGCAGCTTATATTTCCAGCCGTTTTCCTGTAGTTTTCCAGCACAGTGCATGAACATTGCTGGTTGAAGTTGTACTAATGGGATTGTAGTTGCATGTATTTGTTCCTATACTGGCCATTTTTAAAGGTATGTCTTGGTAATGAAAGCTCATAGCATTTTTACATGTTTAAGCATGAGGATATGGAAAACTGTCACTTCTTTTTTGTTAGGTGGAACTTAGGGATTTCAATGTGGATGCATGTTTTTGGAATCATTGTAAATTGTAAAGCTAGCTTTTTAACATTTTTGAGGAAGGTAACCGCTAGATTGTACCATTTATTACCCATTCGAACAGTGTCTGGTGTACTCTGGAATTGTGGTCTGTAACTTTTAGCGAGTATTGAATTGCTTATAGTTGTTTGGTTTTGTTGGCTTCCTCGGCATTCCTGGACCTCCAACTATAGAAGGTAGTTGAAAATTTTTAGGGTATGTTTGGTATAAAGAATGGGTATTTCATTAGAAAAAAAAGAATAGTTTATATTAGGAATGCAAGGATGTTGAATATAATAGTCTTTGTGTTAAAGTATACGATAAAATCCTAATATTTGGAGTAGTTATTTTCATTGCTCATAAGATAATGCTTATTTTTTAAATTGAAGAATTCAATTTAAGAAATAGGCATTCCTTCGGGGATAATAAAAATGGCTATTTTAAAGGCTATTTTAGTTCACTACTTTTTATTTTTAATGAAAAATATATTTTTTTTAATGAAATAGTCAATTTTACATACTAAACATCACCTTATTGTTCTAATGGCATTGATGCAAATGACTAAGCATACCAATTGATCATTATTGAGTTTGCTTGGTGTAGACCCTCTTGTTTAGTGTGGATGTGGGAAGCTAAATTCCCTTAGCTTTGGAAAAATTCTTTCTTTATTTTTTTTAAATGACAAAAATGCACACATTCTTTTACCCAAAAGTTTTTTATTAACAAGGTATTAAACCTCTGCTCGTGCACGCCTACAAAAATGAACATAAAATTTGTATATTGATGAGATGTATAGATCGTCAGTGAACCCTCTTTTCTTTTCTTTTTTTCTTTTTCTTTTTTTTAATAAAATAATTCAGTCTAATAATCATTTCATTGGAGAAAGAGCTTAAACACTACATTAAGCTAATATAATATCAAGAATACAATGGAGAGCTATGGCACGTTTGAAAGCAGTAAGCAACTCGGACGCGATTTTATGTATGTACAAGGGGTCAAATCTTCGGAAGGAATTCTAGAATTCTTAAAATTTTTAGGGTATAAACGGAAAAAATAAATACTGTTGAGAATAAATCCCATTATAAGCTAATTCAATCAAATAAACCGCTGAGCGAATAGCATCATGACCACACAAATCCCTCTAAAAGAGAGATATAAATCTAAGGAGATCAAAGATTACGATATGTCTAACATAGATCAAGTTCTCAACCATTATATAGAGTGAGAGTATAATTCAGCTACAAAAAACTTTATAAAGGGGATACAATGTATCATGTAAAGAGATGTTTGGTCTCTCAAAAATTTTAGTTCATTACTATATTCTCACTCCAAACAATCATATCAACTTAAACATCGGAGTGTCTCGGTCCAAGGACCAACAAATCCATTAATGTTATTCTCTCTTTTGCAGGTTGCCCATCACCGGTCAAGCTGTACCAAAAACTACTCAAACAAATACTGACTTGTTGCTTAGGAAAAAAAAACAAAAGGTAAACTTTAGATAATCTCCCTAAACTTCCAACCCTTTTGACATGACCCCCTAATCTTTAAAAACTCTCACTTTGGTACTCTAAACTTCTAATGTCTATCACTTAACCCCCCTTCCGTCATGATTCACTATTAAATCCTGTCAAAATTTTCAAAATATTCCTATATTTTTATTTTTTTAAAAAAAAAATCTCAAAGATTCAGGTGTGAGTATTTTTGCAAAGTCCATTAAATCAACTAACGTCTAAATCCTTGCAATTTTTTTTTCTTTCTAAAAATATATGGGTATTTTAGAAATTTTGACACCCATTTCGTTAGGATTTAAAATAGAATCATCTCTATTTCATATCAAAATTTTATTTTGTTACATCTAACGGTTTATATGATGCTACATTATTATGAAATTTTTAAATGATGTGACAATATATTCAACACATGGCATCATGTACACAGAGAGATGCAACAAAATAAAGAAAAATGATACACATTATTCTCCTACTTATTTTCTTCTATTGACTTTTCAAATCTATCCTTGGATTACGTAAACCACATGTGAATCCCACCAATTCAATAATAGATTTGAAAATTGGATGGAATGAGATAAATAAAGAAATGATGTGTAGCATTACTCAAAAACAAAATTTTAACTATGAAATAATTTTTACCCATTTCACTTAAAATTGAAAGGGACCTTTATCCAATAAGGAACGCAATTGAACTTACCATTATGAAAATTTGAAATTTAAGAAGTTAGGTGTTTTTTTAACACACAAACGATTGAAATGGAAATATTTTATTACTTTGAGAAATGTCAGAACTCAGAAGCCTTGCAAAAATGGTTAGTAATTCTTAACCTCATGATTAAATTGTGGAAATGTCATGTACTTGAATTTTGGCTAAACTCCACTTAAGATTAACAAATCATGAGCATTGTCTACGTCATAGGATCATCGTCACCAGTTAATTTGTTTTATGGGATTGCTAAATGAGCTTATCTGATAAATCTTTGACTTAGTAATCTGTCCTTTGACTTTCTTTTTTTTTTCCTATTCGTCTGTCCTTTGACTTAGCTCAACGCCATAGTGTCCTGTTTGACAAGTTTTTCTAAATCAATCTGGTAAACGAATTGATGGTATTTAGGGTTAGTGGGAAAGTGGGAATTGAGTACTGGACACAGAAAGTCATTGCCTTATTTGACTCCACCTGAAACCCAATCCTGAAAAAAAAAGTAATCAATGCGAAAACAAGAAGGTGGCTACATGCATAAAAAAATGCGAGTGATGATAACGCAAGAGGCTTCATTCTTAAGCATTCAATGCATCCTAGATCAAAGTTGCAAAGGCGATGTACCTCATCCACTTGGTTGTTGATTATACTCTAAATTGATCATTAATTATCATTATATTCTTTTACTATGAATTGAACATCGTGTTAATCTTACCTTTTATGTTTTTGGTTTTTATTTTTTTAATGAGAGAATAGATTTCATTTGTCCCATATATACTAGTATAACATTTTAGATTTAATTCCCTTTTGAATAAAATTCAGGAACCATTTTATTGTTCTGATTAGATTTTACAGATATAATATTGGTGTGTATATATATTATTAAATAAAATAAAATAAAATTTGGACAAAAACATTGAAATGGGGAGGACGCTCATCCATATGTGACTAGTGCTTCGATAAAAGCTTATAGGAATTGATAAATTTAATTATTTAATTAAATACTTAAATGTTCTTCTTCATGTGTGGTCTCAAACTCTCTTTTAATATGTGAGACTCACGTAAAATATTTAATTGAAATGAGAGATGAATAACAAAAATATAATTCAGGACCTATTTCTGATACCATGTTCATTCACTACTTATCTTAAAAACTTAATTTAATAAAAATATATAAATTTAATTATTTAATTAATATTTTAATATAAAAAACAAAAAGCATTCTCCATTACCGTTGGTTAAATCTATTGGCTTTTAGCCATATAATTCAGTGTGTAGAAACTAATGAATACAGGCTTGAGTAGTGGTCACTGGTCGCTTAAAAATATAACTAGTCTTTAATTGGTTGGTTCCTTTTTCCATTAGATGTTAGATCAATCTATATTATGTCCCTTACCTTTCTCGTTAAGCTAAAACTTTTAGGACAGTTTGCTTGAATTCATTGTTTCTTTGAGTCTGAAGGCCAAATTAATATACAATTCATTGTGACTGTAACATAACAGACCCATGGATGAAAAATTGACAAAAGGATTTGATGGCACCCATTATTCCACCCTCCCCTTAGTTTTTTTTTTAAAAAAAT